>CALNVZ010000174.1:26238623-26296448 GCA_940671915.1 Paracentrotus lividus
GGGAATTTCAGTGGTTATGGGGATATTGTATTAACAGTATTATAATTGGTCTTGATTTGATTATAGGTATCTTTTTTGTTGTAGCTAATCGATAATGAGGTCAGTCTTTAAAATTCAAAAAGGATCACATTCGAATTTCCCAAAATGAATAAAATTTACATGAATTAATTGACCTTCATTATTTGATCTCTGAAAGATCATTACAATCTGGTATTAGAGTTTTTTTTTTTTTTTTTTTTTTTTTTTTTTTTTTTTTTAATATAGAAAACTGCTATCACCTCTCTTTTCTTCGTAACCTCTTCTTGCCATGCACCGATTTTAAAAAAAAAAAATAAAAAAAAAAAAAAAAAAAAAAAAAAATGGATCTATGAATATATGTAGTATGGGTATATAAAGGATTGGCCAGTGAGGGAAAATCGAGTTTTATAACGCGTGACTAAATCAGTTTATGGGGAAAGAAAAAGAGAGGCGTGTAGAACAAGAGAGAGAGAGAGAGAGAGAGAGAGAGTAATTACGGCGCTTTATAGTAAGGAAACGAATGATAAATGGGCGAAGCATAGAGGAGGATTTAGAGCGATGTTTGGAAAGAAATAGGATCAGGGAAGCATTGAGAAAAGATGGAGGGAGCAAGATTGAGACAAATGAACAAGATCATCAGGATTCTACGAGCAAGCATTATCGAATATTTATATATCTTATTCTTATAATCCTCGCGTCCCCAATGGCGGATATTATGCTGACCTTCTTGATGGCCAAAGACCATTTTTTTTTTTTAAACACGATCCCACCAGCCCCCCCATCTCATGTATTCTGGATCCGCCCTGTTTGCGGAATGAGACTGAAATGAAAGAAGATGTTATGGCGGGCCGCGTCGACGTGGCCATAAATGTTCATTTGTCAATGCTGAATCAACAGGAGAATTGATGATACGAGGGTCGGCGGGCCATCTCAAATGAAAAATTACATCAAATTGATGTGTTTTTGATCTGAAAAGGAGCCTTATCTATATATAGATTGTACTACAGGGAAGACAATTAAAAGGACATGGTTATTTTATAACTTGATATTATATTGAATTAGGTATAAAATAACGAATTGATCGTATAAGGGAGGGATCGAAAATAAAGTTTTGTTGTATTTTGTTGTTGATTTTGAGATAATAAAGATTGGCATGTAGTACAAAATAAAATTTAAAAAAGAAAGAAAAAGAAGAAAAATGAAGGATGAGAGTGATCTTATAGAGAGGGTTATTTAGTTCAGATACCAAAGTAGCAGGGGAAAATAAATTTAAGGTAATGTGAAGGGAAGATAATTCCAGAACAGAGAGAATTAGTTTATGGACCGAAGTTGAGAGAGGGATGGAAGAGGATGGATAAAGAGGGAGATTGGACCAAAGATTACAGCTACCAGATCATTCGGCCACACAAGTAGAAGGCCGGACATATGAAATTATAATAGTTTAGATAAAGTACAAAATCTGAATTATAACTCCAAGACCAAGATCAAAAAGATGCTATAACGCTCGTAGTATTTATCATTAAAAGAAAAATAGATACGTTGAAACTTTGTTTGATGTGGTGGAAACCAAAATGATTACAGGGGCATACAGACATAAGAGACGGAAGGTACCAAAATAGAAAAATTGATTGATCTATCGATAACTTGCTAATCTAAACCTTACCCACGTGCTGGTGCAGAGTGGAAAGTTCCCAGTGAATTTTATTACTTTACGTGTTGTAATTCGGTGTTACATGGTATAAATCTAGTGTCAGCGTACGCCGAAAACATACCCTTTGAAATTCACGTTATATCGGCGAAGGATTCGTGAGCATTCGCCCCACGATGAAAAAATGCATGACAATAATATGTTCAACCGGCGACACCACGACTAATTGCCTTGAGAATAAATACCTACGTTGGTATTAGGATTATGCCTATTTGTTCGTACAGGGTTGGATATGTTTGCTCTAACCTGTCTTAATACACATAATAACGTACGTACAATCTTAAACCATAATATAATGTGCTATTTTTTTTTGACTTAAAGATCCTGATGATTCTTGTTGTGTTAAAATTATCGCGTGAACGAGAAGATTATCTCCATGGGGACAGTCGTTATGCTGCCAAATTATGTTGTTCTTGTTCGGACCGAGATGGTTATAGACAGCTGAATACAACTTCTTTCATTGAGAGGATAAGGTGTTGGGGTGCTTGATGTTTCTTTCACTGCCAAAATTTCATTCAAAAGCTCCCTTACATCAAAGAATATAATCATATATGTTGATGTTGGTGTCCAGCCTATTCTACATTTTTCTATAAACAGACCAGAGAGCTGAAATCAAACTTCCAAATAATTAAATTGGCAGGAAGCGGGGATACAACACATGAACCAGACTGTCGGTGAGACTGCCCAGCGTTGGCCTGAAAATGATCGAGACAGGTGTTCAGTCGAGTTAGGCAAGCGATTGAAAACTATTGCAACTGGAACTTCTCCGCATGTAAATCATCACCGATGGCTTGTTTTTCGCGTCCGGATCACAGTGTGTTGCCGTGCATTGGCCAAAGTTTCCATTCTTCTGGGATTTGCCCATGGCAATTAAGTCCTTTCATTTCGTCTCAGGGATTTCTCTAGGAGTTGTGATGATAGCATATTTCCTGTGTAATTTCTTTTCTCCTGTAAGTGCAAATTTAACATTATATCCCAGGTTAAAACTTTCTCTCCCTCTCTCTTTGTTGCTCTTGAGGAGTGATCACAGGAATCACATGTGTTTCCGACCTTGTCCCGAATATTACAAGCAATAATTCTTTTGTTAAATTCCCGGATTCACCATGGCCAACCATTATCAAGCAGCTTCGTAGTTTTTTAAATGCTCCCTGTGTCTTATGCAAAAGTGACCTCAGACTTGGAATAATAGTAATTTTCAATGCATCTTTCACTTTTCGACCTGAGCACTTCTTCCCTTCCCTAATAAGAGCCCAGTAAAGAGAGCGTTTGTGTAAGCGTGGCTGAGAATTACATCCCTTATGTTTTCTATGTACCTGAGTGATAAACGCCCCTCTTGATCAGAATAATGATAAATTAAAATTAAAGAGTACTGTGTGTATTGTTTTCATTTATCTTTAGCTCTTGTATGTATGAAAAACACATACTATATCATGCATCGAAACCTAGCTCTGTGTAATTATATCATAAGTTTAAATACATTAATACTAGTAAATATAATTGTTACTTGGCAGTTGGTGCTTACATCATAACACAGGGGCGCACCCTCTTCAGGAATATATACATACATAATTTTAAGGAAAACTATCAACCCCAAGGAAATATAGATCGTATCGAATACAATATGAATCCAATTTGAAAATTATGGGGTTTATAATGCTCTAGAAATTACTTAATGTTTTTAGTGTTCTCTCCCACTTATAAATAATTTGCTAGCCGATAAAAGTTTTGAGAAATGATCGTGCACACTTTTTTTAAACAAGCTACAAGTATCTTATTGTATAGAGGTTCCTAGGGGATACAGTCCCATTATTATTATATTTAATTGGTGCCCTCCGTGATAGGATATGAAAGATGACAAACCCCTGCTCAAATCTCTCTCTCGCACTGCTATTTTGTTTATAATTTTTACTATCTGGTTTATTTCACAATGTCCCTCATTTGTCAGAAAAGTCCTAAATTACACTTGACAAACTGTTTCGTATATGTGTGGTCAATTATGGATAATAATTGATATTTGCCGGAGCAGTTTGAACTTGGATGCAGATATAACAAAGGTTATCCTTATGATAATTTTTGTGTTTGATTTAACAAATAAATCATAAAGCACACATATTAGTGTACATAGTGTATCGATGTTTCCTCCTAGAAGGCGAAATTTCGCAGAAATCCCTTCCAATCAGCCACAAAATGAAATAAATTTACATTTACACAATTGTACATAGTTAGCTATCTTTTGGATATCTGATGATAGAGCAATAATTTGATATTTACCGTCTATAATTAAGCAATCTCGTACCGAAGGATTGTCACAAATTAAGATAAAAGATTGGTTTATGTCTGTCTAATATCTCTCTATAATACACTTACAATTATTAGTGGTAATTAAGAAATATGATATAATATTCGAAACTGATCCGATCGACTTGTTTAAAGTCATAAGGCAGGTGGATGTAAAAATAACGTTTTTCGATATTGAGATGTATTGATCGCTATGCGCGTTTGATTGCTGACCTAGCATGATAAAAAGTGTTGGCAGATGTCTAATACATACTCTACTATATAAAGGGGTAAAGAAAAGGACGAGTATAAATGGGCTAGCTGATTGTAGATATAGCTTGATTAGAACCGAGATGGGAGATTTTTATAGTCAAGGCTATCTAATAAAGGAATGGATAAAGGGAAAGATAAAATTCGCAGACTCGACGTAATGTGAGGAGTTTTAGGAATCCCGAGAACTCCTTGAAGGATTTACATCATGCGCTCCAAGAAGGCCTTTTCAAGTACGCCAAGAGGAGAGGTAAGAGATGTTATTCTACTCCTCCCATGTTCTAAACATTAGGAGCTTTCGTAATCAAATTTGCCAGACCAACCTTAAGAAATGAGAACGATCAAGATTTGATCCTAGTTGCAGCTCAAAGTGTGAGCGAGAGTATGTGAGGGTGCGCTCCCTAAATCTTAACAGTGATTCGGGATGCACAAAGTTATGCGAACCGACTGGATGTGTTTATATCGACAAAAAGATATAGCTGAGAATGACGGCAATTAACCAACAACTAAATATGCTTCGAATAAATATTACTATAATATTAAAAGCCCACAGTAATAGGCGAAGAAAATGTATCGTACATTTTACTTCCACTCACCATTCCCTCTGCTCCGACTTTTAGTTAGAGTGGGAGATTTCACCGCGGTTCGGACTCAAGTGATATAGTAGAGTAGTCGAATATTTACTTATACTATGTGCTAACTTCACAGTTATTGATTGCTTGTGCTTATCTGTGACCAAATGAAATCGTCAGTCATCTAATCGTTTCCAGATCCATCTCCACTCTGATGCGTGCATGCACATCTCTCTCTGACTTCGTCGTCCATATAAATCCTATTGGTTCTCTTTACAGTGGAATTATTCTTTCCCCTCTCTTATTACCATCTATCCATTATAATTTAGTACTTCTTTTGCGTTCAACCGTACCTGCTTCCGGTGCTCATCACTTCTAGTTTCTTCTTTCTCTCGTTACATCCTGTCTCTCATTCTCATTGTCTCATAGTAATTATATGCTAATCTTCTCTAAATTTCCCAAATCCCGAATCCAACTCTAAATACCATCCAAACTGCGTCCTAGAGTAAGACGTTCTCGACTTCAAGTGAGTGCCTCTCTTCCTGCTCCGCAATAACAGCATTCTATTCTATTGTCCATATATAAAATCTCGAATGTCGCTAGTACTACCATAGCTTTAAATCGCGATAAACGCCTCGCTCTCTCCTGATCGTGAGGTTGATATATTCCTGGCACGATAACCCCAACTCGTAGTTAATACATTATAGAATAGGCCGAAGTTTTGAAACATATCCTATTACAAGACACAAACTTTCGTGGTAAAAATACCTTAATTTTGATTCATACTCACATCGAATCAAAATCTTTGAAGTTTCAAATATAGAAAGATGAGTAGATTATAGAAAGAAATGATTATCACATGAGTAAAATACAAAACATAAAAATAAATGTTAAGAAAAAAATAAAAGGAAAAATATAGATCCAATTCATAGACATCCGTATTAGTACCCTCCCTCTCGCTCGACAACGCAGCTCTCCGCTACTTTCTGCTCGAAATTGCTGATACTTCTCGTCTTTACAAGTTGGAGTAAATATGTGTAATCTGCGCCCTTTCTCATAAGTGAAAAAATTGGCAGCGATTATCGCGCCTATTCCATTAATTCTCTTTCATAATTAAAGTAAATAGAGACAGGCCAACGGGAAAATTCAATTTGGTAACGTCAAGAAGCTCTTATACTACTTTCCATTCTGTAAGTCGTGTTCACGCGTGAAACATCATAAGAAACCTACAAACATTTTAACACTTAGATATGATTAAATTGCCAGTATACTCACCTGCAGCGCTCCATCATCGCTGATTATTTCGCGTAAAATGGTAAGCGTGAGGTCAATCCTAGCTGAATAGTTACAATGCCTCTCCTGTTCAAGTCCTCTATACCACTGCCGAACCGTGCAGGGAGAGGTTTCGCTGCGGTCTGTCGATATAGCCTCGTGAAGACATGTTGGTACTCATCGACAGAATCAAATACACAAGAGCAGTACCACATTACGATGATGAACATGCAGATGACCGTCTGAATTCTTTGGTGTTCCCTCACTCCAGGCGGAACTTAAATATAGCATGCGGGCCTCGCGTCAGTTCTTTCAATTTAACTAATCTGCTCTTTCCATGCAAAAAAACGTGATGCTATTATCGAAAACAGAATAGATGTTTGCATGACTGTATAGATTGGAGACGGTTGTGTACAACGTTGAAATTTCTCACAAGGAGACTTAATGGCCCTTACTACAATTGATTTGATTTCGTATCAACTGGTCAATTTGGTGTATTTAGTTTTCTCCAAAATGTCAATTATCTTTACGAGCTAGCGCCTCCAATTAGATATATTCTATACTATATTCGCATATTATACATATATTTTGTGCTTAAAAATACAATTGCTATCATTTAGGAAGACATGAAAAAGCAGGTAAATTCCTTCTTGGACCACACATGATTTGATATAAATGCCCAAGTCGTGGCAGCATCTCAGCACGGGCGCTACCTACTAGATGAAGACTTAGACCGTATCAGTGACGGTTATTCATATAATACTCTTATCAGATCGTCTCGAGATCGCCGCACAGGGTTACAGAGACATTCTCACCTTGCTAAAACCATGTGAATGGTCGCTCCGCATCAGGCTGAGCTGAAAATACAACTGGCTCCATAAATCATTTGAAGCAGGACGCACAAGGATCAATTCGCTGACGCGCACTATCATATTCTCGATTACACTGTCTATGTATTACGCAGCGGTCGACCTTAACGACTGCGCAAAAGCCAATCGCGCGCTGCATGTTGATGGCTATAGGGAAATCGATCGTAGCCCGACGACAGCTAGCCCACTACGAGGCAAGGTCGGCTACGCTAGTGCAATACAACGACAGCCGCTGAGCTCCTGCTCAAGATGGTTCCTCCGCTACCCTGATCGACCCTCCCGACTCGGTCTTGGCCGGCCGGCTCCGACCATTATGCTGGAATATCAATGAGGAAAATAAAGATAGCACTCCTTCTGTTCTCTCATACTGGCGGTGTTTAATACAGTAAGCAGATTCGACTAGAAGTCTACACGGAGGTAGCGAAGGTAAGTGAGGGCCGCGGCCGCCCGGATTCCTATAGCCGATAGACAATTGTACAAAGAGCTGGTGTCTCGTCTCGGCTGCGAATATTACAAATCAGTCTAGCGCCGGCTCATACGGCCTATACTACTCTCTAGCTCAGCAGAGTCACGGCTACGGCGCATCACGGTAGATAGAAACACTCGACGCGGTGGCCCCGAACGGATGCGTCATTTCGTTGATCATTATTCCCTAGCACCTTCAGCTTCACATATACTAGAAAAATGAAACTCAATCCGTGTGTCAATGACTATCTTTTTTTTTTTTCGTATGCCGGTTATATTCCTTTTATGGTCGCATGATGGTAACGTTTCACTTATTCTATGTGGTGCATTGAATGATTTTACTTATCCTAACACCTATCTCGTATATTTGGCCTTTAACGTAGGGTGTGCCATCGGTAAGCTGTAGCTCTTGCACCTCCATGTGTACCACGGCTCTCTCTGCTTACGCGCTCGTTCCCTCTCCTTCGTAGCCTACCTACTAATTCTTACTCTTCGACTTATCTTCCCTATGACCTCCTATACGCAGACAGCGAAAGATATCACGGATTCCTTTATTGTTTTCATATGCTAATCAATAACCGCTACTAGTCTTCTATCAGCGTCTCATCTTTAATTAATCTGTTCTTTTTCTTGTTTTTCATAATTTTATTCTCGGTCTACTAAGCCAAATCTTTTCTATTAAGCTCCACAATCAACAACAAAAGAGAATGAACAAACGTTTTTCTATCTCCCCTTATCACGATCATATTCGTTAATTTTCTACTTAAATTTCAATTTTACTCTCCTCTCTCTAAAAAACATAATCAACATAGCTTTCGCTTTAATCGCTTCTTCCTTGGTAGTACAACTACTTAATAACCTCACTCCGCATGAAGTCAACTTCTTCCGCCTCCAGAAAAACGACGATCATTTTGATTGAATTTTGACTATTGTGAGATGCCACGACCTTACGTAAATTGCGACTCAATCACTGTTTGTCTTCGTGCATTGACATGAAAGAAAGTGGACACCAAACCCTCTCATATTGCTCCACGACGCAGACCCATCCAAACAAATTATATCATCTTATATTCATTACCTCCGCAACCAGTGAGCGCGATACCCCTGAAAAATACTGAGGCATGGAGAAGGAGTACTATGGTGGGGGAATTAGGTCGGTATGGTGCAAACAACTAATAATGGTCCTTATAGTGGCTATCTCAAGAAGCGGTCGATATATCCGCATCTCAGGGAGATGCACGTCAGGTTTATAAAGACTCATTTAGGAGGTATTATGTCATTTATTTCTTTAATTCTTGATCGATAACTCGCAAATCTGATGCCTTGATTAATATTTGGTACTTCAAAATTATGCTCCCGGTGCCATCTCTTTTCTTCGAATTGCCATTCCTGTGGACTCCTTTATTTCTTAATCCTCGCTACTACTTCCCTTGCCCATTTATCTTTCGCTTATTCCTTTGATATGACGCCTACTCGTCTTATAATTCATCTCTCGTATTCTCTTCTCATCTTTGTTCAGCCTCTTATAGCCTATTTATATATTTAACAACTCCGAATATTAAAGATCCGTCGTCTTATAAATCATGCGCGCATTTATCCTCTTCATCTAGACTGGCATCCTGCTCTTATGTACTATTTCCCCTATATCTCATTATCTAGATTCAATTTTTTTTTTTTTATTATTTTTAATCGTGACATGTGTCAATTAATGAAAGAGGTATCAGAAAAGTAGAGGATGATTAATCAGTATTCTTATAATTTAAAAAATAATAAAAAAAATAAATATTAATAAAAATAAATGATACACTCTAGATATACTGATGTTAATGGATCTTACTCGAGATCAATAATGAGGTCATTTAATTCATCATGAAATTATTTATCAATTTGAATTTCAGAATGTGACCTTTATTGATATTATATTTTAAAGTGACTGAACGTCATTAGATTCGAATTGCTACATATAATAAATGAATCCTTAATAATCAATCAGACCATATTAAATTCATCTTTTTAAAAATCAGATGGTAATCTTCCTATCATACCATTCGAAATTTCCCCCTGGGAGTTAATATCTCTCTCGCTCTCGCTTTACAGAACTCTGCAGTAAGTTTCTAAGAATAAATTGTTTAAATTGGTCATAGATATAATGATCTCCTTTACGAATGATCAATGAGGTGCTATTTAACAGTAATTTATCATTATTGATTACGGTAAATAATATTAAACTTTGATATTTAATAAAATAACACTCAGCTTATATATACATGTTAGCAGTAACATAAAAAATACCTTACACTTCATGACTCTATATATCTTTAATTAGATAATCCCACTACAAAAGACTGTGTGAAAATCTATCCCTTCCTCTCGCCACGTACGGTCGAAAGTGATCTAATTATTCTTCAGTGATAAATACTTACTTGATAAAATGTGATACTGTTCAGTTGATATCGATCGATAGTCTCAGTCTCTCTGGATTGGGTTTTGATAAATATGATATCATAAAATAAATGTATCTTAGTTCACTATATAACTAATGGTTTATTAAAACGTGTCGTAATTTTGCAAATTGGATCTAATATGCGGGCTTTTGTGGGAAATCATTTTTAAGTGGATTCAAATATGTCCCACTCGGTTCATAATTCAATACTGATCATTCTGGAATATTGCAATTCAAAATCAAATACGGACAGATAAAAACACAGGGAAAAATCCAGAACATAAAATCATAAGAGAATAACACCTGCAAAAAGAGAAGACGACACTTTCATACTCACCAATCGGTATCTAAACATAGCAGTACCGGTACGCCGCTATCTAAATCGAACGCGCGACTTATAAAAGCGCACATTAACCGTTTAGACGTCTTTACTATCTGATCGAGATTATTGTAGCGTTGCACAACGCGTCTGAGCACAAATATCTGCCTCGCACAGAGCAGAGTCGAACTAGTCTTCGAAAGGCGGCGCGCCTCTCGCGCCTCTCTCTCTTCTTCCGTGCGCTCGCGCTTAAAGACAGCAGAGGTAAATGGGGATTTCTGTCGTCAGGACTTCGTCAGCCCAGTCGTCCAGGCAGAACTCGTTAATGAAACGATAGACCGCCGAGCGCTTCGCGGTTCACGGCCTCCGTCGCCAATCTCATGTCGACGGAGACGGTCGCTCTCCGCTGGACAAATGCAGACTGCCAAATGATTTACAGGAGCGCGGACCGGCAGCACGGGCGGTTCCTAGAAGTAATATATAAGCGATATATATTATATAAATAGTGTCATATTCTACAAACATCCATAGGTTGGACGAACAGGTGTAGCTACCGATTTATTAATGAAGGGCGACCTCCTGCCTTCGAACATCGCCAATTAGGATCAGTAGAATCATATCAGCAATGCTTCTTTATACATTACACACCATATATTTATAGTTCAACTTAGTGACATCAGTTTTTCTTAACGATGAAGTGAGATGAATAACTCACAATGAGCTCATGGGAACATTTCGGTAGCTTTATAATGGCATTCTTATTATAAAATAACATTCGGTACTTTTTCACGAGTATACATTTATTATTAAAAAGGTAAAAAAATGTACAATGCTATTAGACTCTTAACTCCAATCAATCTGGTGAGTATACCTAAGTGTAGCTTATTTACTTGCTCCGTAAAGTATTAGCTGAAATTAGTTAGCGCTGTTAAATGACGAATTGTCTGTCGTCCTACTCTCCAATGTTGTCTGGAATGTCGCTCTCATCACCGCATTCACGCCGGGGACACATCGCCACACTCGGTGGCTATGTGTATCTGGTTACAGAAATAAATATGGTCAGAACGAGGAGATATCTTCTTCACATTTAAACAACTATACTGGCACTATTGGGCAGATCGCACACACACTAACCATGCAATCGCATGGTACAGTAAACCACATGTTCTTTTTTTTTATTCTAATAATGTTCGTGGACCTCAGGCACTGTTTTTTAATATCATGATCCAGGAACCAATTGCTAAAATTACAAATCCAATTGTTAATGGACACATGCCACTCCTATTTAACAATGTTAGTCATTGATCATTCTTAACCTACCAGTGCAAAGATATTGCCTTTTAATCGGTCCAAATGTCGTGTCATCACGTCTTGAATATGACCTATATATATATATATATAATATATATATATATATATTATATTATATTATATATTATATGCGTTATTTCTTCGCGCCATTCTCCATCTTCACGCGAATGTATTTCTTTTGAAAGGTGAGTTTCCATCAATCTAGTGTTCCATCAGCGGATGAGACAGTAAGCGCGTGGCTCTTTTTCGTCTGTCTCGCATCACGGATTTTGAATACATCTTTTTCTATTCTTATGAGGAGAGCTCACTGACGCAGAGAGGTGACTTCGCCTTTCATTAGTGCTATGCGTCATGAGGCTTTTATAGAGTTCTATGATTTTGTGGGCGATTGCTTCTTTATCAACTGTAGTTTGCTCTATTCTATAATTATATATATTATTTTTATATATATATTTATTTAGTTATTTATTATATTATATTTTACATGTTTATTAACTAAACTCTATAAAAACATTATAAAATTCATATCCTGTAAATCTCTATATATTTATATATATAAAGAAATATCTCAATTTATTATAATGTATTAAATTATATATAATTTATTTATATTTATTACATTACTTATTTTATTATTATATTATAATATATATTATATACATGTTATTTATTAAAACTAAACTAAAAAAAACATATCTTAACTATATACTATATACTTAATATCTATAATTATTATTTTCATTATATATATTATATTAATATTTATTCTATGTGCTTATATAAACTTAAACTATAAAAATAAAATTATATCTGTAACAATTATATTATTTATAAGATACTATTTAAAATGTATATATTAATATATTTATTTTATATTACTATATATATATACTAGTATAATATCTATCATGTATATAACTTAAACTATAAAAAATCATATTGTAACAATAATAATAGTTACTATATTATTTATATTATATATATTATATATTTATTTATATTTATTATATATATTATTTATATTATACTATAAAAATAGCATTTAGGCCTCGTGACAAAACATACGCTCAAGACGATTTTTTGGGTTTTTTGTTTATGAGGCTATAGGCCTAACATATTCGTATTGATAGGCCAATAGAGAGTAACAATTCCGGAATCAAAATGTAAGGTCCATGACATAAAGAACCGGATTTATTCATTAAATAGGGCTTATAAAAAAATATGATACAACCATGTATATGCCTAGATGGAAGCGATTATCAATAAGAATTAATAGTGTTGCACTCGCTATTCATTTATTTATTCTTGCCCGTTTTCAGAGAGCTATGATAGGGCTAAACCTAACCTATAAGTTTTTTTAAAATGTTGTGCCACCAATAGAGGGGTGTGTCGACAATTTCTCTATCAGGATAAGGGATGATCATGATGATGAGTAGGCCTATAACCTATAGTTAACCTTTATATAAACCAAAATAAATAAAGTAACGCTTCCAATATTGGGATTCTCAAAAGGGGCGGGGTTGACAAATATGAATATAGAGCTAGAGATCCAAGTCATTGATTCGTTTACACCGATTTAAAGGTATTTAATTAAGCATAACATAAATAATGCTAAACTGTCTTTATGATGTGAAGGGGATCGGCCTAATAATTGTGCACTGAACCAAAGAAATCATATTCCGATGATTAATAACTCAGCTATTGGGATTGTGTACTATGAGAGGGCGTTTCTAGTTCGAGCTGAGCCAATCTGCAATTTGTATGCAATATGTCAATGCACGAGATTACATCCGGGCTATGTTGAACTTCCAACAACATGGCGACTTCTGAGGGAGGAGGAAAAGACGAGGTGAAAACACAATTCACCACTCGGGAAGGGACGTACAAACTTATGACCTTGTCAGAGTATTCCCGACCTACAAGGCAACCGTACAGTGTCCAGTGCTGCCATCCTGTAAAAGTGTCATTTACTAGTATTAATGAGACTGGGGTGTGTAACGACAAGATATGCTTCAATGTCGGTCGCGAGCTCTATTTCTACCCGTACAAGGGAGTACGGAAGGTAAGCAAGCAAAGGGGCCGTAGGCGTAGCACTGAACCAGCACTGAACCCATGCCATACAACGCAGCGCGAAGCTGAACTCTTTGACTATGTCTATGATGAAGGCAAAGCTGCCACACTATTATGTTAATTAAATAATTGGATCTTATTAATTACCTAGTCTAGAAGAGGGAAATAAGTCTTTTTATTTTAGTCTTTGGAAATGAGATTGTGAGAATGCAGTGACAGTGTCAAAGTTAAAAGTTCAAACTTGAAAATAATGTGTAGCAAAATTGGAAAGTGCCCTTGTCTGTGCAGTGTGCACTAACTCATTTTACATGCAATTCAAGCGCAGTAAGGTTTTGACAGCTCACTTTTTGACAATGATTAAAATTTACAGGGTAGCATATAAACCTCGCTGAAAATTATTAATGAATTGTTTTCACAGTTTTTGTGAAAAATCAAAAATGGATTGTTGAAGTTTAGATTGGAAATCTATGTTAGTTTGGTGTTTTGTTCTACAAAAATCGTCCATTTACGTGGGTGCACAGACATAGGCACTGCACAGACTTGGGCAATCTTACCATTCAATCAATGTGTGTCAGAGAGATTTTAACTAGCTTTTTCAAAATGTCTTCTTAATGAAAGCAATGTCTTAGTTTTTAGCACAAAATTTTATATTGATTTTGATAAGACTATTGTAGAGCTGTAATATGAACAGGAAACTTAAATTCATACAATTTGTAAGCCTATGCTTTGTGATCATCCTCTAATTCTGACCATCTGTTTATTTGTTGCACTGGAGAAAAATATGAAATGAAATGATCAGCGCTGCCTAGCCCCGGGGACAAACATCTGGTGTTGATGGTTCTGAGTTGTGATGGTTGGTCAATAGTTAACTATACACAGCCCCGTTGCCGAAGGCGACGGGGCTGTACTTCCACCACCTCCATTTACAGCGAAATAATCAGCGATGATGAGCGCTCAGGTGATTATACTGGTCAATTTAATCAATCTAATGTTAAAATGTTATTGTAAGGTTTCTATGATGTTTCACGCGTAACAACGACTACAAATGAAAGTATATAAGAGCTTCTTGACTTACCAAATTGAATTTTCCGTTGGCCTTGTCTCTTCTTATAGTGTTGGTGCCATCGCTGCCATTTTTCTATGACGTAATTTTACTGTGCGAAGACGTATGGCGAAGACAACGCACGCACGGAGAAATATACGTTGATGGACTCAATTTTCCTGTATTTTTCTACATTATTAGTTGATTACTTCATGTGAAACATTCGCAGATGTCACCAATTCAAGGAAAAACTTCAAAGATTTGATTCGATGTGAGTATGAATTCAAATAAGGTATTTTTTACCACGAAATTTGTGGTCTTGTATAGATATTTTCAAAACTTCGCCAAATATGTCTACTGGTTCGTCAGTTCCCGTCGCTTCGCGACGGGGGCTGGTCGGTTTAGTCAATAGTGAGCTTTGGCAAATCAATTGCGGACTCACTCAGGACATTGAAGATTTGATCTGTTGCGCTCATATTTTGCAAGTGCAAGTCCGTGCTGTGATCACCAGTGGGTTTTGACCAATTTACATATTTGATTTGAGCAACTGTAAGCAAGAGTTCAGCCAATCAGTGCTCATGTCTGTGTGCACTATACATGCTTGTGCACAAGTTACGTGGTTAGCTTTAGACTTGCACTCTCTTCTTGTGACGTCATATCAGTGAAGTTGTGATTTCTTTCTTTCAATTTTAGATTATGCTTGTGTGGGTAATGTCATCAGCAGCCTTTGTTAGCCTACATCGTTCTTGAATGTGCGAAACTGAAGATTAGGAGGACCATGGATGAGTGCAACTAAGGTCAAATCTTGATCGTTCTTCATTTCTTAGTTGGTCTGCAATTGATTTACGAAAGCTCACTAATGTTAGAACATGGAGGATGAGAATGAACATCTCTTTACTCTCCTCTTGGGCGTACTTGAAAGGCCTTCTTGAGCCAATGATGTAAATCCTTCAGGAGCATACGGTCCAGGAGGATTAGTGAATAATTTCCCATTGGACAGTAATGCATACAGCCAAACGCTTTCCATTAGAGAATCAGCTGACACTTTTCTGTAGGTGCTTAAGGGTTTGGATCCTATCTTTTGACAACTTTTTAAAACTGGTTTTAGCTTTAAACAAGTGATCGGTATTGAAATTCAACCCTTAAAGATAATGTAGTGTAGTGGGAAAGCTGAACAAACTTATTGAAATTGTGAGCTTTCAAATTATGTTTACAATACAGTGTCTATGTAATTGTAAATTTTATTATTGCCTATTGGAGTTCCATTTTTCAGGGACATCCTGTACATAATATGTGTGTAGTTTGAACAGACAAAAATCTTGATTTGTTATACTGCTCAGATGCTTGGCAAATCAATTTGCAAATATAATTTATTTTTAGATTTAAATATGCAGGGGAAAAATGTATTACAATTAGGGATGTTGGACCAAAAATTGAAATGTCTTGTATCTAAACCAAAATGATGTAGCTGAAAAGATGCATATTTATCAAAACTAACAGGAAAAATAAATGGAACATAAAAATATTAACCATAGTTTGTATGTTAACGATTTTGTTGAACATATTTATTTTGGGGATTATTCCTGAAGATTATTCCATTGAACTTCACTTAACTGTGAGCTCACTTTTTGGCACACAGCCTGGGTTCTACTAAGTGAAGAGTTAATGTATTATTTGTGTTTTAATGTTTAATATTATATTACTAATGCAGTCATATCTCAAAGGATCTTCGATGCAATGTGCAAAAATTTGTATGTGTTTTCATATCTATACAGCTAAAGATCCATTGAAACAATACATAAACATTAAGTAATACATATTATGGTATCAATAAAGGTCTGTTACCATGGTAAAAACAAAACAAAGAAAATAATAAGAAATTCAGAAAATGTAATTCTCGCCAGTGAAAACTTACTGTAAGTGGAATACATCATAAAATGCAATATTTATATGCAATATGTTGAAAAACAGAACATTTAAAAATGAAGTGACGATTAAATGGTTGCCATGGTGACAAAACAAAGTAATATAATATAGAATGATTTGGAAAATGTTGATTCTCGTCAGGTATTAAAAAACAAAGAAAAATAAGAAATTTGAGGAAATGTAATTTGTCAGTTTTGCCCTACAGGGAGAAAGGAAACAACAGAACATGCATATAACAATCTGAGAAATCTGAAAATGAAAAGAGACTTAATTGCCATGGCAACTCCAAAAATGGAACTTGGTATGACAACATTACCCATGGTGATGATTTACATGACATTTATTGTCTATTTTCATGCTTGCTACTCGACTGAAACTGGTTCATCAACAAGTCGCAGTTCACCATTTAGTGTAGTCTTCTGCAATTTATTTGAAGTGGTGTATTTCAGTTTTCTGTCATATTAAACTACAACACAAATATATGATTATATTTTGATGTAAATGTTGATGAAATTCTGGCAGTGAAAGAAAATAAAACCCAAGCACTTTCTTAAATGAAAAATGTATTCTACTTGTTTACCTGTTCCAACAAGAAAATATTGGTAAGACTGTCCATGAATATCTGTCGAATTTCACGATCATATCGGCATATATAACATTTTTATTGTCGTAGTTATTGTTATTAAATATCACAATAACTACGACATATTGAACAGACTCACGTGAGGTATATATATTTCATGTCATTCCCTTGAAAACTATTTATTTCATGCATTTTTCAGTCGTGCGCATTCTTATGTCAAAGTTGTATGGGAGTGCTGTACGTGAGAATGACAGCGCCGATCCGCGTATGTGTTACAATGGAGAATTTCGCACTCGGTCAGTCACGTGGAAGTTAGCAAAGACATGACCATCATGCTCTTCCGTCTTTTGTAACTTGCGTCCCTAGTAATTTATGTTCTCACAATTTCAACAAATCAATGCTTCTTTTTCAATCTGATAAATAACGAGTTATGATGGATGTGATATAGAATAACAAAATGTAAGTCCTAATCCATGACAAAACTACTCTGAACATTTTGTTAGTAAGATCAAAATGAGCAGCTTGATGGGAAATAGTTTTTAGCTGTAAAAACTATTCGATTGATGCCCAGATCGGTGCGTGTGTATCGCGGTGCGCATGCTTACGCTCGTGATCCGAGTAGAGCGTGCGGTCAGTAATCGCCGGATGTTGATGTCATTGACATGGGGTCCAAGTATGATTTGCGATCGGCCTCGATATCTTGATCCCCTCACGGAATTCACCGGATTTTTTAGCAAACTATATGTTAAATATCAATGATTGATATGATATAAGTTGCTTTCTGCAAAAAGTTCGATTTTCATCATTGAAAAAGATCGCTTATAATTCGAGGACTCTTTTTATACTAGCTGCTTCATGGGTTACTGGACTTCAACGGCAGATATGCGGTTTGCAGTGTAGCTACAACTGCAGCATTATTACAATTTATTCTATTTGGCTATCTGGACATTCTGGGCATTTCTGGAACGCAGGGAGTCAGGTCGAGGGTTTTTGTCTGTACAATGTGATGTTATTCCCGAAGGGGGAGGGATTGGGGAGGCGCAGTATTGTAAGCGGTGCCATTGGCTGCGAGTCTCGGATGGACTGATCAAACACGTGACAGTGCCCTAGATGACCGTATTTTGCAGTCATCTTTGAGCTGCTCTATTTGTGATGAACTTTCGGATTCTACCTTGAAATGAAGAGTGATGCTAAGTAGTTTGGAATATAACTCAAAGCAACTGAATCTGGTAATTTTATAGTCAATCAGCTCTTCTGCCCGTGATTTATGTTTTTTAATGATTTTTTTTTTAAGTGCATGTTTTTTCAATCACGAGCGATGCTTGGCCCACGCACACATTTCGGGCTCGATTTCAGGGGCTCAGCACGAGCACCTGACATCCCTATTACAATGTAAGAGAAGATGTTTTTTGTTCATTAAGAGACATTGAGATTACCTGTAAATCAGAGTTGCTTATTATATTAACAAAATGGCCTCAGGGCTTTATTGGCAGCTAATCTTCCAGAGTCTATCCGCCTTCATAATATATACAATTTATGTCAAGATATTATGAACGATCCTCTCAGGAGAAAGCCATTGATTGTATCTTCTTACCATGGTAATTGAGGAATACCTATTGCTTTCTATTGATTTGCTGCCTTGCTCATTCTCAGATCTACTTTGTACATGTGTAGCCTTGGGCAATCTATTTCATATTCATTAATTTCAGAATTAGGCATACTTGAAAAACTAAACTGAAGTTTGGCCTACATTATCTTGTACACATGAGAAGATGAATGCCACTTTAAAATGAATTATTTTTTGGTATGACTGCAGATACTGTATTCGTGGAAATATTTGCAGATTTCGCGCAAATAGCAGCGAGCGCGAACTAAAAGACGCCCCAATATATAGGCATGATTTCCTATTATGCGTGTATTGCATGGGTTCAATTGCGAGCTTACGAACATGCAGCGCAAATTTAAGAACCAGTGAACATGTTTTGAGGCCGCTCCGTGCGAAAAATTAATCCCATGAAAATAAAAGCGAATACAGTTGTTTTTTTACATCATGCAGGTCTATATATGAACATGTACTGTATAGATTATAAGATTTCCCTTTTAAACAATGAGTGATTGTTACGGTAATTTGTCAAATGTACTTGTGTGTACCAAGTAGTAATATTTGTAATGGGTGATTTATGTTACCTTTTTAAGTTCTGTGATAAACATGCATGGCATATAATAACACATGATTTAAATTAAGTCACAAGCTGCATGATCGTTTGTATGTAACCTTGTACTTTGCCCAACTAAAAAATCCCCCTAAAATAAGAAATAATGGCTGCTATGTCTTTCGAATTGCATTAATAAAATTATCATGTTTGTCCCATATTGATTACACTTTCTTCATTTTCAAAATTTCTTTTTTTGTTTTTGCAGTCTCAAAATAAATTGGTGTTGAAACTTAGCAGCAATAGTAAAGAGTAAAGTTCTGTGATACATGTAGATATCTTTGAATATTGTGAAATTGAAAACTACATGAGCAAAACTCTAGCGATGATTGATGTCCCTGATTCCTATTTATGAATTTTACTTACATTTCACAAATTGTGGGTCATTAAGCTTTGGGCAAATGTTATATATAAAATTTCAGTTTTTTTGGCAGGTTTGTGTGTTTTTTGTTTTTTGTTGTTGTTGCGGGCTTTTATTTCTGTGTGTACTTTACCCAGTTACTTGTAGCACCAAGCCCTGCCTAAAATCTAGTCAGATTTTGATTTATTAAAGGAGGATTACAGATATCTATTTCTTCTTTATCCGACTTATCATTTAGGTTTTTTTTTTTTTTTTTTTTTTTTTTTTTTTTTTTTTTTTTTTTTTAGGGTTAGGGTTAAGTATCATTTTTAGTCCAGGGCTGAAGTTAGCCATTTGATTAAGTGTTATGGTTCGACCCTGGAAAAATTGAAGCCATATCAAATGTCAAAGACCTATTTAATCATACTCATTTTCATGAATTACTTCATTTATTTGTTGATTACAGGCAGCTGGATCCACCAAACCCTTAGACAAAAGGACGTACAAAGGAGGAACACTACCGACATGCCATGACTTCAAACCAGCTTACTGCCAATGCTAAGGGTGTATCGGTCATTAGTAGGCTTCTCAGCTGGACAGGTTCAGCTCATAGACCCTATTAGGAAAGATATCAGCAAGATCTACAATGAGGAGGCAAGTACTTTCATATGCAGAAAGGAGGGTTGTCAAGTAATGTTCTGTCCAAGTCCTAGACTATCTTGCCCTCCCCTACTCCCCCCCCCCCCCAAAAAAAAAAGTAAAACAAATTTTTAAAAAATCACTAAAAAAGCAACCACAGCAGGTGACAAGAAAGGCGATATCATATGTCACAATGTGCAATATAAGTCAACACTATTTACATCATGATGTCTGAAGTCCACAGCAACAGCAACATCCAATCCTATTTAGTTCTGTCGTTTTAGGTGGAGTTAAGGTGATGTGAAAGATTGACGAATGACAAGTTGCGTATGATGTACATTTGTAGCTGTTCCTTTTTTAGATTTCATTTCTTTACTGAATGTTTATGATTACAGTTTTAACACACATATCTTGGGGAAAATGTACTAATACATTGTTTTAAAGAACATTCTAATAATTAGTGATGTACACAACATCTCACTAAATTGTTCTGGACACCAAGATCAACAAGTGATCATACACAGAAGAATGCTATGTTTAGTGTAATTTTCAATTTTTATCTCTTCTTACATCAACATATTTACGACCAACTCTTTTCTGTTTGGTTTTGTTGCAGAGAATGATCGACAAGAGCAAAGTAATGTGCCTAAAGTGGGTTCCAGGAACAGAACACATGTTCATTGCATCCCATCAGAGTGGTTATATGTATGTATACAATGAGACTCTGGTCCCGGTCAACACACCCCCTCACTATCAGATGGTGAAGCAGGGAGAGGGCTATGCCGTCTTCACATGCAAGAGCAAAACCCCCAGGAATCCCGTCTACAAGTGGGCCGTAGGTGAGGGCTCCGCCAACGAGTTTGCCTTTTCCCCGGACGCCAACTACCTAGCGTGTGTGTCGCAAGACGGCTTCCTCAGAGTGTTTAACTACGATACAATGGAACTCCATGGTATGATGAAGAGCTACTTTGGTGGTTTGATATGTGTGTGTTGGAGCCCTGATGGCAAGTACATTGTGGTGGGTGGGGAGGACGACCTCGTCACAGTGTGGTCATTCTTTGAACAAAGGGTCATAGCGAGGGGGAAGGGTCACAGTTCATGGGTCAGTGTGGTGACCTTTGATCACTACACGACGGGGATGATGAACGTGGACGGCACAGACTTTGGTAGTGACGACGACTTTGGTACTCAGAATCATGATATGGGTAATAACAGGGAACGTTCATTTAGCAATTACTCTAGGAACTCAATACGTAGTACAAGTGACCTCCCTCCCCCGCACCTATACAGGTTTGGCTCTATCGGCCAGGACACTCAGTTGTGCCTATGGGAACTGACGGAGGACATGATCCAGCAGTTCCAACCCCCTGCAAGAACTCGCACCAACACGCAGCTATCTGCATCCCATTGCAATAACATCTCACACAAAAGCAGCAGCAATGCCAGCTCCAACCACCCTGATGGAACCCTCTCTAAGTTCTCCACTCTATCGCTGTCGGACAAACACAAGGAAAAGAACAAGAAGGACAGTGTTTCAAGTAAGAGCAGCGTCCATTCGCACTTGAATAAAATGCACCTGAGAATCTTTGAGGAAGCATCCAAAGCCATTGGGACTCAACTATGTCCAAGGTTGGATGAGGTACTCACGTTAGAACCTATTGTAGCTAAGAAGGTTGCACATGAGAGACTCACATCGTTACTCTTCAGAGAGGACTGTCTTGTAACAGCGTGTCAAGAGGGTTTTGTCAGTACATGGGCAAGGCCAGGAAAAGTGGTAAGTATATTACAAATAACTTTTGATCAGTTTTAATATAGGCTGTTACAATTGTATGTTTTTGATCACTCTAATTGACAACATATTTAATGTGGACAAAACAAGACTAAAGAAAACTTCTTGGTGTATGACAAAGTTAAAATATATTGGTGAATAATATAACGATAAGCAAACTAGAAGATGCATACAGATATGTACAGATGTACCTTGATATTTAAAGCTATAGATAATTTATGTTTTTTCTTGTACATGTTGGCATTTATTTTTGTTATGGCTATTTTGTCAGTAGTGTGAATCTTGTTAGTCACTGAAGGGAAAAAAAAACAGAAAAAGTACAGTGACTAATTGATGTTAGTTTAAGATATTTGTATTCATGATATTAAAGGGGAGGTTCACCCTGGAAATTTATTGGTTCTAAAAAATGCAGACAAATAAACAAAAAATATGAGTGAAGGTTTGGAGAAAATCGACCAAAAGATGATGAAGTTATTAATATTGAAAGTTTTGATTCTGTGACGTCATATGCGAGCAGGTCTCCTATGTGTTATGTAGTGTAAATTCCATAAAATGTCTTTTTTTTTCAGAAGAAATTAATTATGTCACCTGTGCGGTCGATATACCACCAAACATATGTTCATATAAATGACTTTATCAAATTGGCCCATTCCTTCATCAAGAACCATGACAAAAAGACAAATTTATGGAATTTACATACACAACCAATGGGAGAGCTGCTCGCACGTGACGTCACAGAATCAAAACTTTAAATATTCATAACTTCGCTATTTTTTGATCGATTTTCATCAAACTTGCACTAATATTTTTTAATTATTGTTCTTCATTTTTTAAGACCAACAAAATTCCAGGGTGAACTTCCCCTTTAACTATGTACTAGGAGGTAGTCCAGAACATTGCTTGAAGTGTACAATATTTCCTACATGTATCCTGACTAGTATTGAAAACTGTTGAACTTGAAACTGAAGTATTGTGTTGCAGCATATGTTTGTGAGGCTGAAAATGATGATTCCCTGCAATAATGTTGTACCAATGTTCAAGGCTTGCTTATTGAAGAAATGTTCTTGAATTACATGTACACGCGACGTGTCTGTAATTTGTGATGTTCCATTTTTGTCCCATTTCCTCCTCCCTCCTTGCTCCATCTCCCCTCTTAATAATTCTCATGTACATCCCTCTCCGTCCCTACCCGTGTCTTCTCCCTCCGTCCTCCTTTGTCCTCTTTCTTTTGTTCCATTTCAATTACCCTCTCCTTCTTCTCCCCTCTTTTGCCCTACCTCATCTCCCTCCTCTCCCCCACCCTCCATCTCTCATCCCCCTCCATTCCTCCACCCCTCCAATCTCGCAACACCCTTTATCTCCCCCCGCCCTCTGTTTCCACCACCTTTCATCTCCCCATGCCCTCCATCTCATCTCCGTCCTCCGTCTTCCATCTTTCCTTGCCCTCCATATCCCCGCATTCCCCTGTCCTCCATCTCCCCACCCTCTTTCTCCCAAACTTCCATCTCCTCCGCCTCCCGACCCCCGCCCTCCATCTCCCCACCCTTCATTTCCCCAAACTACATCTCCCCCTGCCCTCCATCTCCCATGTCCTCCAACTTCCCTTGTCCTCCATTCTTTCCCCCACCGTCCATTCCTCCATCTTGTATTTCACACCTTCCATCATCCCCACCCTGTTTTTCCCTGCCACCATCTCCCTGTGTCCTCCATTTCTCCACCACTGACCATCTCCCCTACCCTCCATCTCCCCTGTCTTCCATTTCCCCGCCCTCCATCCCTCCATCGCTCTCCTTTCCAACCCCCCCCCCCCTCCGCCCTCCGTCTCAACTCCATCTCCCTTCACCACAGGGTCTGAGTGGTACCTCAAGAGAGTTATTGTCAAGGTGATTGTCTCGTCACAGTCAGTCAGTCATTGCCTGAGCCTAGTCCAAAACCAGTTAGTGCCTGATTTTATTTCTTTATCTCTTCATGCTAATACTAAAAAATTCATGTTTTCTGTGGTGATGGGGCTGCTTTCCATAACAACTTTCTCATCATCATCAATAGAGCAAGGGTATTTGTAGCAAGCTTTCCTAAAATTATGTGATATAATATGGCTAGGGGGAAAGTTTTTACAAAAAATCTGTGATTTTCTGATTGTTTGGAGAGAAAATATACATTTCTTGTCATCACCCCAAAAGGGTAGTTTTTTTGCTGCTTTCCAAAGTTTGCTATTCAACATTAATTTAAACAAAATGGGGCAAGTTCATGATCATAATGTAGGGCTATGCTATAACAAAAATGGTTTAGTTCATAATTTGTAGTGTGCTTGGTTGTCTTTAACTAATTTTCCTAACTTTTTTTGTGTATTTAGTATTAACTTGAATGCAATTAACATTTATTACAGTATTCAATTAGTAGGATTTATGGACATGTATTATACAGATGTCCTACAAAAAATGCTATGGTACTCTAGATAGGTATAAAATTAAAATTACGGCATTATATTGTTTATATCTTTACACCCGTAAACTACAATTCATATTCTACAACTGGATGAAATTTTATGTGATATGGTCCAATAATCACAAAGATATGAACATTTTTTCATTACACCTCAAGACCTCAGGAAACCTCTCCATCCAAGTTTTATGTGTAGTCAGGTTCAGCTAATAAGATTTGTTATCAAGTGGTGCAAATTTTATCTACATGTATTCACGTTCAGCCACGGGCGTTATGGTGGTATCTCACTTCGTGGTACGTATCCACGACGGATAAAAAGCATTAGAGACGTCTCCGCAACAATTTCAAAACTGTCTCATAGCCGTTTCAAAACTGTCTCAAAGTAGTCCCAAATCCATCCCAAAGTAGTTCCGCTATTTTCACGAATCATGAAACGTCGCGGGGACTGAGGAGACGTCTCTGCAACAGATTGCAAAACAGTCTCCAAGCCGTTTTAAAACCGTCTCAAAGTAGTTTCTGCGAAGTGAGATAGCACCATAAATCTGCACAGATTTTTTGTTCAGGACTTGGGATGACCTATTCATCTAATCTAAAAAGGAATTAAAATAAGAGTGAATGAAGTTGTATTTGGACAACGTACTTTAAGTTTATTCACCACGATAAAGAAACTTGGACTGAGATGTTTTCTGATGAGTGCTGAAAGAAGGCTCATATCTCTGTGTTCAATGGACCATATCAAGTTGTAGCAAATAAATGCAAGTTTACGATCATAAAATTACATACCATTACCATTAGCATTTTTTGTGGGACACGCTGTAGTTTAAAAAAAAGGTTAAAAAGAAAGAGTGGGTAGTTTTTATGATGCACTGAAAGCATGTGGACATATAGTTAACAAGTGTAATTGAGCATTATCTTTTGTGTCTTTGTTTTGTTTCATAAAACTGCTTAACAAACAAACCACCAACCATTTAGGGTATTGTCACAGCAATGTTCCATTTCATTTGTCTATGTAGAGCTCTGTTTCCAAAATTTATGATATTTGATAAGTTTTCATATCATTTAAAAAATTAAAGTGACCTGTAAAGATTAAATTCTGAATTGAACAAAATACATGTCAATTGTATCTACATATAGTTGCCCCTGTAATAATGAAATATAATTGGCCTAGTTAAGAAGGTATTTTTAAACGTGAGGCGATTGAACTATAATTTTATTACTTTCAAAGTGCATGTACATGTACACCACACACACACACAATATCAAAAATACATTGAATCATCAAAGCGCTCTTCTTGAGTATGATGTTTACCTAAACCAAGTATTGTATTAAATTTTTGGTACAAAGTACATGTCCTGTGCATCTTTAATACACATTATAATTGTACTATGCTGCTACTGGATTGTATATGACTTGGTTCCCTATTTCTGCACACATGCATACATGAGCCATTTATGAAAGAATTGAAAATGCAGAAAGGACATGTATCACTTTTCAGTCTCTAATTTAGCAATGGGCAGTGAAAGAAAAATTGAAGTGAAGTTGAATTTGAGGAAATTTTCTTGCCACAAAATTTTATATTAATGATAATGATAATGATGGTCACATTTTTATTAAATCCTACAGGTTTACGAGCAAAATGGTTAGTGTGCAAACATTAGGCCATGTCAATTTTTATAGTGACCTGCAAGTATATATTTTCTTCAAAATTGCACATCTTTAAAAACACAAAATATTGCCTTACCACATGGTAAACTCGGCTTCAATTAGGTTTGTACATTAATGTCCCAAACTCATACAGGATTTCCTCACTATTGTGATATCTGAAGAGCTTTGACATAAAGTGAAACACCTTTTTATATTGTGATAAGGCCAAATGCTTTATTTATGCACATTATTAATTAGATCTGTATTTATTCTTTTTTTTTTTTTAATTTTTGAATTCATTCATCATTCAGATTACAATGAGAGTGAGACATTGTCATTTTAGTCCAAATTAACACAAATTATCCATACTCACATCAACAGTTTAAAGAAGGTATCATGCACAAAATCTGTACTGGTACTGCAGTCTTATTACCGATACATAACATTAGGACCAGTTTTCAGTACTACGCATATTTCAATAAGTTTCTCACAAATTCCCTCGCAAATTCATCATTCAAAATCTAAAGAGTGAAGAGATAAAAACATAATTTGGGTGTCAACACATGTAGGGCCTAATTCTTAGAATTGTCAATATGATGGGTGTTTACAGTATTAACTGTGTTGCATGTGAATGGGTTGAGCTGATAAACATGTTAATTGCTAAAGGTTGTATTTGTGAAGGAGGTGTTAGTTTTTAAAATGTACTTAATCTATAGGATGTTAACCTGATATATGACTGTGCTCTACAGAAATATAGAGCAGCCATGTTAAAAATATAAATTGTAAATAGTTTAAGATATCATGTCCATGTTTTTCTCTTTTGTTTCACTAACCTTTTCACTAACCTCTTTTTTCTGTTATTCATTCTTCTGATAACAATTTATACTACTTTTGTATCTGTTTGAGTTATCAACATGTACATGTACATGTATGTATATTGTGCTGTGTGTATAACAATTGATGTTTCAGTAAAGGCCACCGCACACTATACGACTTACGACTTGTGACTGACCGACTTTGGATCTGAAATAACTAAGCGCGTATAATTTGCAACGCGCTTTGTTATCAGATACAGTGTTAGCCAGTCATAGGTCGTGAGACGTATGGTGTACGGTGGCCATAAGGCTGGGTTCACATAGAAGTATACGGGCTCCTTTTGCAAGGGCCCGCAAAAAGCTTAAATCGAACAAGCTGTGCACTCCTTTGTCAAGCAATATGGTTCACATAGGAGGGCACTACCCGAAAAAGATGTATAGTATACAGGAATCGCACATGTTCAATTTTTTTTTCTGCGTATACCGTCCTTCATCTGTACTTTGTGTGTACAAATGTCATGAATTTCCCCTATTACGATTTATTAATTGTATTCTTCTGCTCACATGAGCCCCCTCAACCTCAGCTCGAGGGAGGAAAGCTAAATTGTCTTGTCAGAAGTGTCCATACCATTGACGCCAAAGAGCAAAATAGACAGCTATACTGTATACCATATACCGAATAGCGAATACTGTGAACCCAGCCTAATATTGGTATCTCACTCTGCCATGAGATGTGTCTGAGACAGGTGTGAGACTAGTCGAGTTGACATCTAATAGATCTATGTCTTTTAGTTTCTGTGTCGTTGCATTTGTCTCTGCGATGTCTCAAGAGTATCTATGAGATTTGTATCATCTTGGAGACGTGAGATACCACTTTTAAATTCTGGCTACAGTATTACAATATTCATAACAATAAATTATTCATAAATTGCTCGCCTGCAGTTAACATGTATGTGGTAAAGGCAAGCAACAACATTGATGAAGGTCTGACCACAATAATATGCTTAAATAGTTTCTCTTTTATCACTATCACTAACCAACATGTCTTGTACCAATCACCATTTCTTATAGTGTTCACTTTTTATCATAACATTTTTCGTGATTTGTTAATTTTGCACCAACCTCATCAATTAACCAGTACCGGCTGCACAGAAACATTGTTATCCCTAACAGAGGCCCAGTCACATCTTTCGGTTGGTGATGTCAAAGGTCAATCCCAGATGTAAATGTTGCGTTGTTGTGACATTACCGGGTGTAACAGGGTCTATTGTTAGTACTCTGTTAGATCTAACGTTTCTGTGCGGCCTGTACATACCAATGTAAGACATGAAATAGTGTTGTTGACTAGTGAACATGATAATACTTGTTTCATGTACATTTTGTAGGTGAATGTACTGTCCAGCATATGTTGTTTTTATCAATTATGCAATTTCATAAATTATTTATGTTCCACTTGAAAAGGCTTTTACATGTAGTGACAATCAAACTTGACAAATATAATTTCATAAAATCAAATAAAGTGTGGCATATAAATATATATAGAAAATATACTCTAGTCATGCCTACAAGAATCACTCTAGACCGAATTAAAACATGGTGTATAAGCTGAACTTCATGAGGGTTTTATTTCCTAAGAACAAACACAAAACAGAAAAGAAAAGAAAAAAAATCACAGAAATTCTGCATAATATGCACAGTGGAACCGTAAAGATGGGGCAGATGTTGTCAATTGTAAAAATAACAGCTTGCGCCCAATCGCTACTATTCTGAGTCTGTTTGGTGAGTGTTACTGCAACATACAATGTACATGTAGAAATCAAACATTGAATTCCATACTACACACAGGTGAATGGTGTGTGATAAACCAGTATACCTAACTTAAAGCTCATGTATAGTTTTGGGAGAACATATTTTTTGTTTTACTTCATTAGCAGAATAATATGAATTAATACCTCAAATAACCTCTGTGTTCAAAATTATTTGTTATAAAATCCACTCTAAGACCTGAATTTAGCAACAAAACTGTGTAAATCGATTTGTTTCTGGGCCGTGCCTAAACAGGATCACACTGGGGAGAGTGCAATGTGCAGTGGTTTGTGTGCAAAGTATATGCTATTCATACACAGACTTGATACACACAGAATGCCCACACGCCATACCAGTCAGCAGTGGTGTGGCATGCCCAGAGTTCTGGGGTGAGAGTGATGGAAGTATGGCCTCATTTTGATGAATATCTCCCCATGTTTATGCTAACTATAACATATCATGAAAAGACATGCATGGCACATGGTTATATTACTTGCCCATGTATTGATATGTTATTGGGACAATATTAGGACAAGTTGAGTAAGTTTTTGAAAAATGCAATTTTCTCTACAACAACGATACTTGGGCTTTAACTGGTTAATTTGTAATTGACCTATTTACCATGTTTACACAAGATAGAATGTAGGTGTAAATGGTGGAGGCAGACAGGTATTCATTGATGTCAATCAGTAAGGGATATTTTTTCGGTTTTGAACATGGGGGTAAAGTTCAGGATGATGGTGGGGCCCTAGAGTAGAGGGTAGGTTATGTGTTCTAATAATCCAAACTTGATCATTTGTTTTTCTTTTCTTGTTTTTTTTCCACAACAAATGAAAAAAAACTTTGATACATAAAACTGCATTGTAGATCATCAGTCCACGCCACAATTGGAATTTGATCAATTTTTAAAATTGGTAAACAGATTTAAATACATGTATGGCCATGTTTATGAACTATGGGATTTCACCCCTAAAAAATGATGTAAAATACACATACAGTTTGTACATTAAAATGGAAAGAATTAGAGCATGCTGGTGGCAGAGTAAAATGGGTAGAAAAGAAGAAAAAAAACGCAAACATTTTTGTTGTTTTTTTTGCAGGCAAATGAAATTTGTTGTAAAATTTTCTAGTTCTGAATTCACAGCAAGTATTATGAAGGTTGCCTCCATTTACAATATTGTGCTGAACATACTAATAAGCTATTCAGTAGAGGCTGAATTGTATGAGAATATAAATGGTACTAGAAAAATGGTATCCATAGCAATAATGTCAATGGATTTTACCTTGAAATTTTTAGCCACAATTCACCATTTGCAATACAATCAAGGAGTCTAATCATCCTTTTCTCTCCTTTTTCTTCTCCTCTCTCCCTCTCTTTTTCTTTCTTTCTTTTTTTTTTCCTGCAGGGAATGACACAGCAAGTCACAATGGGAGGCACAGTGGTATGAGAGCAACAGCGTTCAAACCATGAAATCATGGATCAAAGCTTTTGGTACTTCCAGTTGTCAGGCCTGTATCCACTGCTGCAGTATTTTGTTGTTCTCTTTCAATGTGAGTGTGGTGTGCAGCCCTCTTTTTACGCACATACATTGATAAATATCGATGTAAAAGTAAGATCATGAGTACATTAGTAATTCCTTGTCAGGTAATCAATTGCCTATCAGTAAAAATATCTGTCCTATAAACGTATAGACACAGCACAAATGTTCAATCATGTACTATTTAATTTACTGGTCCAAATTTTCAATTGCCTCATCGGAGGATTATTAAAAGTATGAATAATTGTGAGTTTAGAAAGTCTGAAATGTTTTCACTCTACACCAATTATGATGACAGTAAAACATTAATGGTAATTATCATAATAACAATAAAAGAATAATGAATATCAATCTATTAAAGGTATACTTCTAAATTATAATGTGATATTATAGTGCAATTTTTATTAAATCTTCTTCAAGGCACTTAAATGAGGAAGGGAAAATGTTCTATATTTACTCTATAAATGCCCATTGTTAAACAAGTTTATAGTTAATAAAGGTTCCGCTCCATAAAGACCAACAAACTGCATTCAAAGGCTTTTAACTGCAGACTTCGGATTATTACATGTAGGTTTCTCCATGCTTTAAAATATATTTGAATTTAGAGCTCACATAATCTGTGGCCATATTCTAATGCATTTGAATGCAGCAGACCTACATGTATTTGAGGTTTGTGTATCACCAGTCTTCTTTGAAACACGAATGTACCGTAGAATGATAAAGTCTGCACATGAATGTGCTTCAGCTTACACCAATAAAGATAACTTCTGCAGTAACAGTTGAACCATAGCATCGGACCAAGGTGTGTAAAGCTTCTCCTCAGACTGGGGCCCTGTAACAAAAATAGTACAGTCAATGGCAAATCGACAGAAGCCAATCAGGATCTTTGTTGCAAGCACGTCTTGCATAAAAGTTTCACTGTGTGCCAATCAGAATGGTTGTTTGAAATTTGCAATCAGTCGTAGCTATTTATGTTACAGGGCACAGTCGTGATTAAGTCATTGCAGGATTAAAAATTTATAAGAATCTACTTTACCTGTGGATCTCATATCTGAAATTTGACAGATTATGAAGAAAAAAAGATTATAGTATAGAGTTTATTTTTACTAGCAATTTATATTTTACTAAATAATTTATAATCAAGCTTGAAATTGCTGAAATGTCTCGCGTTAATCAAGAGTACAAATTCAATGTGTATGTGTGTGCGTTTCTTCTGTAAACTTTAATTATATGTTCACCAAGGATGATAGCATAGGGAGATATTATATGCACTGTTTACTTTTTTATTCTTTTTGTTCTGTCACTGTTCATTAGAAAGCTGTGCATTACCCTATTCATGAGAATCTTACACTAACGGATGAAAACAGTGATAAACATATTATAAAATAAATACAAAAGTATATGGCAGACAAAAAATAAATTTGAAATAAAGTACTTCAGGAAAATACATTTTAGTACCGTACATGTTCCACTGCCATGTACTTAAAGGACTCCTCCGGGCTGGATATTTGCATTATTAGAAAAATAAAGTAAAATCTAAAAAGCACAACATTGAAAATTTCATCAAAATCGCATCACAAATAGCAAAGTTATGAATTTTCTTAGGTTTTGAATTTTTTTAGGAAACAGTTTTTGCCATCTTCAAATTGGCAAACTGATGATGTCTCAGTCCCCCTACTTTCTTTGTATTTTATTGTATGAAATACCAATTATCAAGATTTTCTCCCCCAAGGGCATAAAAACAGGAATTAATCCTTGTGGAATGTTCAAGGTCACTAGTGCTTTTACCTATTTCAGTATGTGAGATAGATTTTCTGTATATGCAATATATGAAAAAATGAGAAAAATAGGATTTCATATAATAAAATACACAAGAAGTAGGGGGACTGTGACATCATCATTTTGCTCATTTGAATATTCAAATATTCAAATGAGACAATGAGACAATGCCAAGAACTGTTTTGCGAAAAAAAATTAAACACCTAAAAAAATGCATAACTTTGTTATTTTTCATCCGATTTTGATGAAATTTTCTGTGTTGTGCTTGTTAAATTTTACTTTACTTTACAAAACTTTTTAAATTTCAGCCCGGAGTCCTCCTTTAAAAGAGGTATTTCACCCATACCTTTTATGATCATTTAAGGGGAATACACAATGCACGCATACTAATTTTGCAGTATACCCGTTATAGTTCGCAAAGGAGAAGAGCTGTTAAATCTCATCGGTTATATTCATCCAGCATATCAAGAAATTTTACACAAGCATGTATGTTTGTCTGTATCAGACGCATAGTACTTGGATATATGTGATGTCGTATATATATACATACAGTGGTGGCCTAAATTATTAGAAAACCCGAAGCTACACAAAGTCTATGGGATTCTCAATGATCTTGTACATTTGCCGAAGTAAGTTTAAGGATAACTTTTTGGTGCCGACAGCTTTCATGACTTTATAGCATAGAGTCTTATGCATCTTGTGATACCAAATTGATGTAGTTTTGACCATCAGGTAATGCGCAGCTTTGAAAATCACTGCGCTATGCGCTTTTAGTTTCCCCATAGACCATGTATTAAACATGTAGTAAAAAATGCAGAAATGTGAAATGCCAATTACATATGCCGATAGCTCAAAAAGTGTTTAAGCTAGACATGTGAAACTTAGCAGGCTTATTCATTCTTACATGCCCCAAATACATGCCAAGTTTCAGAAAATTTGGTCTCATGGGAGGGGGTGGATTGGCCCCATCCCCTGGTCATGAGATAACCAAAATAACCCTGCCAATATAAGGTTATGATTATTTTTCATGTAATGAAGAAATTTACTTATACATATATTTTTAAAAAGGAAATTTCATGAGTAATACAAATATGGTGAAAATTAAGGGTCAATAAAAAAGAAGGGACGTAAGTAGGAGCTGTGAATTAAAAGTTTGGGGCCCCTCAAAAATAATTTTAAAATTCCCACGTAAGATGTTACTTCTTCACCCTACCTTATTATGAATGCCATTTTTGACATTCTCAGGAAATTTTCCTTTCAGAAAATATATACCTTTTGTAGGGAGAGGCTTAAAATTGTTAACGTTATGAAACTTTGATCCTGATAGGGGCAAGATTTGTAGTTTTTTTTCAATTGAAGGCGTAGCACAAAAAAAGGCGACTTGGGGGCGAGTTCCCAACGCATGGCTATGTTATTTTACCATTTTATAGGTATTTTATAGGTATTTAAATGGTCAACTGCATGAAAATAACTAAAATCATTTAAATATGCTCGGTGTTCTAATAATTTTGGCCACCACTGTATATATATTTCAATACCTCTCCTTCAAAGTTTTATTCAAGTAATCTTCATCTTTGTACGCATCCATCAGTATAGGGGATGTGGAAATAGGTCACCTATCGTCCATATGACATTAAAGGTAAATAGCCTGCTGTCATTTTGCCGCATAGTACATGTACATACCATATATAATCAACAAAACTCTTATCATCATTTGGTTCTAATTTATCATGTTAAATAAATCTCACTGGTATTTGGATAGTAATTGGAACGTTTGTACTGCAACTTTCCCCCCAAGTGTCAATCATGTATAAATAACGCATATTGCAGGACTCTACTAAATTTACTTGTCTATTTTTGCTTCTGACTGCAGCACTCCTTGCATACATGTCACGTAAGTTCAAGAAATAATACAAGGAACCAAGGCCATTATATCAACCAATTTATCAGCTCATCTAATATTGGTCTTATAAAATGTATTAGTGTCCATGCTTATATGCATTGCAGTCCCGCATTAAAAAAACATCTTTTGTAGGAAAAATTGTCATTAGTGCAATAAAATTAGCTTCGTTTATTGATGCATGACTATCTGTTCAATATTTGATTATAATCATAAACTGATGGCAACTTGCTATTTAATAGAAATTGCTTGTAGATTGTAAGGTATTAATTGTACATTTTGCCTCCTATTCTTTCTTATTGCACACATGGCTTATGAAAACATTCATATCGTTGGAATCTGTTATATACATTAGTTTTATGAAATTTTGCACAATCATCTGATCAGCTTTTGTGTTATTATTATTATTATTATTGGCGTCACCTGTGCCATGGAAGGCGAAAAGCGAACTGAATCACTGTAACCCGCAGGTCTCTCCTCCCAATTCATTTAGAGTAAATTTTGTTGAAGAATTGTACAAGGGCTTGAGTAATTTAGAAAAATCGTCCAAAGATGACAACAAGAAAGCAGTAATTTCATCTTTCAATGTGTGTAACATTAGTAGTGAAAAATGTCTCTCCTTCAAAAATAAAGGCATGCTAAGATTTATCTAAAGGTCTGGTCACACCATAACAATAAGCAATATTTGGCAGGTCACACAACACAAAAATTGCCAATTACAAATTTGAATAGATTTCTGTCATACAAAATGGCACTGCCCATTTACAAGTAGGATCATAATAGCCAACTGATGTCACTGGAACAGCTTTTATTAGTAGCAGTCTGCCTTTGAAATACAATCTTGATAGCAGAGTCATTTGTACAGAAGGCGGTGCTATATATGACCAAAGTTTATAAATAGTGCACTATTTCTTTTCCCATAAATTAGCCCGATCAGAGAATATCAGGCTTTTTCTCTCAATTTGCATGCTAAATTGGGCAAATTGTCAGCTCACATAATCTTCAGGTTCCATGTAGGTGCTGGTATTGTGTCTATGGATAGATGTAAACCATTAAGTTCTTCAAATTCATTAACCAATAACCCATAGTGTGTCTGGTAAAGTCATTGGGAGTTCATTTTATGTGCTCTGCCTGTACACATGTTATTATTTTTTAAGCTCAAAGGTTTATTTAATAGTTTTTGGTCTTGCTCAGCCAGTCGAGGTGAAGGGCATGATGGGATACCTGCCATCTGCTGTGTCAGAGTCCGTAATATCCCTTGAAACTTGGACTTTTATCTCATATTGCCTCGTAGACCCAGAAGGGCTTTAACGCTGCATTATAGTATACCCATACATGCCCATCTGACGCTCAATACATATTTATGATTATAACCCAGTATAGTGTGACCTGAGTAAGGGATAGGAGAAAGAGCAGTATATCATATGATATTTTGTTTGTTCTACCACTTCACATCTCAATTTTTTTTTAAATATTTGCTTCATTTGTCTCTCAAATGCATATTCTATAGTATGCAATATTAAGTTTACTCTTCATTTTTGCACAGGCACTTGAGAATGAATAAACAATTATATTTGAAAACAAGAAAAGGTGGTGACGTAATTGCAATATGACTCTCTTATGTAATTCGGAAGCAAAAAATATTAGTTCTTGCTAATACCACTGCCAAGACTAACACAAGGTTATGAAATAATGGTGTACATATTTGAAGCTTATTAATATTTTTTCCAGTACACAGTCATTGTGCATACAAAGTCAAGATTAAAGTATGGTGCATTTAATGTTGGTTGAATAGATAATTTTAAAATTCATAGAAAGTCCTCTGGTGTATATATGAAATTGAAATGAGACAATTGTTCAAATCATGAAACAAAACATTACAATTCAGCTTTAAAAAAATTGATTTAAGGATAGAATTCTATATATAAAATTCAGTACAAATTCCTGGTGTATAAATGTCAAATTTGATAACATCCCTAATCCCTACATATAGGGTTCTTGTTTTGATTCTATTATTATTAGATAGCCTTGTACAGATAGGATGAACTCATATTTTTCTAGTGAAAACAAATCTACACTCTATTTTTAATAAATCTATGAATAAATCATGGAAACTTAAAAGTTGACTTGGAATTGTCGTCAAGATTTAAATTCTACTGATAGAGTGCAATCAAGCCTACTAGTTAGATATCCCTTGTCCTAGCTCTAATGGATATGTGTATCTACTGCTGACGTATAGTTTGTGTGATCGTGCTTCTAATCCTGTATGAATTTGGCAAAAGGTGGGTCTTCACTAGCTCGCACTTGATGAATAGCGAGCTGCAAGGTGGATGGGGGGAAGGGACCTAAACCAGTCAAAGCTGATGTACAAAATGTACTTGGGCTTGAGCTCTAAATTAAGCTTTATGACCTGACCTCGAGGTTTCAAAAACAAGCCTGATACGCGCATGATGGGATAAGGTCAAGGTTTCAGGCTAGTGTAATACCGCTCAATTTTTCACACTATTTTGAGCCATAACGCAAAATCAGCTTGTGTTTGGAGGTAAGCCCAAGATGTTTTTGGCTAAGATTTCTCCCATTTTATTAAGCTAATTGAGAGAAAAGGCCTGGTATTCTCTGATTGGGTTCATTCATCAGTTAAGAAATAGCTTGATATTTGTCAAGGGCGAGCTGATAACACGCCTAGAGAACCTGTAATGATGTAACCGTCTCAAGATGATGTGCCTAATATATTATTGATAGCTTTAGTTGAGCAGTGGCAGATCCAATTGTTTTGAAGAGGGTGGGATGGGAAAGTGACAAACTTTATATGATCATCAGATTTGAGAGTTGGGGTGGGGGTAGATTTTTGTAGGTAACAGTTTAAATCTGAGGCCATTACCAATATTTATCTCAAGGAGGAGCACCCCACTCCCCCACCCCCCCCCCCTGGATCAACCGTTGATCATATAGGCCCATATTCACAAAAGTGTACTAAGTCAATCCATAGCTTAAATCTGTGGTTTAACTATGGTTAGCCAAATGTGACATAACTGTCTACATTGTTATGTTCCTTACATGTTTACTGGTTTCTGGAATCATGGTTAGGATATTTTTCATACTTATAACGATTCCCAGGCAGTTTTTAACAGTTTCAGTACCAAAAATTCTGATAAATGGGACATCTACTATTACGTCACATTTTACTACCCATAGTAAAACCAAAATGCTCTGGCTTGACTTAGACTTTTTTTTAATACAGGCCATGTTTCATATAGAACATCATGCTGTTAATTAATGATATTGTTCAATTTACTATAGCTTATTTACTTTTGTATCCGTCTTTCATAGATATTGTATTATCAAAGAAGCACATTCATATTTTCTTGCTTTTCTGTATGTTCGGTATAAAGAGCAATTGTAGATTAAATTATACAGTGGAAACTCATTATAACGAGGTCTTCTGGACCATATAAGTTACCTTGTTATATCAGGAATCTCGTTATATCAGGGTAAACAAAAAGAAAAGAATACAAAGTGCTAGGACCAGCAAAATTATCTTGTTATATCTGGAACCTTTTTTTATCAGATCTCGTTATAATTAGTTTCCACTGTATCAAAAAGTTATCTTGAATTCTGGTTATGAACTGGTAATGAATAAATTCTCTCAAATTCCAACTATATTTTTTACTCCCCCCAAAAAATAAATAAAAAAGAAAAGAAGGCAGCAAATTATTGAAAATGGCAAAGAACTCAAGCTGGATTTTCTACCACAAGCACAAGCACATATTATGTGCAAATATGAATTGTCCTTCCAAGGGAATATGATTTCTAACAAGTTTTTATGTAATGGGTAACAAGTAATGTGTAATTGTAGCTGTGATAAAGGTTCTCTTTTGACAACTATGTTGGTGTAAAAATACAAACAAATCTCTCTCTTATGACATTGGATAACTCCCTCATTGTTCATTTAGTGTCATCAAGATAAATAATTGAAGTTTATAGTAGTTGGCCAATAGAAATAAAAGAGCCCTACTTATTTACAAGAAAAGGGAATATTTGGTAACTGTTATATCCATTTTATATTTTGTACTCAACGTTACATTGTAATTGATGCATGAAACTCATTGTTACTGTTGCCACCATTTACGTCATTTCTATACTTTCTCAATTGCAATTACATCAATTCATAGTGATTTGGTTTTATTTACCCTGAAATGTTTGGATTGAAATCATGATTTTCAAAATTTCAATGTTACTTTCCTCATCTCTGTAGAGATTTTGGTAATATATGCAGTAATGTAGTCATAGTCAATAGCAAACTAGTAAATGCCCTATAAAGCAAGAATGTAGATGTACTAGGCAGATATAATTTGACTTTGACTAGATGACAATGTTTGAAATCATTGCATTATTATTTGAGCTACCTTGTGTCTTGCTGCTATCAAAATCTTCCAAACTGGTGTTGGTATTTTGAGCATTATTTTGTGATGTGAAAACTTTTCTACGTGTAATTGATCATATTATGTAAGTAACTTAACACAGAATATATGCGTACATACTTGTAGCGATGGTGGGCTGATAAAACCTTGTATCTCAAATTTGACTGAAAATCACATTTTTTAGTCAAAACAAAGTACTCAGTCAAGATATGTCCTGTCCAAATCCTAGCTCCCTTACCCCGAAAATGAAGCCACCACAGCATGCCAAAAGAAAGGCGATGCCATATGTTATAGTGCGTTGGCCACCATTTTTTTGCTCTCCTGAACATTGATGTTTTTGAGATACGAGGTTTTATCATCCCATCGATGAATATGCATACATGTACAAGGCTATGTCTGCTGTAATATAGGGGCTCTATTATTATTTATGTTTGTCATGATTAAGTTTGGACGGTCAAGTGGAAAGGTACAGCCTCATCAGGTTCCTTTGATTTTGTTCCGAGGGGGGGGGGGCACAAATCAATCACGACTGAATGTGATTGCATCTTGGTTTGACACATATGAAGAATTTCGGCAATTGTAGCTTATGATGGACTTCATTATAGGTATGTTACTGTTTGGATCACAAACTTGCAAGTCTTGGTTTCTAGTTGAATATACAAGGAAATGTCATATTCAATTTCACTTTTTTGGGGGTACCCTGCATGGCAGAACAAAAAAGATATAATAGTAGATTAGGTACAGATGAATGTGTGGAGAACCAGGTATGGTTTTGACCAACCCGGCAGAAAAACCCAAAGCCTACACAACATTGCAATTATTCTATACCTGAAATCAAGTATGCCAAAGCACACCATGGAATGTATGTAAGTTATTTCACTTTATATAAAGTAATCACACTGTTTTCAGAGCTGTATTGAACAAAAATATAAGTCACAAGTCACATCGTGCATGTCCTGACTCTAACCACACACAACACTATGTACTTATGTAATGTTAGGTTGCCATGGTATTTTGTGAATGTAACTTTATCTTTTTATTTCAGAAGAAATTTTTTAAGTGTGGAGCATCTCATAATATTAACCTTTCTTTATGGTTAAAACTATATTCTCATATTACCCTTTATCTAAACTGTCATGTATTAGTGACTTTTATTTTGAATTTATAAAACAGTATAGCACAGTTACAAGTTTCAGTCAACTTCTATATGTCTTAGGAAAGAGTAATTTTGGTATGTCTTATCTACCATTTCAAGAGGGGTTTTGATTTCTTGTGTATTCGGGAATAACCTGTAACAAGGGAAATTTGCAAAGAGCGTAATAGAAGATTGTACATAAATCTATATTATATTGATAGCCAAATTACATATCTAACTGATATAAGAAGTAATGGATGCAACTATTTTACTTGTGTAAAAAAGGAATATTTAATTATGCTTCATTTATTCTATACCTTGGGTCTTGCTCTACTTCTGGTCTGTTTGCCTTCTTAGGCAATAATGGAGTCATTACGCTTCTCTTAGCCGTGATTTAGATATCGGAGTGAATTTCTATGATTTATTATATTATCCTTTTCTGATGAAACTTATGATTACTGTTGATTGTTTTTTTCTCTGTTATCTCAGATTTATGTTTATTTTCCATGTTTGTGTATACTATAAAATGATTTAGAAATCATTGGAGACATTCGTACTGTAAATATATATATATATTATAAAAAATTAATTAATAAAGATGACTGAACAAGGACCAATGTTTTGTTTACTTTTGCTTTTTTTCTTGTTTTAAGCTCACCTGGGTACTAAGTATAATTGTATTAATTTTTGGTTAAAATTTTAGACTTAAAAATATATTAATTATTTGAAAATTAATTTGCAGTGTCGTGCTGGAAGATGAAGCAGATTGAGGATAGGGTAGGGACAAGCAAGGGTGCTTTTTTTTTAGGGGGGGGGGCACACAGTTCATTTGTCACACCACTTTCTTTTCAGATGAGGTTCATTGTGCATTGCCGATACATGTATTTAAAGAGAAAAAAAGTTTCTAATATGCAATATCTTTTTCGATAAATAAAAGACAAGACTTTCATATTATCGATTCTTTATCCAATTGTATTTTGACTCGACTGCTTTTCTCTTTGTAGGTTGAACCTGAATACCCTTGGCATTGACTGCTTAATATGAGGCAGTTAAATGCAAGTTATCTTTAAAGTGCTTTCAATTTGAAATACAAATCCAAATTCTTAAAAATGAGAGACAAGTTACCATAAGTATTCTTCATTATGTCCTCATTTATTATTATTTTATTATAAAGATGATGAAAATTACACTTCAAGAATGTACATCCATTAATGTTCAGCTCAAAACCAAGGCCATTTAGATCATATTGTAGAGTAGTCATCATATAATTTAATCACCAATTTTTGTATATACAAATCAACAACAAATTTTCAAAGACTTGGCTATGCCTTTGATTTAATTCAATTTCCAACAAAATACAAAGTGAAAACATGAAAAAAATTCAATACACAGTGATCAACTCCCATTCTAACGAGCACAGATATTCCAAGAATCATCATAAATATAATAAGGAGATTCTCCTAGTACCGATTTCACAAAGGTGGATTCTGCAAAATCCACGGATCCGTGGGTTATGTAATTTTGTGTAATAACTACGCTTAATTTATAGTGCGTACTGTGAGAAAGGTCCAATATGAATGCGCGACTTTGTCATAACACGCTAGAATTACGCCAGTTGCTATGGTTTTGACATATATGGGCCCACTGTTTTGAATTAATGAGTCCACTGTTGAGTCAACGGTTTATTTAAATTAATTTGAATAAACAGCAGACTTAACCATAGCGACAAGCATAAATGTAGCGCTTTGTGACAAAATCGTGCATTCTTATTGGACTTTCTCACAGTACGCGCTAAAATTAAGCGTAATTATTACACAAAATTTACATAACCCACGGATCCATGGATTTTGCAGAATCCACCTTTATGAATTCGGGCCAATGTGTCTATGTGCATTGTTCAGTAAAATGACATGGCCTGGTCCTTAGAACCTCTATATATCAGGAGTAGACAACATTAGAATAAACTTTGACCACTATATTCATGAAATAAAAGTAGAATAGTTATATTATTTATTACACAAATTTTTCAAATGAAAATGATCGGTGGCAACCAATCTCCACAACCTTGCTTCATTCATAAAAACACAAACAAAACAAAACAAAATACAAAAACAAACAGACTTCAACAGGTTAATAATACGATACAAATTATGAAAGGAAATACATTTCAATTGTTTCCTTTAAAACATGGTAAGCCTCATTTCAAATTTCTACACTTTATAAATGTCTCTCTTGTTGAACTGAGAAAGGAAAAATTTCTTAGTCCATACAAGACCACAAATGCATTTTACGTTTGTTAGAAAACTTTCAGTATTGGTATACAAATTGAAGCTTTGTATGTACCTTAGCAAATGCACTAATGGTACCAGGGTGATTAGGATATTCCACGGATTTATACCAAGAATTATTGGTCTTGCCATCCCCCCTCCCCCAACTACCTAAAAGAAAAAGTCAGCTTTGCCACTGGAAGTATAAGATGTGATAGAAGAAATTCATATTGGAGAAATGGGCATTACAATACCAGGTATACATTTTATAGTTTCCATCCATTAAATAAGATATATCAAATTTGTAAATTACATAAAAAATATTGAATTGATTTCATGCTCCACAAATTTGTTATTGCTTTATGCTTATAATGAAATATCAGCAAACTGCAGTAACAGACATTAGAGATCTATTCCTCTTAAAATATCTTTATAAACCTTTTAAGGCAGTCTCATTATTGTGCAAAAATATAATTTTGATATATTATAAACGCATGAAACATGATTATCAATATATTTCTTCAATTTTTAAAAATAAATATAAAAGTTTAAAAAAAAAATTAAAACTAAACTTTTGTGCTAAACTTCAACAGGTTTGGGTGCAGCTAATGTAGTAAAAGAACACTTATACATGGCAGGTTTAGTGCAGGCTAAACGTGCTTATTGCAATTACAAACAGTACTGGTAAATATTGTGATTATCCACATTGAAATGAATTTTGGCAGTAGGTAGCAGCAACCTTTAGTATCTGGTAGACAGCAAAATTTAACAGAAGTACATCTTATTCACACTCTGACAAATGACAACCGTACAAATAAAATGGGGCACATGACTTAATTTAGACAATAAAAAATACTTCACAAAATCATGTAATTTTTTTTTTCTTTTTGGTGGAGGCAAAATTACACACACACTTTGGTTAAAATACTATTTTACTTGAAGGTGGTCCTTCACGAGCATCGCTAAACTAAGACGAGAAATCAAAATGCGCTATGTGTGCTCGCAGCCATATTGTTCACGAAGCTTAGAGCATGACTTAATTTGCATATGATTACACGCCAGCCAATCGCGATCGCGCTGTGAGAGCGATTCGCGATATACAACACGTGTGTGGATACTGTTTGTGTGTAAGCACTGTATCAGTGCATGAGTGGATACCTGGGACGAATTCATTGCAGTGTTCGGTGTTCGGATCTCAAGATGTAATATATATATCATTGCCGATAAGCGATAAGAAATTGGCTCATGACTTCGGCAATCGTTCGGGTGTTCTAGCTTTCGGTTTTTGGACCACTGTGTAAGAGTCGCACATCGTTGGTATGAATGGGCAGCTTGCAAAGTTCGTTACCGCGTACGTATTTTGAACTCCCTCTACACTATGGGGAACGTACATCTTTAAAATTTACACATCCATTCCACATTCAGTACACAAACTGTACAAGTTAATTGCATTATTTCAGTGTCAAATTTTGTCAATGTTATTCCTGGCTCCTTGTATTGGATCTTTGGATTGTATCGAAGCTCATGGAAAGGCATAGGGACGTTTCATAATGTTATGTGTGCAACACAAAAATGGAAAAGTATATCAAAATGATTGCCAAATAGATCTGACATGCCTTATCATATATTGCTCCTTGCATAATGGAACTCTCTCTCCCTTCCTCGCTTCATGAAATTTTACGACATTTTTACGAGCATTCCAAATAATGCATCAAAACTCAACAATATCAGCAGATGTGTAATTAGCTGAATTGAATTAGCCTGTACTTTAACATTTTTTTACCGAAATATAAATGCTGTGGAGCATCATTTTTTTATACACATGAGACATCACCGAGAATCGGTTTGGTATGATTGGAGTTCCAGTCGCGTTCAAAGAGTTGGGCAAGTTGCAGTTGAAGGGTAGTAGAGTTGGTCTCCATCTGGGCCAACGTCTGGTTGACCACTAGGCTAGCCCCACCGGTCAATGTAAAATAAGTCCCTGACCAGTTGGACGTACCTGAACAAAAATTAAAGAAGATTTTTATTTTATAGGAAGTAAATAGAAAGTACTCTTTACAGTCTACTACTGTTATAATGAGCACAGATACAATGACATTTTATCGTAAAGAGGCGATTCTACTGGTCCCAAATTCCAACTTGTGCACATATGTCTATGTACCTTGGTGTTCTGTTTAACAAGATTTTGTTTCAACAAGGTAATTGGCTTTGTCCCAAGCACCTTGTTATAATGGGCGTGGACTGTAATTCTCTTTAGATTGAGGGAGACAAAGACTGAAAAGCCAAGGAGGAAGGGGGAAAACAAAAATTAATAAAAGAGAAAAGGCAAAATGGAGACATGAAATATAATGAGAAGACAAGGATAAACTGCCTGATGGAAGGCAATAGAAGATGGTGGTATATGAAATAAACAAAGAAAAATAGAAGAAATGAAAGATTATCAGAATTATAGGACGAAATTAAAGAAGAACACCAGGAGAAATGTTACAGGTAACCATGTTACAATCACTTGATAATTTCATGAGAGTGCTAACCCTACCTTCGACATATTCTAATTAAAAATCTACCGGTATTTCTGTATTATCAAATCAGAAGGTACAATAAAATGTATATCTATATAAATGTAAGCAAATAACTACCCATAAAAGCGACAGTGAGCTGACCAACACTCTCATTGACTGTGTCTTAGAAATAGCTAGTCTTAAAATATACCTTTTGAGAAAACTATTAACATTAGAGTAAATAAATTAATCTAAAATTTAATTTGTAATAAAAAACTACAATGTTTTGAGGGGAAAAGTATTTGTTTTGCTCTTTTGGTACCATAGTGTGAATTTATTGAGTAATGAAAAGTGTGTTATCATTCAAATGGGCCTGTACTATAAGACTACACAGCTCACGATGTTGCTTTATGGGTTAGGAATCAGGGCAGAATTGAGTAGTTGAGGGCTTGAGGTGGTGCTATACAATGTTGCTGGTTCGTATTGGCTTTAACATGGCTCTGGTTTCATAAAACGTAGACAAAACAAGAATATGACCAATATGAAACAAGATGAAGCAGACGTTGCTATGTATACATTTGAATGTATGTAGTTTTCAATTATATCTCTTTGTCTTTTGATCAATCATTTACTTCCACTTGAAAAGAAACCAATAAAAATGACTTTGTCTCGGTTTTATATAACTGTAGTGGGATCATAAAAAGAACAAAGGAGGCTTTTTGAATATCAATCATTGTGCATTTACCTATATATACCGAGTGAGTCAGAAAAAAACTTTACACCTAGAAAAATGTCAATAAAAAGAAAACCAATTTATAAACCCCAGATTCTTATACATGTTCTGAAAGAGTAACTCCTCTCGCATCTTTTGGTACCAATTTTGTGGGTTATATCTTTACGCTTGGATGAAAACGGCGCATTGTTTGCGAACATGTAAATTTTGAATTGTGCAAAAGTGGGAGTAAAAAACAACAAAAGCTATCAAAAAAGCAACTCCATCCGAATCAATATAGCATAACTTTTCAACAAAAATGTCTTGCGCCAAATAACTTGGTAGGGGCGTTATTACACATATTGACTACATTTTGTGTGAAAATGAGATAGATATGTATAGTCAAGCATGAGTAAGCACACGTCAAAGACAAAATAATCACTTTTCAAAAGTATTAAGAGGCCTTTTTAGGTCTGTCAGTGACAGTTTACTTTTTGATGTGTACTCATCTATGGATTATTGATGAGATCAATATAATTTTTACACAGAATCTAGATCGATGTGTACCAACACCCTCGCCAAGTTTATTTGGTCAAAGCATTTTTGTTAAAAAGTTATGCTTTTTTATTCATGATGGAGTTGCTTTTTGTCAGCTTTTGCTGTTTCAATTTCATCCCCACCCTTGCACAATTCGAAATTTGCATGTTCGCAAACAATGCATAAAGCATAAAGACATACCACACAAAAAATGGTACCAGAAGATGCGGGGAGGAGTTACTCTTTCCGAATATGTAAAATAATTTGGGGTTTATACATTGGTTTTCTTTTTATTGACATTTTTTTATAGGTGCAAAGTTTTTTTTGACACTCACTCGGTATATATCTCTACTTCATTAAGCTAGTGCAGCATCTGGTATACACCAATCATACATCAATCTGGTATGCAATGTAGATTCAATAAGAACTCATACAGAAGCGATGGGAAAATATAGTACTTTATCTTACCAATATATGCAGCATTATCTGTGACCATATACTTGGTTATGATTGACTCTAGCATATGGCATGGCATGCTCCGAAGGTGTGTAGGCTGGCACACAGAAAAGTCTCTGGATTATGGAAATAAACAGAAAGGAATTTAAAAATCATAAAGTATAATTTACAACCTAGCAATTCAGTCTATTATCAGATTGCAAAATCTAATAATGAATGGAACTCATGAAATAATAGACTTTGATTTGTGGCTGGCTTGTGGACACTTTCGAAGATATTTCACACAACCATTGCCTTGTAAATTAATGACATCAATCAAGCCACATTAGATAAACGTAATAAAATCATGAATCATTATTATATCACATCATTTATGGTACTTGGAAGATGTAGTGTTCTATTTCTACATTTTCCTCATAACTTTAATCCTCACACATTTGAATACAAGTAAACTCTCAATCCTTGGACTCTTTCAAAAACAAATTAAACCTCAATTAATACTACATGCCACTCCACACGTAGCGTGCTCTTCACAAGTTAGCGTGATGTGTCAGGACCTGACATTTTGCTGACCCAACGATACAGATACAGATAATATACTGAAGATCATGCAAAGATTTAATAATTTTTCCCAATCTTAATATTGGAAGATCTTTTACCATAAAGAGGTCCTTATAAAATTTTGGACTTTATGGGTTTTACAATTTTTGCACAAACTACCTTTATCTACCCCATGTGCAAAATGGTGTAACACCTTATTAGCTTTATAAATCAGCTATAAACGGAACATGCATTGAACACGTTGCCACAGCTGACTTTTGTCAGATAAACTTGAATGCACAGAATATATAGGCCTGACATAATACACTCCAAACAATGTGACAATTTCGATTGTTTATTCTACTTTCCCTTGCTGCTACTGAAGGAAGTTGAATGTGTATAAGTAAGCAACCAAGGGGACCTATGGCTTTGATTCCTATCCCAGGTACTTTGTATTGAAGACGAATGCCTTACAAATGGGCACTATTGCATCAACTTGGTTTCGAACCAGTGGTCTCATAGTTACAAGACCACTGCTCTACCGACTGGGCAATTAGCGTCCCTTGGGGTTGGCATTGTAAAAAAAAAAAGAAAAGAAGGTTGATTACCGCTTGTATGTTGAATCTGCCTGTGGTTCCTAGCTCAGCCAATGAGCGAAGGAAGATGGTCATGTCAGCTGTGGTATGGTTCCAGATGCTTCCCATGACACGGACATTGACATGGTGATCGAACGCCACCTCACGCAGCTTAGCATCGATAACGTCCCAGTATCTACATGCAACAACACAAATACAAGTACATGCATCAGCTTCTCTAGAAAGTTTAAAAATCTGGCAAACATATCATGTTAAATTACTATTGTGTGAGACTATGGCAAAGGTGCACAGCACTAGCTAGTATAAAATGAAATATTAAGCACGTCAAAAGTAAATCAACGTAATTAATAGTTTGTTTCCATTTCAGGGTTGACTGAATTCAAGAGTTTTTCATTTTCATACAGTTTCAAAACTCCCAGATTAATGGACCTAAAATATGTGTCTTTCCCTTCCGTTTTTACTGATACGACAGTGGTGACTCATCATTAACCCCCGACCCCTGACAGACTTGTTCTTGTAAAAGATTATCCTCAGTAGCATGAATCAAATTAGATATACAACTGAGATGGCTGACAGAAACAAAAGTAAGAGGTAAATGAGATGCATTATGGCATCTGAACATTATACTTTTGTTTCGATGTACACCGTTTCCTGTTTGTGCTACTGTCTTCTTTTTTTTTCTCACTCACTCATTCACTCAGTCCCTTGACTCTTCCAGAGTCGTTGGAGAGAGCAGAAAAAGCACACATTTTCTTCCATGCCTTCCTGTCAGTTGCTGTCCACAAACACTGTCCATGCTCTTACATTTGTATTCCTTCTATTGGCTGTAAACACTGGCGTAGAGCGGAACGCACTTTCTTTGGTACTGGGGAGAGGGATGATGAATAGATCATCCCCCCCCCCCAACTAACAAAAGAAATTAATGTGTGTCTATAAGCCCGTGGTTGTAAATATCACCTGTTATGCCTATAGATATATATATATATATATATTTTTAATGATTGAGTGAAATAAATGAATTTAAACTTGAATGAAATGCATAAAACTTACGATCTGGGGTCTGCAAATTCCTTTTCTGGAATGTAGTCCATGACAGCTATGTAAACAAACTTCCTGGCTGACTCTATAACATTAAGAAGACCATCAATGTCTGATGTCCGACCAGATGGGCAGAAAGCTGGTGGTGAACTCTGCATGGGAATGGTAAATTTGCACGTATATTAGTTGATAGTTAATTGGCATTATAATCTAGCTTTGAGTTTGAAGCATTGAAACCCCTAAATCTGATCTCATTGGTTATTAGATTGACGCTATCATAGAGTATCATGACTTTAATAAAAATGAGGTTTAGAGGGAGAAAAGACAAAAATAATATAAGAACTAAAGCCCACTTCCCAAAACTCTCAGAAAAGCTTACATAAACCTACAAAGACCCTCAATAGAATTAATAATATCTATGGTATTTAGCAGGAAACCATTTCATAAAAGGCAAAGCTTATCAGTAGGCCTAAGTAGGTTTAAAGCATTGTAAACTCTTATAGGCCTCTAATATAAATGCATTTACAATGCATTATTTCAATTTTATTTGGGGTAGTTTGTAGATTGCATTTTGGGTGATTTGTTAAATGTTAATGTATCCTGTGTTTACATTTTACGATTCTAGAGGCCAGAGATGAATATTGAAAATCCATGTGTACTTAACCCATAGATCTTAGTGACCAAGATTCATCCATTGTCATAATCATAATTTTTGCAGACACTGGCAATCTACAGCAGTGAAAGGAATCCTGAATTCCTTTTTAGCTACATTTCTTCACCAGTGGAGTAAAGGCCATTGTTTGGTGTAATGTCATACTACTGAATGCAGATCATTTCTTGTCCATACTGCTTCATTCCATACGATGGAGAAACAGTCACATGATTTTAATTGCATATATAGGTCACATGATACCAAATTGAACTTTATCAGGGTCTAGTTGATAAACCCAAGGTTTGTTGCGATAGAGGGACCTGGACCTCAAGTACTAATCTATTGTTTCCTTCCCTGTTCTGTATGGTTAGTGATCAAATGTTCTTATAGTTTACATAACCCCACCGCTGAAGACAATCCACAAAGAGTTGACATAATAGATGGTCTGCACTAGCTTAAGATTGATAAATAGCGTGCTATTTCTGATCCAATGGATTAGCCCGATCAGAGAATATCAGGTTTTTTCTCTCAAATAGCCTGCTGAATTGTCTGACATCTCAGCCCCAGTCACATTAAAGGGTAAGAGCTACCAAGTCTCAAGCATTCTACGTGAGACTCATGCATTTAGGGTCCGTCTCACGCAGAAAATCCATTTTCTCACGCAAAAAAAAAGCTTTATTGTAGATTTTTACCATTTTGGAGACTCAAAACCCTAAAAATCTGCAGTCTTGTCGCGCATCAAGCCCTGCAAATGCGATGTTTGCATGCAGGCAATCGTAGTATGCATGACAGCTTAGTGTGTGCGTGCCCCTCCTTTGTGTACAAATTACTACTGTGCGCGCGCACATATGGCAACACGTGCCGCGTGTGTAGGCCCTACTGCTTTCAAACACGATGCAAATGATCTCTTGAAAATCTCACGCAAATTTTTTTTTGAACTTCGCATCTCTGAGTGCTGCTGCACTAGCCTGAAACCTTAGCCCAATCCTATCATGCACTATCGGGCTTGTATGTGCAAGGTCAAAGTCAGGTCATTAACTGAATCTCAAGAACCATTAACTTTGCACTTGACCAATTTTGGGTTTATTTCTTCTGATCCATCTCACAGGGCACTATTTGTCTAGCTCTAGCTGGTGCAGCACCGCCTATCAAAATAAAATAAAAAGTATGGTGGTGTAACCATAATTCGCGCAGAACCTTAGTTCACGCACGACGGATATCTAAAAAAGTAATCAATATCGTGAAAATCTGATAGCACCTTCAGAAAGAGGGACCAAAAATTGCTTAAGATCCAAACTTTCGTCACGGTATGGTGTATCGAATTGTGAAATTATTGACCAAACATCGGAAAATTGCGTGTCCGTTGCGAAAATTCCGAGCTTTTTGACAAGGGTCTGGAAATCATCATTTTCCGAGTTAATGTCATAAAATTGTGAAATAATAATAAAAGAGTATTTATATTGCGCAGCCACTATAATAATATATTCTACTGCGCAGAACAAAATAAATCATACATTTTAGAGAGCAGTATTAAGAGATAAGTCTTAGTTGAGTTTTGGAACATAGTAACTGTGGGTGATTCCCTATAACGAGTGGGAGTGAGTTCATATTTGGGAGCCGCATATGTAATGCTTTACCAAGGGTAGACTTTGATTTTCCAGACGGATATTTCAATAATGTGTTATCTTTTTGAATACGTAGGCTGTAAGATGATTGTCTGATGACTTCAATTTTAAGAGATCTTAATGTAGGCTGGTGCTTTTACGTGAAGAGCTTTGTATACTATCAACATTGTCTTAAAAGAATTCTGTGCTTCACAGGCACCAGTGCACTCGAGCAATAATGACTACAATGAGAAAAACGAGGAGAATTGCAAACTAATCTGGCACATGCATTCTGCCACCCTCTGGAGTTTACATAATTGATTGGTCGGGTAGGCAAGAAACAAGCTATTACAATAATGCAATCTACTGGTTCAAATGCATGAATTTTTTTTTCAGTGCTTTCACATGACAGATATTTTCGAATGTGCCTATATTAAATAGATGATAAAATGCACTCCTTCCTACATACTCAGAAGATATATGTTTTGTCGAAAGAGAGTTGTGAGTCAAACTAATTCCTAAGTTCCTTGCAGGTCAACAGGGAAATGTTTGCATTAACTACTTATATTTGTTGTGTTCAATTTTGAAACTTGTTGTTTAGTGCCACATATCAGAAATTCAGTTTTCTTGTCATTGAGTATGAGGTTATTAGATAATTAACCATTTGCTAAGATGCACAATACATTGCTCTAGGGTGGACAAAGAACTAGTCTCATCTGCTAAGTAGGTGAAAATGATAAGTACAGCTGTGTATCATCAGCATATGTATGAACATCACTTTCAGGAAATTTTTGTTCAATTTCATTGAACAACTACTAGCATAACAAGTAAAAAGGAGGGGCCGAGGCAGGAGCCTTGCGGACACACCCCAGTTTACATTAAATTCCTTGGAGACTGTACCATCAACCTCAACTATCTGTCTCCTACCATTTAAATAAGACGTACCCAATAGTACATCATCAGTTATTCCGAAATTTGCTCAAAGGGTGTTTAGCAGGATAATGCTGATTAAATCAAATGCTGCACTCATATCAGAGAACCAAAAATACAACCTGTTGTTTTATTCATTGGCCAGAAGCACATCATTTTTTACCTTAAGGAGGGCAGTTTCTGTGCTATGGTTTTTCTTATACGCTGACTGCATTGGAGGTAGTAAATCATTGGTACAAAGGTAGTGTTGAATTTGATCTGAAACTGCTGCTTCAACTAATTATAACATATTGCAGATTACTTACAGGTCTACAATTTGTAAACTGCACACTCTTCGTCAGGTTTTTTCAGTATGGTCTGACTACGGCCAACTTCCAGTCTAAAGTGAAACTTTCCATTGGTCAGAGACATATTGATGAGTTTCGTAAGAACTGGCAATAAGAATGTCAATATTATTTGCAACTAGTTTGGTTTTGGCATTGGATCTAATAAACATGTCTTCTTATTCAACCTCTTGACTAACTTATGCACATCAATTTCATTTAAGTTTATTTGAATTCCCTCACTTATTCTGGACAGAACAAGAAGATATGACTAGGAGTACTAACAGCTACATTTGACTGAATATCATCACATATTTTCACTATCTTCTGCTCAAAATATGTACCCTAACTCATTTACAAAGTTTTCAAATGTCTACATGAGGTGGCAGATCAACTGTGGACTTTTCATGTTCATCAGTGACTTTGCAACATTGAACAACTTTTTTCTGGTCAGAGGCATTATCAGTGATACAATCATTATGTTCACTTGGCGAGCATGGTTTCATCAAAGATAGAGTTGTATTCGTATGCTTTTGTAATTTTCCATGATCTTTTTTGGTCGCGACTCTTCAGCCATTTCTTTTCAGGGCTTTCGGCGTCTCTTGTTGTTTTCACTTTCCTTATTTCACCATTATACCAAGGTACTTTGGTCCTCATACTCACATGTTTTGATACAAGTGGTGCATGGTTATTAAGAATAGAAGACAATGTACTTTCATAACATGTAACTAGCTCATCTAAAGTACTGGGTGTATTCATGATAAGATCACTTTCTCTCAAATCATCCTGGAAAGTTTCAAGATTGATTGATGCAATTTTTCGACATACAACTTTCTTCATCTTTACTGGAGGTTTCTGTGTCCTCAAGGAACACATTACCGACATATGATCTGAAATCAATGAATCGGTCCAAGGCTTATCTACAACTAAATCATCTGAACTTCTACTAATTATGAGATCCAATGAGTGACCATGGATATGAGTACTGGTATCTACGTACTGTGTACAACTAACAGACTCAAGCAATTCACGAAGTGCTATTGCATCTAAATTGTCAATCACATCAACATGAACATTGAAATCTCCTGTTACTATGAGAGGGGTTCTACAAAGAAGGTGTGGCTGTAGGAATTCCCAAAACTCATTGATAAAAATTCCAAATGGTATGCGATGGTTTTCGGAATAGGGTGGTCTATACAATTAATGATATTAATATCATCTTATTCTATGAAATTTTAACTTACATTTACTTTTATTCCCTTTCCTTAGACTGATGGAATTTCTTGATAAATCTTTGTCAAACGCCCGTGCGGGAATTAAGGTCACACTGTTTTGTTGACTTTTTCAGCAGAATGTGCGATCGTTCGATCGACATAGAATTTTGAAATCGCGATATCGTCGAAACCCTTTGACCTAGTTCACTTCTTCGTTCGGCGATTCGGAGTTTAGAATTTTGCCGTTTATTTGGTATTCATAGTTTTCGTTGATTTTGAGTAAAAAATGAAATATTGTGATTGAATGTCACATTTTGTATAATTTTTGAAATTTGCGCGAACTATGGTCTCCCCATCATATAGCAAAGTATTTGTGAGGTCAATGTCTATTTTCAACTATGGTATTGCTTACACACAAATTTACCTTCTTTGTGTAGTCACATGGTTGTCAAATGAGATGGCCAAAATCTCTTCATATTGAGCTAAGGATATGACCTCTTCCTTCCTCCTTCCTCCCTATCACATAACATTAAGTGGTTTCTCTTGAAGTGCTTATACTTCAAACACAATACCTCTCAATCTTCATGTACATGAACTTTTGAATAGTACTATCAGTGAATGTTGTTTTTGTCTACAAATGAGTGGCCTTTGTAAATGGTACTATGTTTAACATAGTTCCTTTATTCTCAACTTTCATGATGGTACAGCTTTGGAGAAGATTTTTATTCATTTCACATCCCAAGATGAGAAATGATTTCGAAATAAAACCCCACCCCTTTTTCTTTACTACCTACATATCTTTGACCCATGATTTTGAAGAATATAGTTAAAAAAAAAAAAAAAAAAAAAAAAGTACCATTTAATGCTATACAGGTGCTCCAAGAAAGCTTTTGGTTATGTTTTCCTTTTTAATAAAAATAGTTTCTTCTAGTACAATTTGGAATGCCCTGCTTGTGGGCAATTCCACGGGTTAGTGGACATTGAAAAAAAAAAAGAAGTGTGTCTCTTGACTTGATTATTCGATTTATCACCAATCTAATGCCACAGATTTTCATAAATGACATAGGTTATTCATATTCAATTGAAAAAAATAATCATTTTCAATGACTTCTGCTAGATCTCAGACCATCATTAAAATTGAACGTGTGGGACTGGGGACAACAAATTTCACTAAAATGCAAATTACACAAGACTCGTTTAATATTTCTTCTCACAAATTTCACAAAAAGGCCAAGGATAAACACATTTCCATATTTCAGAAGCCACTTGAGATATTATGCGATTACAAGGGGTGAAAAGACCTCTGGAAGTTCACTGGACAAAATGTAATGTGAGTAACCGTTACGTGAGTAACCACTTTATCTGCACCCCTAGTAAAAACCATGTGTTCTTTACTTTTTTAATGATATACAAAGTTTGTCGCCCTAATAGACTTCTTTGAAATGGATATAATCAACTTTCATAAAAGCCTTGTATGAGGACACTTTTCACTTATGTCGACTTTTCATTTTATGCATGTCCAAATCATGTTACGTGAGTAACCAACACATTTTAAAGATTTGCCAGGAGCATAATGAAATTTATCAAGTTTTGTTTTTATACAAAGGATAGTCAGACTGTGTACTTTGTTGAGATAAAAAGATGTTTAGTTCCTATCAATAATAATGGAGTTACAGCTCCAAGTATGAGTCAATGTGTCTCCAAATGTAACGTGAGTAACCGTGGAATAGCCCTTGTGCAGAATGGAATAATCATTAAATTATACCTATCATGTATTAAAGTCAGAATGTTACTGCTATTTGTGCATCCAAGGTTGTTATACTGAACTAGATTTATTATCTTGGTCACTATGTACCTATTCAAACATGACCTAGCCTGCCATATCACTTACCCCTATAAAGGCTGTAGCATTGGTGCCATTGAATTGGAGCTGCATTGGGGTTTTCAAGTTGTAGGTTGTATCAAACTCTTCTGGCCACTTTGGTGGGACGGTCGTCTGGTTGCCCAAATACCAGTACACTTCAAAGAGCTTGTCCAGATCTTGGGCTAGGCAAGAGCAGTTGAAAATTCCAACACCTATTTCTTTCACCTTGAAATAAGAATAAAAGCAAGAACAATAGAATGTACACGTAAGATAATTGCAATCAAGTTATCAATAATGGGACCACCACCACATAGATGTAAAAATCATATACCTGGCAATTTAGAATGACATGATACACAAAATGGAAAGTATTTCATAGGGTCAAACTGAAAGGCATTATCATAGAAAAACTGCAATGTTGGATGCTTCAATCCACAGCCCTTGCACAGGGCTGTAAATATCCATCATATTTCTATACAATATTCTTCACCTTGACACCTCACAAGATGCTATCTATGGTGACATTTGTCAATGCTGGTTGCCACCGTCTTCTGTTTTTAGTGCAATTGTCTATATATAGTCTACCATTCTAAGCCAATTAATCCCTCTGTTAGGGGAGTATAGAGTTGACGTCCCAGTTCATTCTGTTATTATCCTGACATATTCTTTGCCTTCCTCTTGCTCCCTTTCCTTCTTTCTTTTCTGTTAACCCTTTCATTACCAGGCACTTTTTTCCCCAAAACTGGATTCTCTCACTTCATTTCAAATTTTCAAAAAGATAACTCTTGCAATATCCCAACTGTTTGCATTCATGTGGAAACTACCGTTCCCAGCTAACATAACTCAACAAAAGAGGGCGCTTTCTTGCAAATGGCAGTAAAATCAGTTTCCCTTTTCACCAGTGTTCTATGGTGCCAAAAGGCGACCATGGTAATGAGAGGGTTAAAGTCTATGTTTCAATTCCTGCTATCAAAAGCAGTGTCCAAGAAATTTGAGGTGAAGAGTTCTGATAAAGTAAGGTTTTTAAAACAGCTCCTTACCTGTGTTAAAGCCCTGTAGTCCATGTTGGCACTCCCGAGATAAAGATGCTTATTATCCACCACCCAGAATTTAGTATGCAGGATACCACCTCCCATCAGCTTCTCAAAGTCCAGGACCCGAACCTGGGCTGCTCCTTTAGCTGCTAGCTCCTTGGTGTCGAGGTCTCGGACAGTGTGAGACGGTTTGTTCTCGACGATTCGGATGCTGATGTTACGCGTTGTCCCGGCATCCATCAATTCCTTGAAAATTTCCTCACCCTAAAAGTATTAGAGGTCAGAATTGAAACATCAAGTATTGTGGTGAACATATGAATATTTATGACAATCTAGTTTCTTTGATGCTGCACGAATACATATATTTCTTGGATACTTACGGCATTTACTATTATTCTGTCTTTGGAAAAGTTGCTAATTGTTCATTTCTTACAAGATACACTAGTTGAGTGCCATAAATATAAATTGATGTCTTAAAGGACATTAATGCCAATAGTGCATTTACACATCCATACACATTAAATTAGACCAACTCCACCTCCTCTCCCTTCCCTTAAAAAAAATAGTCCAGCTACATGTAAAACACACACAAAAGAAGAAAAAAAGAAGCTCACCTCAAAATCAGAAGTGTCATTGAATATATCTTTACCACGAAGGGTCCAATAATAAGAAGATATATCAATACTCTCTTCAGCAGTGGAAAGTAATTCTTTCCAAATAGCGTAAGTTGACTGGAATCTTGGAGATCCGTCCGGGAATGTGAGATTCAGGGGCATTGATTCAGCCAATATCATACTAGAATGAAGACCAAAAAAAAAAGATATATTAATGGGAGCATTTTTTTTTCTTCAATTTTTTTTTATATTTATTTCATTTTTATTTTATTATTATTATTATTATTTTATTTATTTATTTTTTTTTTTTTGGGGGGGGGGAGGAAAATTTATGCTAGTTCAGTAAAACTTCAGTAAAACTTCTGTGACAGGTATACAACTAAGAAAAAGCAGTCTTGTTTTTAGAAGTATATATAAGCAGATTGTCTTTATAATTAAATACAGTTTTAGTTAGAGCAGTTTCAAATTAGAGAAGTACAACTACATGGTGTCTAACACTTATCCATAGTAGTCGAATATGATGGACAATACTGATGTGTAGTGTTTAAGTACCCGGTAATTCTGCCAAAGGTGAGTCATTTACAGCTGCATGGGTTTTCTTCTTTTGAGTAGACTATAAATAAAGCTCTTTGCTTCCCATCATTTGGTCAAGTAATAATTACATAACAACAAAAAAATGATCTAGATCTCAAATGTTCTACTATTCTTTGATATAAACTTACGTGCAAGGGTCATCACATGGTACATGCTCAGGAGCCACTGCTGGAGGATTCATTACGATCCACAGCACCAGGAATATGAGGCTTGCTAGGATAGCTATGAAGAAGACAGCGAGCAGTGAACATGACGCACAGCGCCCTCGCTTTGAGTCTCCATGAGCGATGAGAGGCTCCCCAATCTCAGACTCCTTTGTGTCCTTTGTTTGTATTCCCTGGTACTGGATGAGCAAAAAGAGATATAAAGTGAAATAATAATATTCATGAGATTAACCTGTTGGAGACAAGCTGAGTTGGCTATAACGCGCAATTCCCATACACCTGAGCCTGAATATATTCGGGCTCAGTCCTCAACGGGTTAAGAATTAAAAGCAAATCATACTATAATTGTTATCAATAATCAATTGATCTCACATCTGTATTTATTTATTTTATTTCCAGGAACATGGAACATACAACATTATGGCAAATAAAAAAAACAAACAACAAGTTGAATCCTCTACCGCGCGCGGTCGAAATATATGCCTCCACCATTGCCAGATCAGAAAAATATCGCACTTTCATCTATTCGTTTTGCTTTTATATAGAATGACATTTTTTACCTTGACCTTTGACCTTGT
>CALNVZ010000174.1:26303159-26317070 GCA_940671915.1 Paracentrotus lividus
TATTCATTATAAGATTTCGGAACTACGGAATATTCATCAGCTATTTTCTGAGGTAATTCACAAAATATCTATTAAAATAGTCAGCCTTTTGTTATTAGATGTCAAAAAATGTATCATTGTGATACATATCCTCGGAAAGTGAACACTTCTTGCCCCGACCAATAACTTGTTATATAAGACCATGTCTTTTAATATCATTTTAGCATGTTGAAATACAATTTCCAAAAATATGATTTTTTTTTGATACCCGTATGGAATCTGTAAGGTATTTTTGTAATCCACAATACTTCTTCCTATTTACCTCTGACCATATGAGCAGATATTGCCCCTCAAAAGTCTTCTTTTTTAAAGCTCGTTTTACTCTTTTTCGTGTGTTACTTGAAAACGCTACGTGTATGCCACATTTAGGATCACACATCTTGAGAGAATCTTTATGAACTCGGATAATCAACTTGCTGTTATTGGTTCACTGCTTCAATTTCATGATGACAAAATACCAGAGATGCCAAGTTGAAAAACAAAATTTGCGTGAGATCATTCATATCGTGTTTGAAAGCAGTGCGCACGCCGGCGCTCGCGTTACCACATATGCGCGTGCGCAGTAGTAATTTGTACATAAAGGAGGCACGCGCCACGCTACACATGTTTCACGTAGTAAGCTGTCTTGCATATAACGATCCGCCGCTTGAAAACATCGCACTCGCAGGTATGAGCGGCAAAACTGCCGATTTTAGGGTTTTGAGACTCCAAAATGGTTGAAAAATCTATAATAATGCTGACTTTTTTCTCATTTTGCGTGAGAAAATGGGTGTTGTGCGTGAGATCGTGAGACGGACCCAAAATGCGTGATTCTCACGCAAGGTGCGTGAGACTGGTTAGCTCTGAAATACTAGGTAGGCCTAATTAATTGTGCAAATAATTTTTGACAAAGAAATTTTAATTGACACCACACTTTTCCAAAGAAAATGTTATAACCAGTATTATGGTAGAAGTATATGGCTGTAACCCTGGAAAACAATATTGGTGTGGCTTGGTTTTAAATACCCAGGATTGCCATGGAATAAACATAGAATAATGGGAGGAAATATATGAATAAGGAGGAGTATAATTACATACAAATAGTATTATAATAAAGGTTATGTTTAATGGTTAGGATTCACAGAATCTACAAGGTATTAATGAGTTAAAATGTTATAAGAAAACATAAAAGGGCAGTTCCAAGGTAACGGAGTGACATTCAGAAGCAACATTTCAGCATTCAACAAGTTTATCTCCATACTTTAAATCTTTATGTAAAGAAATGGTTCATGACAAAAGCTGATGGTACCCTCTTTTCAAAATGATAATTTTTTTTTATAGTTGATGCTCTTAATTAATGAGATATGAATATTCATAATCATGGTTTACAGAGTGACGCAAAAATGGACATGCATATTTGAGCAGAAAACATTTTCCTTAAACTCTGTGAAATTTAAATGGCTATCAAATTTTGAATTCATTGATTGGATTTCTATTTATTCTAGGTATAATATGCCACCTGTACAAAAATTGGTTGAATATTTGTTAATTTGATGACTTAAAACTTGAACCTATGTTCGGTTACGGAGTGACAGTTACGGAGTGACATCTGGTTTCCCGCGTCTTTTTCGTGAGGACAAATGCATTATAAAGAAATATTAAAATACCAAAGTTTGTTGGAGTCCTCCATAATAATTACATTAAGCCCAAAAAATTGGCAAAAAGTGACTAGATATAAGAATAAGAGGCATTTAAAGCCCCATAGTCCAATACGTGCAAATTCCTGTTTGCTCAATTATTCAGCGTAAGAAACTGGATCACATAATGTTTGAACTTAAATAATTGTTTGTATGTAAAAGAGCCTTACAAGTGGTACTTTTCAGAATCCTAATTTGCATTTTCTAAGGCACAGCGCCACATTAAAATTTCAGCTCCATGTTCCTGTTTGCTTTGGAATTGCCCAAACTTACCAATTACACAGCTTCTGAGATCCAAGAGAGTTGATGTCAAACAGTCAGATCAAAAGCCAAGTGTCAAGTTGTAGAGCATGACTGAGCATACCTGGTATCAGACCCTGATATGCCGCATGCATGGGTGGTCATCTATGTTGACCAGAGCTATTCATTGTTAATAATGCCTTACTATAAGCATGACAATGAATAGCAACTTGATACAGAACATGCCTTTTTACAACAGATATCTTTAATAGTCCACGCGATACATTAGTCCACGCACCCTCTAATACGCGCGAGCGACGCGATATGTGCGCTCAATTTCTTGAACAGTCGAGAAAACAACAAGCTTATCAAAGACATCAAAAAAAACTGGAGGAAAATCATTGGTTTCTTGTATTTTCTAATGATTTCATGAAATCATCAAGAATACACCTTGTTGAGACAGGAAATGAAAATTTAAATTCATTTACTGTATGTGCACACGACATGCAACTTTAGCGGGCCCCGCGAGGCAAGAACATTTTGTCATTAGAAATCCGAAGACTTCATTTTTAAATATATAATTATTGTAAAAAATACAGTTTTTTACATACCGTTTTCTCGATGGTGATTTCTTGGATATCCAAGGTCTTTATTAAACTTCCGTTTCGCCTGTTTTTACTCCTAAAACTTCTGTTTTGAATCACTTTTGATGAGTGTTTGTTGTAAATTTGCAGAGACGACACACACGTTTCGGTAAACAATCCAAACTATTTTCAAATGAACGTTAGATGGCGAAAACACAATCTGGGCAGATATCTGCCTTGCGCTGTTCAAAATATAAGTTAGGTCAAAGTACTACTTCCGAGAGTAGTTTTTCATGCTGAGATCGCCAAGAAAACTTTCTATGATTATCATGCAGCGATATCTCAATTGGGAATTAGTCTTTGTTCAAAGCTAATATATTTATTTCAAGCCCTATATTATCGAATTTCGTTATTTAAATATGAAACGAAACTGAACAAAACATAAATGTAATTAGCAACATACTAACCACAGAGAAGCTAAACGTAACTGAAACCAAAGTAGATTCTCAAACAAAATCAAGTTGCATTTGCTTCCCCGTCTTTATTAAACATGTGAACGGCTGAAAAAGACTAATAGTCCAAACAACGTTTAACTTTATCTTGGCTATGGACAGGAAGCTTGATTCAACTCTACTATACCAAATTATTGATTCGGTAAGGTCCGATGAAAAGTATAGCCCAATCGCTAGCAACGTAGCTAGCTCGCACACTATCGAGCAATGTAACTAGAACTTGCTCTGTGGCGATGCCGACTCTTGGTATTGGCTGAGTTGATCTGGGACGACTCTTTTAACAATATATAGCAATTGCCACACGCAGCTAGCTGCATCCTAATCATAGTGAATGACGGCGCTCTGGAGTGAGGCTGCCTTGACGAGTGGTGAGTTTTTCTCCTTTTTAGTGTTTTTATTATTATTTTTTCCAGGGCCTAGGCCTAGCTTAATTTATTATGGACTATGGAAAACATTTTCTACATCCTTTATGGATGCACTTGCCATAAAAACAGTGGGAAAACTGGTTCATAAAAATATCAACCGAATATGAAGACTTTGGTTAACGAGGTCGATACTACGTATCGACCTCGTTAGTAATGTTGTAGTGTGTGCATGGACTTATGTACCACGTTCAGTTTTGACAAAGCAAAATATGACATGGTCACGGAATCGACTCAACTCGTGCATTCGCTAAATATTTCTGTTGTAGTTTTCTCTATAAATGTTCTTTGGAATATTTAAAATATTTAAGAGAGAATTTTTTATTTAAAACATTTATTTATTTGAATTTTTAGCAATTGAAAACAAAGTGTGTGGACTAAGGTACCTCGATCATACATTCGGAGTCATACATTTGTTGATTCACAGGTATAACATACTTCAAATCGTACTTACCTCGCCCATTCTTGTTCAGTAATAATGTAATACTTTGTCAGTTTGATATTGCCAGCAAAGTCTGCAAAGACTGCATCGTATTAAAGCTCAAGTAAAGGAAGGAAGGGCGAAGGCCGAAGCCGCTTGCGAAAGCGAGAATGAGAATCACAACTAAAAGTAAAAAGTTGTAGTATATTGTAGTTTCCTACTTCCTGAAGAAGCAATAGTCCAGAAATCAATTAAATTAATCATTAAAATGCCTGATATTCCAGGCTGACTCCCCAAGCCGAGTTTTACGTGGTTGTTCACCACAGATCTGTCAGTCTACCTCGGCTCTTCCTGCTCAGCATGCTCCACTCTGACGTCCAACGGATTTTCAGATTGATTGTATGTAAACATTACAGGACACAAAAAATCACATGACTGAGTCTCATGTCATGTGATCAAAATCCAATTCCAGCTAAAGTCTTTACTCTAGGAGATGAGATTATTTCACAGGTATGCGTGTCATCATAATTGATAACGATGTCGTACTTTTTATCATTTGATTTTCATTAATCCGCCGCGTTTTCATTCAAATTCTTCTTCTTGTTGTTCTCCCTCAGTTGACTTCGGAGATCATCAGGAAAATCCACAATGTATGACGTATGTCGTAGCGTCGTGCATTGGTGACGTCATTTGTGAGTTCACTCGGGGACTTCCCTTTCACTACGCGTATACGCGTATCGTGCATCGCGCGCGTAGCACGTCACGGGTTAACGAACTGTCGTTCCATATAGGTTGGGGTCACAGAGTTTTATTTAACTCTATGGTTGGGGTATATAGGGGAGACTGGGGTAATTGTGGCCCCTTTGTCTTTGAGAGCATATAATTCTTTGCTTCATTACACAATGATAATTGTTGTTTTACACATGCCAAGCTAAACTCTTCCTACTATCATGTGAGAAAAATAAGTCATTTACTTCAAATTTTGTGCTTAGGGGAGCCTGAAATGTACGGCAATCACAATTCTGTTCGTTGGAAAGTGGCAAGTCTGCTTTTTTTTATTTGGGGTACGTGTGATATAATTAAATAGAATCATTTAAGATGAAATTTTGATTGAAACAGAAACAATAGGAACTAACAAACACAAGAGAAAAACTTCCACTTGAATATCTCCAATTATAGTAGAGCTGTAAAGAGCTAGAGGGATCAAATTGAAAATGTCATTTGGGGTAATTATGGCCCCCAATGCATAAACAGTGTATAAGCGCAGATCCCCATCTGCATTAACATTAAGTTGTGTAGTGGTACGGTCTATTGACCGTTTTCCCAATTAAATTAAGGCGAATACTTTACTTAAATTATTATTTAATCCATGCTTCTTGTACATATTGTAAATATTTTCCATATGAAAAAAAAAATGGAACAGATTTTCTTTGCTTATTTCCACGTTTGTTTAACGGTGGAAATGTTAATAGTGACGAATAACAAAATTGGGTTTTATTTTTTGATATTTTTGATAATTGGTAGGTTAGGGTGATGTTTATCACAAGTAGGGGAGGATGGAGGTTGCCGTCTACTGGAGTTGAGCATGTTGTAGCACCCTTTAGTGCTACTATGTTACATAAAGAGATGCTCTTGTAGTGACTCATCTTGTTGTTATTATGTGTGTGCAGGATGAATAGAGAGTCTTTGTTTCAACATAATAGACCACTGTCCAGTAATAGGTGTCTGTGTTTGTCATCTTCTTCTCTCTCTTCTCCCTCTCTCTCTCTCTCAATCTCTCTCCCCTTCCCTGTATGCCCCTTTTAGACTGTTCCATTTTATAGGAAATATCTATACTACTATTTTTGATATGTATTAGTCATTTTTATGTTTCCCTTTGACAATTTCTTTTAAATTGTATTAATACAATATAAATATATTTGATTACTTTTGTTTTAGTGTTAACATACATGCTATGGATCTTTGCCATATATCATTCAAACTCTCAACCCTGCAATATTACTATATGTACTTATCCCAAACCATCTCCAAGTTTCTCCTAGAAGATCCTTTCTCCAAATGCCTCTTGAAGAGAAGGCATGTTAGCTTCTACCTCAACATATTTATTTCTACTTTTCTGCTTTTGCAGATGTACTCTCAACTCATCATGAGTACTACTACCTCTCTTCATTCCAATAATTTCTTGAGACTTTCAATTAGTTTTAATCTGTTAGAGTAAGGATATTAGTTTAGAACATGTTGTTCCACCCAAAAGAATATTGAATAAGATGTATGATTCACAGTTAATAATTTTTAATTGTAAATAGTGTTTTATGTTTTATATAGATAATAAGGAACCTTATATTTCCTTATTATGATTTAGTAGTTATATTATTTTGTTCATGTTGTATTAAGTTAGTAATACAGATTAATGAATGTGTAATTATGTATGTATGAATGTATGTTTGATTGATTGATTATGTTCGATTGTGTTAATGATTGTTTTGATTTCCCGTAGAACGATAGTGGGATTGAATACAAATATAATAACTCTATATTTAACAGTATTCATTAACTTCAAAATCCTTCCGCTGCATTGTTTTTAATATCTAAAGACCTCCCCCACCCGAAAAATATCGTTGCTACATTGGTAGCAGACGAGGTTTAATTTTTGTTTTTAATTGCTTTCCTGTCCTAGCTATGTTCATAGCTCTGAATGATTCATTTTAAGTACATGTACACTCCTCTTTATATACCATTTAACAAGTAAGTGTGAAAAGGTGTTTAGGATAATAGGTATTGTGTGAAAATCCTTGAAACCTCTTTTGTGTGAAAATTAGGTTTGCTTTTGTTGTTCCTAATCGATGCCTTTGCTTACTGTTAGGTTTTGTTTGACTAGGTATTTAGGGGAGCAGAATAGGCTAATTTAAGTTGCCTCTTTTGCAAGTATACTGTACTGTCCTTATATTTTTTGGTTGCGACCACTCGCTTTTGGTTCATGGTTTGGGTTTGCATCAGTTAATTTAATTACTTTTCTTTCGATTGCACTCCCTGTATAGTTAGGCATTTTAGCCCTAGCAGTGTTTTGAAAATAATTATTCTGGGAAATTGATTTTTTAAACTTTTTTTTAGTTTCTCATTTTCCCTAGTCTATCCCTCTTATTTGACTAAATTGTTACCAGACTTTCTTGGTTGCAATTTAAGAAATTTTTGTTAGTGTTAGTTTTTATTATATTTGACATCTTTCACTATGACCCTAGGTGACTTGATGAATATGGACTCGACTAAAGAGGGCACATCACAGTCAAAGACTGAAGAGGTACCCTCACCTCTTCCCGACCTAGGCACCCTCAGCAAGTTCCTAACTGAGACCGGGTTAACTCGGGCTCAGTTAGATAAGCTTGTTAGGGGTAAGACTGACAAGACTCCCCCTGAACAAGTCTCAAGCGTTACTCCACGCTTACTGAGGCTTGGTCTATTCTCAGGTAAGGAGCCTGTAAAACAGGGAGAAGTTGACTGGGAGACTTTTCATGATGTCGCCAAGGAGATTGTCTCCATGGATGGCATCGATGAAAGGTCGAAGAGAAGGGAGATTGTCACCCGTCTCGCCATCCCAGCCAAGGAATTTGCGAAGCAAGTTCCTGCCGAAGCTTCGGCACTTGCCCTGCTTTCTTTTCTGGACGGTATCTATGGTACTGTCCAGAATAGAAATCTACTCCTGCAGGAATTTATGGCCATGGTGCAGGAGAAGTCAGAGAAGCCCTCTGACTTCTTGAAACGCCTGCAACTCAGGGTCAACAGACTCGTTGAGGTGCAGGAGTTTGCACCAGAGTTTGCATCACAGAAGTTGCTTGATCGATTCAAAATGGGGTGCCATGATGAATATATATTGGGAGTGACTAATCTCCATAACCAAATCATGGCACCACCATTCCCCATATTGATAGGGAAGATTAGGGAGGCTGAGGCAACCAGGGATGCAAAGTTGTCCCAATATAAGCCTGCCTCCAAGCCCGTTAGGTCCTATTCTCACCAATTAGAGGCCTTAAGCCTCTATGGTCAAAACCCCTCCCCTCAACAATCATCTCCATCCTCATCCCAATCCCAACCTAAGTCTAAACAGAAGAATAAACCCCATACCCCCAAGTCAAATAATAAAAATAGACCTAATACTTCTAGGTGCCCTGTTAGGGTTTTGGTTTGCTTCCGTTGTGGCGAGTTTGACCACTTCGAAAATGATTGTAAAAATCCCCCAAATGAGGAAAGAAAGGAACGGAATCTTGCTCGTCGCAAGGAGATCATTGCTACATGGGAAGCTATGAACGCTGATCATGCAGACAAGGTCTCCCCAAACGAGTAAGGACCTCCGTTAGCGGGCGAACGCATGGTCCCGGTAAGAAGCGCCCTTTAGCCTCATTGTCCCGTCATAGCAGTAGTGTAAATAGTAATTCCCAGATCCCTGTAGGACTCATAGGTGAGTCATGTGAAACTCCTTGTGTGGTTGATAACATCTCCACTACCTGTCTTGTAGATAGTGGAAGTGTTGTCACCACAATTCAGAAAGATTTCTATAATAAGTATTTTAAATGTAAATATCCCCTTCAACAACTTGTCGATGCACTGCGCATCGAAGGTGCAAATGGCCAGGCAGTCCTCTATGAGGGCTACATATCAATACCTATCTCCCTTCCCAAGGAGATAGTGGGTATTGAAACTCCTGTAGAGGTTTTAGCAATTATTGTAACATGTCCTGTATCTTGTCCTTCCCCAGTAGTGATTGGCACCAACGTGTTTCGAGGTCTTACCAAGACCTGCCGGGCACAGCTTGGTTCCAACTTCCTCTCCCGCTTAGATGTTCCACCAACTGTACGTGCATGTTATCAGAAGGCAATGCATGAAGAGAAGATGGGTAATCCCATGACTGGTAAAGTAGGAAAGGTGCGGTGTAGATTACGCCGTCCTGTCACGCTTGACCCTTCTCAGATAGTAGAGGTGACAGGTACACTCTACAGCACATTGCCTAAAGGTAAACATGACGTCCTAGTTCAGGAGTTGGAGGGAACATCTAGGACCTCAGGAATTCAGGTGGTGAATTCCATCCATGAGGTACGAGGCAGGAAGGCCAAGGTCAGGGTTACAATAAGCAATGAAACTGACAGACCGATTACCCTCCACAACAAACAGGTAATTGCAGATGCATTTACCTACATGTGGAGTAGACCGCTATCCCATGTCTGTGACAACCTCCAGCGGATAATGACCCAGGAGGATGACACAGACATTTCAGTCCCAACTGTACCTTGCTTCTTCACCTCCTCACCCCAAAAGGTGACCAACGAGGAAGAAGAGAGTCCCGATGACTATGACATATCCCCGGACGTGCCCCAGGACATCGCTGACTCACTAAGACGACAGTTGGACCAACTTGACGGCTTATTTGCCAAGAACGACCAAGATTACGGCTGTGCTAAGGGCGTAGAGCACAGTATCAACTTGTCTGACACGACTCCGTGGAATGCTAGAGCACGCCCCATTCCACAAAATATGTACGAAGAAGCCCAACAACTGTTTCAAGGACTTCTTGATGCTGGATATTGATTAGGCCCTCAGAGAGCGCTTACAGCTCACCTGTATGTCTTGTACGCAAGAAGTCAGGAAAACTGAGGATGACAGTCGATTACCGTCAACCCAATCGACGTGTCATCCCAGATGCGTACAGCATACCTAAGGTAGAGGATCTATTCAATTCGCTTCATGGGTCCAATTTCTTCACGGTTGTTGATCTGAAAGGCGCGTTCTTTCAGATTCCACTCCGTGAAGAGGACAGGAAGTACAGCGCTTTCAACACTCCATTTGGGCTATTCGAATTCAGTCGAATGCCACAGGGTCTAAAATCAAGTCCTGCCCAAATGCAAAGAGTCGTTGAGCGTTGTCTCGGAGATTGCTCCCTGCGGGAAGCAATAGCGTACATTGACGACATTGTAATTCATGCCCCATCCATTGAGGAGTGTATAGAACGCACATCAAGAGTTCTTAGGAGGGTCAGAGATTTTGGGCTCACCTTGGAGAAATCCAAGTGCCATTTCCTTTACCAGACCATTTCTCATCTTGGTCATGAGATAAGTGGAAAAGGAATACGCCCATGTCCCTCCAAGATTATTGATGTGCAAGAATGGACAAGGCCTGAAAATGTTCATCAACTTCGTAAGTGGCTTGGCTTTTGTGGATATTACCGCAGATTCTGCAGTAATTTCAGCAAAATATGCAGGCCACTGAATGACCTTCTTACGGGACTATCCATGCCCCGTAAAGACAAGAGCACCCCCTCTGAACGTTCCGCGGTTAGAAGGGCGCAGCTTGAACCATTTCGCGAGAAGTGGACTGATAGGTGCGAGGAGGCCTTCAAAGAACTGAAACAGATGCTCACATCGGCACCTGTTTTAGGGTTTGCAGACCTTTCTCAACCCTATGAGCTCCACTGTGATGCTTCGGGATTTGGGCTTGGAGCTGTGCTCTACCAGGAACAAGATGGTGTCAAGCGGGTAATATCATATGCATCTAGAGGTTTGAGTCAATCCGAAAGAAATTACTGTGCCTGGAAACGAGAATTCCTATGTCTCAAATGGGCAGTAACAGAGAAATTTTCGGATTATCTGTACGGCACTAGATTTCTAGTCATTACAGATAACAACCCTCTCACCTATGTTATGACAAATGCCAAGCTTGATGCTACAGGACAGAGGTGGGTAGCCGACCTATCTTTGTTCAACTTTGAAATCAGGTACTGTCCTGGAAAGAATCTGAACGATGCTGACTCCCTAAGCCGAAGACCCAACTTGCTTCCAGATAATGAAGTTATTAAGGAGGAAGTAGACAATCAGGTAGAATTCCTTAGGTCAAGGGTTAAGATTGTGGATAGCTTCCAAGTTAGAGCAATCTTTCAAGCTCATGTTCAGATTCCACTCCAGCGGCCTGGGAAATGCAAGCTTAACCAGCCAAGAACTACGCCTCTGACCATTGCTGTAAGTCTGGCAATGCAGCCTGCTGATATTCCTGACTCTTATGTTGAGAGTATCCAAGGAGACCCTGCACTTCCAGGTATCAGTGATGGTGAGTGGCAACAACTCCAGTGTTTGGACCCGGATGTTCATGCGGTAAGGGTACTTACAGAATTGCAGTCACGCCCTTCCTTGGAAGACAGGAAGCAAGCGAGCTCAAGACTGAAAGTCCTTTACCGTGAATTGAACAGACTGGTTCTAAACAATGGTGTCCTTTATCGCAAGACAAAGGACCCCCTATCTGGTGACATGAGGCGTCAACTTGTGATTCCGGAGAGCCACATTAATCAAGCCATTCATGGTATTCATGATGAATGTGGTCATCTTGGGTTTGACAAGTGCATCTCACTCGCCAGGACTAGATTCTATTTCCCCTTCATGGCTTCTTCCGTTAAGCAATGGATCGATAAGTGTGATCGATGCATTAAACGAAAGAGAAAGCAGGAGAAGGCGGAAATGGACTCGATAATAACAACTCAACCTCTTGAGTTGTTATGCATAGACTTTCTAAGTATTGAACCCGACAACGGAGGTGTGGAGAACGTACTGGTCATGACTGATCATTTCAGTAAGTACGCTGTTGCTGTACCTACTAAAGATCAGCGTAGTGGCACAGTAGCGAAGGCGCTCTGGGACAATTTTATTGTCCACTATGGGTGGCCTGCCAAAATCCTCTCCGACCAGGCACAAGATTTTAACTCTCGACTTATACAAGAACTATGTGTTATGGCCAAGGTGAAAAAGGTAAGGACCACCCCTTACCATCCTCAGTCTAACCCAGTCGAGAGGTTTAATCGTGTGTTACTGGACATGTTGGGATGCTTATCAGATAAGGACAAGTCCGAATGGAGGCGCCATGTTAGTACACTTGTGCATGCGTACAATGTTTGCGAACATGACACAACACATTTCTCCCCTTACTATCTAATGTTTGGAAGAAATGCGCGTCTGCCAATCGATCTTGCCCTTGGCATTGACCCTCAATGGTGTACAGGGAATGACAGAACTTCATATGTCAAGTCATTGCGTGAGCAATTGGCGGAGGCATATGAAATGGCCGGGAGGAATATGGCCAGCCGAAGTAGTGCCAACAAAAAGCACTACGATAAAAAGGCAAGGGCACCTGTCCTTGAGGAAGGTGACCGTGTTCTAGTCAAGAATGTACACCTGCGGGGAAAGCACAAGCTTGCAAATAAATGGGGTGATGACGTGTATGTGGTGTTGTCGAAGATGGACGATTCCCCTGTCTACCGAGTACAAAAGGTAGACAGTGACCTTGCTCCTAAGGTCCTCCATCGCAATCTCCTGTTGCCATATGACGGACAGGAGGTATCCAAGCCACAGGAAGACATTTTGCCTTCCAAACATACACCCATCACCCGCAAAAAGTCAAAACTCCTCAAAGACAGGCAAGAATCTCAATTTGAGCCTGAGGAGAGTTCCGAAGACGAAGTTGATAGGCCCTCCATTGTACCCATCATTTCTGCCGATAGGGAGAACGATATCCAGGTAGATGATACAGATTGTATCATAGATGCTGCCCCTTCCATAGAAGAGGTACATATAGCATCAGATATTCCTGATATTCCCCCTCCAAGCCCCCCAATAGTAGAAAACCAAAATAAGTCTGTTAATAGCCCTTTAAGTACAGAAACTAATCGGGATGACGAAATGGTTAGGGAAAGTGAGAATACTATTTCTGAGGGAACTGGAAATGTGGGCAGGGATGAAGGTGGGATAATTACTGATGACTCGACCGAAACGAATGAACCAGAAGTGAGAAGGTCGGTTAGGAGTAATAAAGGTGTAGGTCCTAAAAAGCTCGTATATGATCGTCCCGGTGAACCAGTCAATGCTGAGTTTAAATTGGCATTAGTTCAACAAATGCGTGCATTCATGGAAAACATGTTGTGATTTATGCGTATGATTGAGTGACTGTATGATTTTTTTGTTGTGTTTTACCTATTTTTAATTGTAGGTATATAGAATATTTTCAATATATTCTAATTTTATTGTATTTTTATCTGACTTATGGTGTCAGATTGTTGTTAGATTTTTTTCATTATCCAATTAGTATTTCATACATGCTATAGGGTACTGTTTTAATTCTTTAACCTTATATAAATATCCTTTGTTTGCTAATTTACAGTTAGTTATTAGCTCTTGAATGTACTAATAGGAATTATTAGTAGACAAAATTCAATGTAATGTACCTAGGATATTAGGTTAGGGATAAGGGTTCTCAAAGGAATTGGAGTTGGAAAGGAGGATTCCATCTGCGGACATTGTAGGTGAAGACAGGATCCTAACAGACTTCTATGAGTGACGTCATCGTTCAACTCTTCAACCCCAGAGAGAACAGCCCAGGACAAGGTGACAACAGTACAGAGACTTTTTGCACAGTAGCTGATAAGATGCATTGATCTTGAAAAAAAAAAAAAATCAAGATGGGTATCTCAGAGACACCGAACATTGAATGCTATTTCAACAAACTGCAATAACTCTTGGTGTAAGATACTGCACCTGCGATTGAGATTTGTGATGGTTGTCCAGATTCCAGAGCCCATGCTTTTTTTTTTATTTGAACAATTACAAGATGGTCTAGACGCCAAGACCTAAATTTTGCATCGAACTGTAAAACTGTGATAGTATGCATTGGACGAGATGACATACTGACTCTTCTGCAATAGTTGGATTCTGGAAATCCTACAACTTTTAACTTTGCAACTGTTAGTCTAATACCTTGTGGACTGAAAGCAAAACGTCATTTTATTGTTTTGTTACATTGTTCTGCAATTAACGACGTGTCGACAATTATTTTCAGTGATATAATATTTTGTTTGAAAAGTGAAAATTTCACATATTTTTTTCTTTTGCGCTTTCTGCGCAAAACATAATAGACCACTGTCCAGCTAATAGGTGGTCTGGTGTTTGTCATCTCTTTCTCTCTCTCTCCCTCTCTCTCTCTCTCAATCTCTCT
>CALNVZ010000174.1:26321816-26394779 GCA_940671915.1 Paracentrotus lividus
CTACTTTTCTGCTTTTGCAGATTGTACTTCTTCAACTCATCATGACGTACTACTACCTCTCTTCATTCCAATAATTTCTTGAGACTTTCAATTAGTTTTAATCTGTTTAGAGTTAAGGATATTAGTTTAGGAACATGTTGTTCCACCCCCAAAAGAGTATTGAATAAGATGTGATGATTCACAGTTAATAATTTTGTAAATATTGTAAATAGTTTGTTTTTATGTTTTATATAGATAATAAAGGAACCTTTATATTTCCTTTATATGATTTAGTTAGTTTATATTATTTTGTTCATGTTGTATTAAGTTAGGTAATACTAGATTGAATGAATGTGTATGTATGTATGTATGAATTGTATGTTTGATTGATTGATTATGTTCGATTGTGTTAATTGATTGTTTTGATTTCCCGTAGAACGATAGGTGGGGATTGAATACAAATATAATAACTCTATATTTAACAGTATTCATAACTTCAAAAATCCTTCCGCTGCATTGTTTTTAATATCTAAAGATCCTCCCCCACCCGAAAAATATCGTTGCTACACATGCATGCAATTTTGGGATTTCGCATTGTATTTTAGTGGATGTTTAAGATTAATTAAGGTTTGGTCCGGGCAGGATTTTAAAAATTTTGGGTATTATCATGATTATAAAGCATGTCGTGTATAAATGTTCACGTCTGAATCCAGGCAGGGTTATAATGTTTTTGGTATTGTGTGTACTAGATAAAATGTAAATAATTTATATTTGGAAGTTGTAGTCATAGTTGCAGCCAGGTATGCGTATGTGGCTGTGTAGGCGGCCTTCGTCCACTCTAATGGATGTTGTCATGGGAGGCCAATATTGGCCAACACTTATCTTCTTTTATGGAGGGGGCGGGGTCGTCCTGCAATGCCATATTGATACAATGGGTCATGGATTGGAAATAATAGTTATTTGAAGTTTGGGGAGGTATTTAGTCTTCATTTTGATAATTGGATTGTTGATATTTGCATTTGGAAAGAATGAGAGGAGAAACAAACTAGTTTTTGAAAAAAAAATACTACTGATATTAATTTTCTTTTGCGATCTCCAGGCGAAAGCCCGCTTTAGTAGGGGAGATTGTAGTGGTACGGTCTATTGACCGTTTTCCCAATTAAATAATTATAATATAAGTCAATATTAAAGAGGGCGCTAGGCCACTAATTGCCAGTGAAATGACAGAGTTTAGAAGGTTTTTATAGGTTTATCTATTTTAGTTCGTTCACATTGAATTAAGGGATCCTATTATGTATGTACTGTAATTGCATTGAGTCAGGGGATCGTATTGAGCTATTTGGAGACGGTCCCTGCTTTAGAGGTAATCAGTATTCATGGCATTCGTACAGGTGCTATGTCGGTAAAAATGTATTTTCTTGTTTAACAATAGTAATAGCATCCTGTCCTATTCATTAGCTTTGTTTCCGGGGTGCAAGGTTTTGGTATATATTTAATTAGCGTCCCCTGGCATATTTCTGGTCATGTTAGACACGCCTACTTTTGAAACCTAAAAGCAAGTGCTCTATTGTTTATTGTGCAATGTACTAGAGAGGCGAAAGGGTGCGCGGTGCTTTCATTGGTTAGTTTGTTATACAGGAGGTGGGGCTTGTTGGACTCGATTCACTTAAAGTCCCAGACCGGACCGACAAATGAAATAGCCAAAAACGAAAGCTGATATGCTATATAATACAACAATTCCCAAATTATAAAAGGGCGTTTTTATTGTCCATCTAGAAAGTAATTTTAAATAAAAAAGATGACCGAACCTCAACCAGGGCCACCCCTCCCGAATAACTTGGTAAAATACTACCTCCCTAATTTCATAGGCGAGTGATGACGTCAAAGGATGTTAATGGAATGCTACAGCAGTCCTGCGGCTAGACATCATTGATTGCGTTTCGCCTTTAGAAAACACGTTACTGCATCTGCCTATGTCGGCATCAATAGACGCCCTGTGAGCTAGAAATTCTAGGTCAGCCAAGGGCAAATTACAATCAGGCGCTGGCCACAGGAGCTGCTGTAATCATTCCATAAATCCTTTGACTCAGTCACTCGCCACTTATTCAAATCATGTTTAGCAATCTTAATATCAACTGTTATGTGGGAGGGGTCGTATCGGCCGCTCAGTCAGTTGAGGTCAATTCATCTATCTTTTTATGAATACTTCTAGCCAATGGACCAATACAAAACGCCATACCATATGGAATTGTTCGCATATATGTAGCCATATTATGTTTCGATTGGCATTCATTTGTCGGTCCGGTCTAGGACTTTAAGCATTACCGAAATGATATATAGGCAGAAGCCATGATGTGGCTCGGTTGCCATTTTATTTATGAGCTTTCGAAAGTTGAGCATTTTATGTTAGAGACTTCGGAGACCGATTTTTTGTAGGTTCAGCTTTTACGTTAGGCCTGATTGAGTTTAGCATTTTTGATTGCGGATCGAAGCATGGTTTTTCGCCGCTTTATTAAGGCCCAGCCTCTGAGACTAGTTAAATTTTAAATTAATACCCTTTACCGCTTTGATTGTGACTGTATGTGACTTCGTCATTTTATTTTCTTCGTTCGTACATTAATTAAATACCAGAAACCGAACTTGTATTTCAATGCGTCCTGTACGCCATTTTGTTTTCCTGAAGTCCTATATTTAAGTTAACTATAATTTCGCCCACCTACTTGGAGAACGGAACTCGGAGACTGTACATCTTACATCTCTGTAATGTAATATGATTATGTACATAAATTTTCTGTATTGCTATGAGCTGTAGAATTTCATCATTTTGGTCGCTGAAAACCAATTATTGATTTAATCATGTATCGTGGTTGATAATGTATAAGGGAATACCCAACAACATTTCATTATACATTACCATAAATTAATAGCCAAATCATCGTTTAATTCATCAGGAGTGATGACACAAGGGGCCATATAAATTACCCAAACCGTATGTGGTTAATTATCATGCCCCCACAAAGTTGTTGACATATATGGTAATAATATGCAAATGAGAAGTCACAGGTTTTTACTTAACTTACATTGCTATATTATAAGTAATAGGACTGACTGTATTTTCAGATAATTAGAACTATTATTGGCTTTTCACCTTTAATGGTAAGTCAATAGGAAATGTGAAACAAAAGGTGCCATAAAATTACCCTAGTCTCCCCTATTATACTGTAAAGCATATTTGCACATATACATGCAGTTCAAAATCAGTTTGTACCATGGATGGAATCCACAAAGTATGTTGATGAGGCAAATTACCAGTCCAACCATGTACAGTCCAAATCAATTGGCCCGAATTCACAAACGTGTTTAGTTAGTCCATGGTCTAAATCGGGGTTTTAAACCACGTGATGGTCTAAATCAGGGGTTTAACTCTGTGTCCAAATCCAATGCGCACGCAGATATATCGCGTAAATTTTCTTACTGCTGCCAGTTAGGACGACCTATAGCCTACTGAAGATGTGCATCAAGGAACACCCCTATTATACCCCCTCCGCTCGCTGCATGCGAAAGCAAGCACACAAACAATTGAAACAAGATATTTATTTGCACTTCATTTATCTTCAATTCAAGGTCTTATTTCATTTTTCAACGGTTTTTTTTTTTTTTTTTTTTTGATGTGGCCAGGAGTGTTGTATGCCTATAAATTATGTATTCCAAGTTTTTATTGTTTTCCACTGTTGGCAGATTCGGGATATGAAAATAAAGACGCATGCTAACAATTTGGATATAGAAGGGGTGCGCAGCTGAAAACTTGTCAATTTTAATAGTTTGCGAAAAAAGGGGGATACACCCCTCTTGCGTCTCTTGGATCCACTAATGTTAAATAAACAAATTTCTCTCCAAACCTTAGATATTAAAGGGGAAGTTCACCCTGGAATTTTTTTGGTTTTAAAAAATGCAGAAAAATAAAAGAAAAATATGAATGAAAGTTTGAAGAAAATTGACCAGAAAATAGCGAAGATATGAATATTTAAAGTTTTGAGTCTGTGACGTCACGTGCGAGCAGCTCTCCCATGTGCTGTGTGCGTCAGTAAATTCCATAAATTTGTCTTTTTTTTTTCCTCATGGTTCTTGACAAAGGAATGGGTCAATTTGATAGAGGCATGTATATTAGCATATGTTTGATGATGTATCGACCGTACAGGTGAAATAATTAATTTTCTTCTGAAAAAAATGACACGTCAAGGAATTTACAGTATAACACATAGAAGAACTGCTCGCATGTGATGTCACATAATTAAAATTTTAGATATTCATAACTTCGTTATTTTTTGGTCTATTTTCTCCAAAACTTCACTCCTATTTCTTTTTTATTTTTCTGCATTTTTTAAAACCAATTTAAACCCAGGGTGAATTTTCCCTTTAAAGCCAATACGAACCAGGAGCCATCTCTAGTCCTCAACTGCTCAATCCTGCCCTGATTCCTAACCCACAATGCAACATCCTTAGCAGTGTAGTCTTATATAACAGGCTCAATTGAACAATAACACACTTTTTCACTGCTCAATTAACTCACACGGCAATAATTATTTTACCAAATAGCAAAACAAATACTTTTCCCCTCAAAACATTTTAGTTTCCAAATATTAGTTTATAGGTTAATTTATACACTTTATTGTTAATAGTTATTACGAAAGGTATATTTTAAGACTATTTATTTATAACACACAGTCAATGAGAGGGTTGGTCAGTTCGCTCTCGCTTTACAGGATCAGATGATTTAGTAATTTAGGGCCGAGTCGTTTGTAGTATTGGGAGCGAAATATCTATGGGGCGAGTTCGGCCTACTTTCGGTGTTCGTATGACGTCATACCCACACAATAACAAAACCGATCAACATCTCTCCCATTTCTTCAGACGGGAACTGACTAAGCTGACGTTATCATCTAATGTTCTCAAGTTCTGAGCAATATATTGTCAGACAAAATGGAGATCAAGACTCTCTGTATTCTACTGATGTTCGTCGGTGTAGCTGTAGCCGTTAACGAAAAGGTGAAAAAGGGAATGGCAGGAGGTTTAAAGGACACTGAATTGAAGGCTGTTCCTGAAAACGTCATCAACAGTGCATTGGCCAAATTCGAGACGATGAGAGAACGCCTTGAAGGGAGTTATAACACGGGATGCACCTTAACCAAACCGGCTGTGGCAGAAGTAAAGACACAGGTATGTTGTTAAGCCACTGTCTTTAGAAGATTCATTAAATCTTGTCTGTCTGAAGGTGTATATTGCTCAGTTATTAGAAAAAATATGACAACAAATAAAAAAAAAATACACTTGATTTTTCGGGGAAAAAATGTAGGATGGGGGGTTGGGTGTCCGGCGAGGTGTCCGGACACTTAACAATTATGAAGCCTGGTTTTTTGTCTAAGGATTAAGCTAAAAATATATTTTGAATCCTTTTATCATCATCAATTTTTTTCTCTCCACAATATTTTCTGATATTTTGTGCTAAAAAAAAAACTACAAAGACATTGCTTTAAAACCCTTTCAAATTGCTCTGGTTAAAATTGAGTGTCCGGACACCCAACCCGTCCGGACACCCAATAACTGGGTATAGTTGGTATACCCTTCTAATTTCTGAATGAAATCTCCCATATCAGCATGGTTTGAAGAAAATAGTGTTATTTGGGTATTTGTATACTTTCGATTATGAATATCACATAAAAAATAAAGGACTTTATTGAAACAAAAGCATGAATATATATTTTTTTTTAAGAAGAAGAAAACGACTACAATATAAAATCAAAGACGGATAACTTTACATTGCCTAGGTGAGTCGGCATTATATGGCAATTTTTTTTTTATTACAATGCAATCAATAATTGGAATTATCTCACTAAATTCACATCAAAGCCGAAAACTTTGCTATTTCAAAAGAGTTTTAAAAGACTTTCTATCTAAAACAATGGAGGCAAGTGATGTAGTAGTAAATACGAAATTCATGTAATATGCTTTAATTATTTTCTCCATGATCCAGCATGTAGATGATCTTTTTATGTTTTGAACAAGTTTTGGTGTATTATTGTTCAAGTTTAACATTGTGAACAGTTGTGTTGTGAATATGTTTCATCTTTATATTCCAATTGAGAATCTTAATTGTACCTGTAGTAAATTAATTGTGATGTTTGGAACCATTGGAAATAAGCTCCACAGTTTTTATGGGATATCCTGTGAAGCATTATGTCCATACATGTAAATACCTGAACTTGTAAAATAAATAAAATCAGACCAGGACAATGTCTGTATGGCCATGTGTTTTATAGTGGGCCCCCATATAGGTGGTGTTGTTACATGTGCGCGACAAGTACAGAAATAAATAATGATATAAAATGCTAAATACATGTGCTATATGGGTATGCTTGGTATTAAGTTGAGGGGAATTAATCTGGCAATTATTTAAAAGTAAAAGAAATGCAAATGGTTAATTAGTTTATGAGTAATTAGCATTTAATTAACTCTGAGTAGCCATTTTTGCACGGTGGAGGAGGAGGAGGAGCATGAGGAGGAGGAGCATAAATTTCTATTCTTTAACAAATTAAGCTTTTACCTTCACATTACATAAACATTAAACAGTTTAATTGGAATGTCATCCATTTATAAGTAAAAATGGATCAAAGTTGAACTTAAGGATACCTAATTAAGCTAATTAAGCTAATTAATTAATTTACCTAAATGAGTAAGATGATAGTTTAAATTGAAAATTGGTGTCAAACTTTAAGTATGGATGCTATATGGGTAAATTTGGTATAAGTTTGAAGGGAATTAATCTAAAAGGGTACAGAAAATACCTGTGGTCAATTTATTTATGACTAATTAACGATTAATTAACTCCAAGTACCCATTTTTGTACAGCAGATGATGGAAGGGAACATAAATTTCTATTTCTCAGTTAGACAAATGAGTTATAAATATCACTGAACATAACATGAAACAGTTTGATTGGATTGTAATTTATGAGAATTAATAGTGGGTCAAATTTACACTCATTAATACATTGTTTACTTAATTAAGCTAATTAATGGTATAACCTGTTCACATGTCTTTGAACCAAGAAAAGTCAAATCCCTCACTACAGTGCATCCCAGATAAAAGTATACCCAACTTTGAAAGCCTCATATTAAAATTGTATAACTTATGTGTAATTAATTTTAGTTTCATGACAAAGAGTAACTCATATTCTATCTAGTGATACCAAAATCATACCGATACTGTCACGGATGACTGAACACTCAAGTGTTTAAAAACATTGGTTAAAAGTGATCTGTACCAAGTTGTCTGAGAAGCAGCACTGGCTTTCTGATTGATCATTCATTGTTTGTGTGAGGTCAGCCTTCCTGAGTCCATTCATTAGGCACAAAGGAGAACTTGATCTTTTGAAATGCAAGGGCTACTTTGGGGTAAATAAACATCATAACACATATTTCCCCAAATTTTGTGATCTGAATTTTTGCTGGAAAGATGATCGCGCAAAATTATCTTATCACAGCTAACCCCTAACAAGTTATATATTGTTGGAAAGGTCTGACTTTGAAGAGTTCAAATATGCATGTTATTTTCTTGTAGGGCCCTTAATTTTTCTCTACCAAGATTTTTCTGGAAGTACTTTTTTCTCACCTTTATTCACATATTTTGATCTGTAACTTCTTATGACTTAACCCTATCCCTTTTCAGAATGATTTTTTGAATTCTTCAGACAATTCTCTTTCAGAATATGTATACTTTTATGGGTATAGGGTGTCAAATATAAGAATAATACTCTATTAAATAAAAACGGTACAATTTCTTTGAAAACATATCATGTAACAGAAAAGGGCCCACCTCAAAACGCATGGCCGTATATTAATATGATTTTGATGTCATTGTTATCAAATTGTCAGATGCTAAGTAATTAATTGATCTCTGTACTATACTGTATGTTGATTGACTGATTGACTATTAAATGTCAAGAATGTTAATTTTACAACAACCAACTGTACTTCAGAATAATGATTCACCCAAGTTGTTAAGATTCATCAACATGATATTAACCTAAAATTTGATTCACAATTTAGGCATGTCATATTCTTGAATTAATGTTATATTTCATCTTGTTTAGGTTGTTAGAGGCTTGATGTACCATGTGACTGTCATTGCTGGATTATCACCAACCCCGAAAGCAAATTGGCCATCTTATACATGTTCAGTTGGACCAGAAGATCTCCAAGAGGTACGAACATATATCAGGAAAATAGAAGTCAGTGTACTGACTAGTTTTAAAAGATGATAGAATGAGGAGAAATGTGATGTGGTTCAGGAAAGAACTTCCAGGCTTTTCATGACCCCTGGGATTCCCTGAACTTGTGGTAGGACTCCGTGTTTCCTAAGAAAGAAAAGAAAAAAACATCAAATATGAATTACGATGTTTTTAAATGTGGTACGACAGAAATTTTGCAAACTGCATGAAGAGATCTTCTGAGAAAATTGTGTTGTTACATAAAATTAGAATTACACCACCCCTTGACAAAATATACAACTACAGTACATCCCTGTAACAGTTCCATTGTAAAAAAAAAACAAACCTAAAACCTTATTTTTGTTTAAAATTTATATATTTACATGTACAGGCATGATTAATGTAGCCAGCAGTACTGTACTGTGATGTCTTTTATTTCCTTCTCTTGTCCTCAAATCTTCTTAATCATTAGGCTTTCATTCAATGCAACATCAAAGTTTGGCAGCAGCCGAGGGTGAACTCTGACCCACATCTAGCTCTAGAGGCACAAGAGTTCAGTATCGATGAAGATTGCATGCCATCGGATTTCAAAGTAAGTGAATTCATTGATCTTATTTACTCACTCTGCTAACACCAAGTCTGTTGTGAAACTTCCCTCATTATATTGTCATTGCAACTTTAACTTTATAGATTTCATGAATACATCTTGATAATGAATTTTTGAATATTAAAAGAATAATAAGAAATATGAATGAAAGAATATGCATGAAAGTATACTGCTTCTTCCACAAGGAATTATTTTTGTTCTGTAGATAGAGCTCCATTTCACAATATACAAACTAAACTTCTAGGTACGTGTTTCCGGTTTCCCCAACCTTCTTTTCAAACTTTTTAATGCTATTATATTGTTTACAGACATGTACATTATAAATGGCAATTGACTTTCAGAATCTCAATTTTACTTTCCTTGTTAATGTGTGCATATGAATAAAAAGGCCTTGTTAGAAAAAGTACGAGATGAATTAGGCATATAGTTTTCATCAATTAAAAGGTTAAATTGGTTCCTGGTTTAAAAACAATCCTGCCGTTAAAAAAAAAGAAGAAAATGTCGTTTTGATGCTCACTGCTTTCCTGTTCTATGCTCCATCTCATATAAAAACTTATATCTCATATTGCTTGTATCTGATAGTTTTACTCTCAGAATCTCTAGTACAACTGCATGTAAAAGTGAATGAATGTGTTGTATCAAATATCATAAGTTCCTCATGTTCAGTTGCTTACAAGTCAATATTTAATCTTGGAGATTCAAGTTATTTGATTAAATCTAAATTTAAAGGCTTATGTGTGTACATACAAGAGTTGTAAGGAAAGAATTTATGAGGCTGTGTGTGCTTTTGACGATTCCATACAAAAATATGTAGAGTGTAGTGTATGAGAGATGATGCCATTTGTTATGAAACCCACTGATGTTTTGAAAAAGAAATGTTGCTTGTTGTAGTGTGTTTTGTTTGTTGAGAGTTTGATGTAGATGTACATTATTCTGTTTTTTTTGTTTTTTTTTCTGACAATTTTTTTGAGCGTTTTCTTTGCATGATTTTTTTAAAGTGTAAAAATATGTTACCGTACTTTGTATTGAATAAAAGCATGTCCTTTTTGTATATTGAAATAATTGAATTAAAACCAGTTTAAGTCTTTGCTGAGTCTATTTGCTCATTTAAAAAAAGAGGAAGTAAAGTTTAGCTAACCTTGTGAAGGCACTCTGATGAAGACCAACATGAACTTTATTCGTTTATCACATGATTAGTCTTGTGATTAGTCATGCGGTTCCATATATGAAACCATCAAGGTATGTAAGATTGAAAATTGTCAATTTCTAAGGCATAAAAGATTAAAAAGCTGTTTTAAAGCAGGATGTTTACTTGGCCAGGCTTTGAGTTGATGTATTTTTCATTCTGAAATAAATTTTGAATCCAAATTTACAGTGCCATTTCAACTGTATGACAGCAAATTATACCTGTACAGGCTCCATGCTCATGATGGTGTACAAATAAATGTACATGTACTCTGTCATCTGAAAAATGTAATGTTCTGTAAAGTTATATCTTGTTTTGAATAATCTATTATTCTGATTTACAATGTAGTTGTCAAAGTGAAAACAACTAAATGCAATTTACATGTATCAGTAGCTGTGGAACTTTTGTTTTTAAAGTGGAGGGGCTGTGAGGGGGGGTGGAGCTGAATAGACAAAAAAAAATCACAAATCTATGGTTATTTTCACGTTTACACGTTTGCCAAAAAAAGTGGGGGGGGGGGGCAGCAGACCCCACGGCGTCATGACCCCTGTATGTAACTCTGTATCACCTTTCAGTCTGAAATTACTTGAAACATTTGTATTGCCAGTTGTATATTATGGTAGGCCTCAGGGTATACAATGTATGCTGTACATGTAAATAGGAAAAGAAGGTATTTGCCTATAATATTTAATTACCCCAAGTAAAGAAAATAAATTTGATGTGTTGTGCAATGCAAATTTGTTGTATACTTGCAGGAGCCTGTAGCGAAAATTATTTTTAGAATTTTTTTCTAAATTTGAACGAAACAGTCCTAATAGAGTTCATTCATTAAGTACCTGCGTGCGCACTGTCCGATATCAGTCATGCATATGTGCGCAAGGCCAAAACCCACTGAGACAGTGTAATAATGATCCTGTTTTTCTGTCTGAGATTAATTTCATGCATTGTTGGTGTTTTGAAGGGTAGATTATATGATTGAGTCATCCAACGTGTAATGCCTTTTCCAGAAATAGAGAGCTCACCCACTGGGATTTTTTTTATAGAATGAAAATTTTTTTTTTATAGAATTTAGTATTTGTCATCCCACGTTTCAAAGAAACAAATGTGCAAATGGGACGTAGATATTAAAACTTTCAAATCAATGATTCTTACTTTGAAAATTTCAAAAGTTTTAGGAGTTACCTGAACTATCACCTAATTTAGGCAGAGGATAGGAGGGTAGTACATACGGGCGAAATAATATCATCCCTGAGAACAATGAAAACAAATTTTGTGGGGCCGTAGATGACACTTCATTACTTTACATGTTTACCTTCATTTTCCTTTTGAATCTTGTTTGCATCTTGTACATTTTACCAACTGTAATACTCTTCAAAGAATTCAGTGCTGCATGATCTGCTTTTCATAAAATCATTAAAGGCATGAATGGTAGAATGATGGTAAAATTATTTCTTCAAATTTCAACTCTAAAATTGATTAAATGACTTTGAATGCTTTAATCATCAAAATACAGTAGCAAATAGAAAAGCAAATTATGCGAACTGATTACATCCTTCCATTTGTTTTTTGTTGTACTCTTTTGCGATAAATCACGATTGTTTTATACATGTATGTGTTTTCATGGCTCATTTAAAAAAAAAAAAGAATAAAAAGAAGACATTTCCAAAATCATCTTTATGAGACTTAAAAAACTTCATTCTAAGTCTTTTAACTAAAACCGAAAAAAGTTTAACGCTGCAAAATTAAGTTTTTTCTTCATATATCAATCATCATGCCTTTAATAAATCTGTCATCTCCAGATGCCATACATGTAATTGGGCTGTTGGAGGAAGCCGTCTTTTGACCAGCGTGAAGGTAGTCACGGTCTACTAACCCATCTCCTTGATGTTTAATTCAGCGTCTTCCAGCCTTCCAACATCATCCTCCTACGTTCATCGCACGTCCATCAACTTCATTTAGCATCATCAAGGATTTGCCGGCTAACTTTGAAACAAGAAAATTAGAAAGAGCATCTCCAACCGTCGAACAGATTGTAATTTCTGTAGCCGTACCTGTTGAAATCAGGGAAATATTTTATCTTATTTTATGAGATTTATGCAGTGGTATATGGAAACATATTGAACAAATGCAGTGTACTTATAATTCTATGACTGCTTAATTTTGTATGTTTTGGTGTTGTAAAATAAAGATTTCTCAATAAAGCTATAAATGTAACTATCTATTTTAACTTCTTGTCTAAATTTGTCTTTCTAGTGTTTAATTTTCAACTTGATTCCTCCTTATGCTCAGATGATTATAACAAATGTAGATTTGTATATTTAATGGTGATTTTTTTTTTAGTGCAAATCCAACATACCTGAAAATAAAATGGGAATTTTTAAATGTGTAAATTTTGAACAATTATTATTAAGCGCTTAGAGAAATTTTTGATAGAGGCTATTTAAATATTGAATTATTATTATTATTATTTGCTCAAACAGAACTTTCTGTTAATTTGAATAATAAAAAAAAAATCTTCATTTCATTTTAGACCTGCAAATTCCCTCCTATTCCAAATTTATTGTTTAAAAAGAAATTCAAAGATGGAATGAGCTTTCATTTAAAGAATTTTTTTTGTTTGTCAAGCAAAAAGGAATTGCGTCTCGAAGCTTTGAATGGAAATATACAAGTTATGTACTTAATTCCCTTTTGTTTCCTTGACAGCAATTCAAGATATCATTTAATTATAATGAGCAAATGTTGAAGGTTCCTGTCCCTGTAAAATCTATAAATGTGATTGTTAACCATTATAAAAATAATTGCTACATATCAATATTAAAGTGAACATATCGTTAATTATGTACACAAGAATAAAATATCTGTACTTCTACAGCAATGTAGTGTCAGCAGAGTTGCCACATCTTCTGATGTAAAAATACAGGTTTTATGTATCTATACTACAGTGCGTCCCAAAAAGAACTATACGCTTTTTAAATAGAAAAATATATGATTCTTGCGGGAAAGATTTATATGTATATAAGGCTCATATCCTGAACTATCATTATGACACAAAAAATTCCGAGAATAACCCATGCTTCAGTGAGTAATGCCCCCTTTTGTAAAGGACATAAAAATTAGCCTGCGCAGGAATTCACTATTCATTTTGCACCTGGTTATGGAACGCCATGAAGGAGTCAAAATTAATGATGGAATCGATCGGCCAACAAAGACAAAAATAAATTGAGTCAAAGCATAAATCAATGATATGAAAACAAATGGTGAAAATAACATTTTTGCATAATATTAATTGTTTTTTCTGACTTTTGGTTTATCTTTGACTCTGTTGGCTGATTTATTCCATCTTTAATTTTGACTCATTCATGGCGTTCCATAACCAGGTGCAAAATGAATAGAGAATTCCTGCGCAGGGTAATTTTTGTGTCCTTTACAAAAGTGGGCATTACTCACTGAAGCATGCGTTATTTTCGGAATTTTTGGTGTCATAATGATAGTTGAGGATATGAGTCTTATATACATACAAACTTTTTATCCAAGAATCTTATATTTTTTATTTGGTAGCCATTTCAAAAGTGTATAGTTCTTTTTGGGACACACTGTAGAGAGATGCAAATTGTACATCAGAACTAAAACATTTGTTTCTCTTATATAACAAAATACAGTATGGTAAAGTAATTGTAACAATTTTTTTTGCATCTCTCCCATAATATTTTGGAGGAGATAATAACAACAAATCTGTATTTTTACATCAGAAGATATTGCAACTATATTGATGCTCCTGTGCATGTTTCCTGTAGTGTTTTTGTTTGTTTTTGTTTTTTTTTTCATTTTATTTTTTTTTTTAATTTATTATTATTATTTTTTTTTTTTTTTTTTTTTTTTTGGGGGGGGGGGCAATGTAGAAATTCATGATTATGTATAAAGATAATTTTAGGATTTTAATTAATACTTTGGCATCAATTAAGTGCTAATTGACACAGTTGAGCTGAAGTTTTGCTTTCTTACTTATTTTCCATGCTCAGAAACAAAAAAATAATTCTGATAGTAATGTGCCTACATACATGTAAATGGATGTCTTCCAATAAAGCATTACAGATAAACTTATGATTATTAGAAATTGACACTGTTATTGAGGTCCACTTCAGTGATGATTTGGCAAAGATTTACTTTTGAATGTTAATTAGAGAACAAAAATTGGCCAAAAATCTCCTCAAGAAATATAACAATATAACTTTATGAATGTTCCCAGTTCTCACAAAATTTTACCGGAAATAAATATTTTGTTTCAACGATTTACTATCATACATGCTGTGTGGGTGCAGAGGTTCAGCAAGTTATGGATGGCCTTAATATTGTTCTCCGGTTTTGCGTGTAATCACCAGTGACGTGGGATGTATCGACGTCACCATCGCTCAGGCTTATAATTTGATCTTGCTGACAAAATACATGTTTTTAAAGGATGTTTTTTAGTTTCTCTTTAGATTCTTGTTCTATTTTGAAATTATGAACACGAAAGAAAATAAAATATCCAAACTCTGTCTTATTTATAGTTTGCTATTTTTAGTTTTTTATCACTTGACAATTAATAGCAGAAAAAAATTGTTTTATTGTCTGGTGCAAGTACTTTGGTTCATTGTATTTCTTCATAGATAATTTACAGTCATAATCAAAATTGCTTCCTGTGTATTCATATCACATTTAGTACCTTCTTTAAATATCATAAAGAGTGCAATGTAAGTGTTTTAATTTTTGTATTTATATCTAATAAAGTACCTTCTATTATTAAACCAATTTGTCATTTGTTCATCTTTATAATCACATATAATCCTTCTTAATTGGATAACAAGATCGTTACATATTTACTGATGAATGTAAGTTCAAGAAATTTGGAAATTTTGAATCGTTGTAGTGTTTAATGCTGCTTAACAAATTTGTGTTTGTAGAACATGCCCATCTTGAAGAAATGACTCTCTGTGCTTTTTTTTTTTTTTTAATTCATTTTCAAGATAAAAAATGCATATCAGAATTGAATTAATGGAGATTTTGTCTGGACATAACCTTCATACAAAGGTTTCATTGATACTGATATTCATACTGTAGTGGTTTATTATAGTAATAGAAAGACGTGATCATCATGATTCAAGAATAAGATCAGATAGGATGGAGAGAATGATTTGAGACAAGTGGAATGGGTGAACTGTGCCTGGTAACATAAATATTTATGATAAATTGTAAACTTGAATCAACTATTCTGATTGTTTGATCGAGAGTAAAACTTTTATGCAAGAAGTGCTTGTAACAGGGATGCTGATTGGTTACTGTCAATTCGCAAATGAACTCTTTATGTTACCCTGGAAATGAAAGCAGATGGTAAATGAAGATGAGAGAAAGAGAAAGAGAGAGATAGAATGAGGGATAGAGAGATAGTTGAGGGAGCAAGGGATATGACAAATGGAAATAAAAATGTGAGAAACTTTGGAGTATGGTGGCCCTGAATTACGCTTCTGATGAAAAGTTTGCAGCCTGGGATACAAAGGTTGCCCCCCCCCCCCTCAATACAAAGTTTGCGACTTGTTTGCAAATGTACCTTACATTGAAAACGTAGTTCAGGGCTACCATAGTTGAGGGCCTACATGTAAATGATGTGATTTTACACTCTCTTGCTGTCTGCAGAAATACATCTACATGTATGTTGGTGCATCAGTGTAGAAATGTAGATTGATGACAACATACATGTACAAAGATAGAAGTGATCTGAAGGGAGAAAGAGAAATCTAAATTGTATCTGAAATAAGATAAAAGAAGAGAAGGGATGAAGAAAAAGAATTCATATTGATAAAAATCAAGTTAGTAGGCCAACATCAAAATATGATGGTATGTTTCAGACCTTCTTTCTTCTGTATTTATGAACATTTGAAGGGGCTCAATGGGGTCAGAGAGTAAAATAAAGTGTGAAATTGGCTATTATTTGAATAAATTCCTAACTCTAACTATAACCAAAACCCTACTCCTAATAGTCGAGTCACACCAGTGAAACCGATTACAAACTGACCACTAGCTTCCCATTCATAGTAGTGTGATATTTTGTTTGATTTAGTGTGTTTTTATGATAACTATGATAATATCTCATTTTATATTACAGCTAGCCAAGGATGAGTACCGTGTTTTATTTGACAAATTTCTCATGAAATTTGAGCGAGGATACAGCAAGAATGATGGCACAAATGGTAGGTATAGAGATTATTTATAACCTAATTTTTATTTAGGAAGATGTGTGTTATACTGTATAAGCCAATATTTTCGCGTACAGATATTTTCGCGATTTTTGACTAGTTGGGGAAATTCGCGAGAGCAAAATTTCGCGATTTTGGTGATGACTTCATTACTATAAATAGCCTTGTACTGAAGTGGAAATTTTCGCGATGACCAACTCGCGAAATTCGCGAAAATAAAGTCACCGTGAAAATAACCACTTATACAGTAACTTATTATTACCTATACAAGGCATTTTAGCATCAAATCCGAGACCAAAGCGGTCAACATTTGCCATATTACCCTCCTTGGGGTTTTGCCCATTGGAATACTGTACAAAAAATAGAGGGCAACATTTGCAATATTTCTGCCAGTGCGTGATGTGCGTTTATATACAAAGAGTAAGACAATGGATACGCACAGAAACATTATACGTCACAATGGTTTAGCATCATGAAAACAAATTTATGCGCCCAAATAATTACGTCACAATGGTTCAGCTCAGATCATGCTCCAAATTTTTTTTTTTTAAATGCCATGACTAATACCCAGTTTAAATCAAACAAACTTATTGTATTTTCTTTAAAATGTGGCTAATTGAGGTTAACAGGTAATAATAATTGTATTGACTGGCTTTACTTTCAGGATATACCACATATAGGCCTATTTCCCTCACAAGACCCATATTGCCCTCGTCTTCGACTCGTGGCACTATGAAACTTGTTAGGGAAATTTTCTTTTTATGATGTACCTTATTTCAACTTACTGGTACTAAATCCTTTGCAGTGGATATCAATCAATCATCTATAGGTATTTATAAATATTGCCCAGCATGATTAGTGATTTATGGAAAAACATGCTCATACGTTTACATATATAAATTATAAAATATACAAGGTATGCTGAATATATCATGAATGATTGAAATCCAAGGATAGGAACTTGTGATGGTGCAAATACCCTTGGGGGAAAAAAAACTTTTGAACTGTTTTCTTTCTCATCTCAATTGCATATTACAGAATATGAGTATCGCTACTCAGTCTTTGTTCAGAACATGTTGACTATTGATATGCTGAATCGCTTTGAGCAAGGAACGGCTGAGTATGGCCCCACCAAATTTGCTGATATGACAGGTAAGAATATGAGATCATTTGTCACAAGTTAAAATGGCGTTAACAACTTTTCACTGTCGGACATTAGCGATATTGGTTACGGTAATGCCTTTCTAGTTCTGACAAGTTCATTTATGAGCAAAAAAAATTGACGATAAAATCACACTCTATTAAATTAGTTAATTTTTTTATGTTAGTATCATTATACAGACAAAATGGAAATGGGTAATTTCATGTGTTAATTGGAATAAACTAACTAGCAAGTGTACATGTATGTCTCGCCTGTGTGATAACCATACCAGTGAATTAAAAAGGCTGTATCATTCTAGCTATTTTTAAAAGTTAGTTAACTTTCCATGAAAAATAAAACAATAAACAAAAAACAAATGTAATGATAAAAAAATGTATAGTCTTCTGCTGGTACTACTAGAGGCTGCCATTTTCTTTATAAAAAGACATACAATGAAATTAAGTCGTGTTACTGGCCATGCGTTTTGAATTGGGCCAGTTTTGTGTGACATGAAATTTGGGTCTATTTTATTTGGATGTCTCTAACTTTTACATACTACACCCATTATGCATAAAAGTATACTTTTTCTGATAGGAAATTAACTGAGGATTCCAAAAATGCACTTAATATGGCATAGGGTGTAAGCATGAGAAGTTATAAAACAAAAAATACAAAAAAAAATCATTGAAAAAAAACCAAAGTTTGGACAAATGAAAAAGTAGTATTGGTTTACCCCACACATTTAAAAGTACCATTTTTGAATTCCTCTCATTTCTATAGACATATAATGTTATAAGGTCTAAGGTAATTAAAGTAATTTTGTGCAAGCCTCTTTTGACATAATTTTCAAGAATGAGTATTTCTAGATATGATCTAAGAATTATATCATTTACCAAAATGAATTTTTAAACACTAAGATTATACAGGAAATAGAAAGAAAAACCACCTATTAAATTAATTTTTAAAAGATAGATTTAAAACTTTAAAAATGTATCATCTGCCACCCAACTAGTATCTAAGGATCCATATGATGGCACATCTGCATGTGTCATGAATTCAGTCTTGATCATAATGATTGTGTCAGATGTGACATGCAACAACTCAAAACAATAACAGTAGAATAATTTTGGGACAATTATACTATAAAGTTGATTAATGTTTCACTCACATATAATTATTAAATGTGTGATATCCATGCAAAAGATGTCCAGGTCAGAGGTTAAGTTACAAGGCAATTGGACACATAATATGAACATCTCACCGCTGAATGCAGTCTTTAATAAATCAATTAATAGGCCTATAATTTCAAGCACAATTTTTTATTATCAAATTTAAATTTAATCACTTACGTCTTGAAAGTAAACTTAGCTGAACATCGCCAAGAAAGAGACAATGTTTGCTCGCGCGATCATGCAGCCAGGTTTGTTGCTCTTGGGCTTAATTAGTAGAAATTAATTATTGATTAAGCTTAATTACACTAATTCAAGCATGAAATTAGTTTAAGTTGATCTAAACTAATTATTATCATGATGAATTATGAATAAAGATCCAAAATGGCATGATCTATAGCAACTGCAGTCCATCAACGTGCTTCCAGGAGAATTTGCACCTCCTGATCCTCCACCTCCTTAATATCATCTTCCACCCTGCACATGTCGCTAATTAACCACTAATTAAGAAGAAATCAGCATTGTTTTTGAAAATTGTTTGGTATGACTGTATTGCTCTCATAATTAGCTTTATTTAGACACAAAATACAACATCATAGCTGGTATATCAGCTGAGAAAATTAAAGGAATGAACCCGAAAGTGTCGCGCAGATGTCACAGATCCACCTATTTACCGGCCCAATTCAAAACGCATGGCCTCTTATGGGAAGCGTTTCTATAACAATGAAGAGGAAAATTATCATTATCATTATTATTCTACTCATTCTTCATTATTCTTCTCACTCATTCCAATATAGAGTCCGAGTTCCGCAGAACCCTGTCAGGCCCCCTCAAGACCACCGGTATCAAGAAGCAGGCTGCCATTCCACAGGGCCCCATACCCGAAGAATTTGACTGGAGGAAACAGGGTGCTGTCACCCCGGTGAAGAACCAGGGCATGTGCGGATCATGCTGGGCTTTCTCCGCCATCGGAAACATTGAAGGACAATGGCAGATTAAGAAGGGAGAACTGATCTCATTGTCGGAGCAAGGTGAGTAGGCGGGTAGTTTTCTCATTGAACATCTTTATTAGTGCATTGAACATCAGTCCAGAATTGTAATTTCAAAAGAAATATTAAATCGGATGAGAAATAAAGAATTCTTGACATTTTCAAATTTTACTTATGGCAGTCAAGAAGGGAGAACTGATCTCATTGTCGGAGCAAGGTGAATTGGAGGACCATTTTCTCTTTGAATATCTTTATTAATGCTCCAAAAATCTTCAGTCATGCTTTTTTTGTCAAAATAGAGCTTATTTGTTGCTTGATTAGGGTTTGACAGATGTGTATCAATCAGATATTAATTTTTATGTCTTGAATCGGCCTAAAACGTCACCTTCCAAAAAACGTGACTTGAATTCAAATCCTGGATCGAATCCGTGTCAGTTTGTAGGCTGATGAAGAGAGATGAAGAGACCAACTCCTGATATCCGTAGATTATGGAAAATATTGGTACAAGGGGAAGATGTAATGACAATATCAATACATAAAGATTTATGTTAGTATCTTATTAAAACAGTGACTTTGAGCATGATGAACATGAGGCATATTTGTGAATTATGAAGCAAAAGTTTAGTTTAGAATAAAAAGTCAGTCTATGACTCTTGTTTATATACTAGTACATGTACATATTATTCAATATAAATGGTATAGTAATAATTACATACATTTCTATAGTACTACCAAAATAGTCTACTGCAAGTAAATACTCATTAGCTTTTGTGAATCATATCTGTAGTTATGATTTATACTTGTTTACATAGATTTATTTTTTTGATTTAAAGCTTTGTTTATTTGTTTACTTATATCTTTATTTGTTTATAGAGTTGGTTGATTGTGACAAGGTTGATGGTGGATGTCAAGGCGGAGAGATGAGTGATGCTTATGAAGCCATCATCAAACTCGGTAAAATATCAGATTTCATTTATAGGCGACACAAGTTGGCCAAAACTATTTATTTGAAAGCTAATATAAACTGTATGGATTTTTTATGTCTCCATCACCAATATCGTGATATGTAGAGCCCCTGAGATACGAATTTCAAGCTTGATAATATGCATTACACTAGGAAGACAATGTGATTAGATTTTGGAGTAATTGGGTCAAAAGTCGAAGAGGCTGCTTTCTAAAATTTACTGGTTTTAAGAGTGGTAGCACATAGTCGCATTTGTCTTTTTTGTGTAAAGCATTGGTTTTTCACTCCAGCAAAATACCAGATTCTAGAAATAAAGAATTAAAAATTTTATTTGGTAAGCATCGTTTTGTTGGCTATCAAGCAACATAGTAAATGTGCCATTTTATAAGCAAAATGTAAACCCAGACATTTAATGAAAAGTTGATGCATTGAATGAAGATTTTTTTTTAATGTATCAAAACTGAAAATTGGTCTTATACCTCCTAACTAGCAGGTGGAGAGCAAAATATAAATAAACAGACTAAAATCACACTCTTCGTCAGTGATTGGGTTTTAAGTTGTTGAGCAAAATCCGTTTTTATAGATACAGTCAGATCTTTCACATTATTGTATTGGGTTCCTGCCCAATCAAACTTTACTTTATATGGTGCATTATTTGATTTCTGCAGGAGGAGCCATGGCTGAAAAGGATTACCCATATCGAGGATCTGACGATAAATGCCAGTTCAACATGTCACAAGTGCGTGTGAAGATTAATGGATATGTGAACATCTCCAAGAACGAGACAGGTAACAATATGGCATGAATAATTTTAATGATTATAACAATCTGAATTCATGAAAAAATGATATTCTGAAAACTTGTGGTCATTTATAAATTATTAGGCGTACAAAAACAACAGTCCTTCTTTTGAATTAATACTCAATGTGTTACTTACTTAATTCAAAACAACAAAGGTATCACAAGTGTTGTGCTTATATTTCTATATCAAAATGACTAAAAGTTATATGGGTGGACAAGTTGTTCTGCTATTTATTTATTTTTATTTCTGAGGAAAAAATGGGAATTGATTATAAACGTTAAAATTACATGAAGGATAAGACCCTTTCAGTGCCATAGGCTTTTTGATATGCCCAAAATGATATATTGAAATCTAATATTCTTTACTAAGTATTTAAACTTGATTGCTTGTAAAATTTTATCCTCAAAACTCTGTGAAAAAGAAAGCAAAATGAATTAAAAACTCGCTGTATAAAATTCTGATTGTTAAATGTTTTATAAACTTGATGGGAACATTAAGATTAATTTGAGTCTTGAGAAGAAGGCTTTGTGTATAGGACTGACAAGGCAAGCTTTTCGTAATACACAGTTCATGGTTTACACACGAACTGTATGTTTAACTATTTTTTTTTTTACTGTGATTTCAGAGATGGCCGCTTGGCTCGCGGCAAATGGACCTATCTCCATCGGTATCAATGCTCTGGCTATGCAGTTCTACTTCGGGGGAATCTCACATCCCTGGAAGATCTTCTGCAGCCCAGACTCCTTGGATCATGGTGTACTCATTGTAGGATATGGTGTCAAAGGTACAATCCTTGGATTCTTTCGTTTTTTAAATTTTAAGAGGGAGAAAGTGTGGATATACGGGAGGGGTCAGGGACCGGATTGCTTTTGGGAGAGTGAGAAGTGTTATTAGGTGGATTGTAGTAAAATGTTTTAGTAGAAAGATGATGATAGATTGGGAGCAGACAGAGGAACCTTTCATTCATGAAAGATCTTCTGCAATGAGGACTCGTTGGATCATGGTGTCTTCATTGTAGGATATGGTGTCAGAGGTACAGATCTTAACTTTTCTCGGAATATAGATACTTGGAGAGGGAGTACGTTGATGGGGCACGGGCAGGACAATTAGTGGGGGCAGGGGGTCAAAAAGGTTATTAGAGGGTTGTGGCAAATTTATAGCAGGATGGAGGAATCTTTCATTAATGTAAGATCTTCTGCAACCCGGACTCCTTGGATCACCGTGTCCTCATTGTAGGATATGGTGTCTGAGGTTCAGATCTTAACTTCATTCTGCTTTCAAATTTTAAAAGAGATGGGGATAGAGGGGAGCATTGCTTGGGACGGTGAAAGAATATTTGGATTGTATGTTTTATTGGAAAGTGGATGGCAGATTTAGAGTAGAACAGAGAAATCTCTCATCTGTGGAAGGTCTTCTGTAGTCCTGGCTCTTTGGATCATGGTGTCCTCATTGCAGCGTATGGTGTCAGAGGTACAATCGTTGAATTCATGCAGTTTATAGATATTTGGAGAGGAGGTATTTAGGAGGCAGGATGGTCATTGGGGGTAGGATAAGAAAATTTATTACAGGCATTATGGTATTAGACATTGCAAATTTATTTGCAGGATGGAAAAATCTCCAATCTGTGGAGCATGTTCTACAGTCTTGACACCTTGGAAAATGGTCCCCTCTTTGTGGGACATGGGGTCCATGGTGCATATTTTTATTTCATTTAGTTAGCACACAAGGTAGAGTGGATGAGAGGGATATAGAAGAGGGGTGGTTATTATTTATTTCACCATTTTAAATTATATATTCTGTAATTTTTATTTTTGTGCATTGCTAGGTGAAGAGCCATACTGGATTGTAAAGAACAGTTGGGGAGAAAGCTGGGGAGAGGAGGTGAGTTACAATTTGTTTTGTTTTCTTAATCGAATGATTGTTACTTGCAGTGATTTTAAAGAAACATAACCCATGAATGAAAGACCTTCGGCAAGATATACAAATTATTCTAGGATTGATTGTAAAGGGAAATTTGAAGGCCCTGTTGCATGAAGTTTATAATTTATGGTAACTTTGCCATCAATTACAACTTCCATGGACAACTGAATTTTGCTTTGCTTGTACCATGGATCCATGGTAGTAAATGGGGTCCAGAGCACTGTAGCACAAATGTTTTTCTTCTTCTCCTTTTTCAAGATAATCTGCCTCCTTTACTGCTGAAGATTCTTGCAAATTTCAAAGTCAAAACAATTCTAATTGGTTACTGAACAGTCTTTTGAATAAAAAGCCTGTGCATCAATCATATTAATTGGCCATTGCCATTTTGTGATTGATTCCAACATTTGCTTTAAAGAGCCCAGGGAGTGATTCACTAACAGCTAAAATTAATCCAAACTAGGATAAAAAAACAATTTTAGGAATAATTCCACATATTATATCCATAGGATCTAGTTGGGATTGATTTTATTTCCTAGTGAATCTCCCCCAGGTAATTAAAATGAATTTTAATTTATCTTGTTCAATATCTTTTCATCATGAACTGTGAGCATTAAAACAGCTATGTGCAATGTTTGTTTACAGTATAGTCTTATGATTTTCCTGTGATATTTTGGTATTGGAATAAATCATGCCTCCCTTTAAATAAGGTTTGAACTTTGCAATGATACACAAAAACCCTTTCACCTCGAAAGAAAATGGCTAGTTTAGAATGTGTTAGTGGCTAATAAACAAGGTGTAGGTGTTTGATTTCACTATCAATAGTTCAGTTACATTGCCAGAAAGAAGGATGCTAATACTCATTTATATCCTTTGGTTTTTTTTGTGTGTGTGTTTTTTTTAATAGCTTTTCATGAGGGATTTTTAAAGCTATTACAATTAGTTTCACTAACAGTAGCTCGTTTAAAAAGATATTAAAACTTATTCTTGCTCGTAAAAATGTCTGTAATGGACAGACGGAATTGCAAATTTATATCTTATTTCAAAAACAAAAAAAAATGAAGAAAATATCAATCATATAGCATGAAGTCATTGTACCTGGAGCCATGACCTAAAATTCATATTTTTGTTTTTGTTGTATATTTGATTTACATCATATGTGATGCATCACATCAAAATGAGAGACAAGTCGCAGAGCAAACTCAGCAAAGGGTAAAAAAAATCAGCAAGATAATAAAAAATGTCAAATTTGGGAGGAAATATTTTTTTGGTTTTCTGAATCTTCAATGTTTCATATCGTCTTTTGGGAGCCATAAGGGCGTTATTGCATCTTATAGATGTTCCGTTGAGAGCCAGAAGGGCGCTATTACTGTACAAAGTCAATGGTAATAGCGCCCTTCTGGCTCCAAACGGAACATCCTTGATCTGCAATAGCGCCCTTCTGGCCCCAAGCCGACGATATGTGCTCTGTAAAAAAAATTAGTAAAAAAGATATAAAGGGAAAGCAATAAAAAAGGGATTAATATGCCAATATCTTTTATTCTTTTCTGGTGACTTGTCTCTCATTTTGATATGATGAGTCACATATATACAATGAAGTCTGGAGTTTTTTGACATATGAAAATGGACTAATTTTAAATTAAATTTTTAAACTAAATTAATGTCTTTTCTTAACAGGGATATTATCTGGTTTATCGTGGTGACGGTACCTGCGGTGTGAATCTGGACAATACCTCTTGCATTGTGGACTAGATCAGTGGATTATATACCAAGAAGAAAGTGAAGAGATGGAATAAGAATAATGTCCGAAATCTGACAGAGACATTTAAAAATGATGGCCTGAGTGAAAAAAAATAGAGAGAGAGAAGAGAGGAGTGAGAGAGAGAGAGAGAGAGAGAGAGAGAGAGAGAGTGTGAGAGAGGGGAGAGAAAGAGGGAGGGAAAGAGTGAGAGAGAGAGAGAGAGAGAGAGAGAGAGAGAGAAGGAGAGGGAGACAGATACAAGTGGGAATCCTTTATACATTCTTGTTGATCAATATATTTTATGTTTTGTCTTTTATCCTTTTAAAAAGTAATAAAAGTAATTTTCATTTTATTGTTTTAGCTGAAAAAATAAGTACAATTTGTTTTATGATAATTTATTTCAACTAGTGAAACTGTATACATTTTTGTTAGCATAATTTATGTATTAATATCTCTCATTTTAAAAGAATTTTTACCAATATATGCATTGTTTTCTTTTTATTAATATAGTATATTTTCTTTTTCTAAAATATAATATGAACATAATGTGGCAGAAAATAAAAAGAAGCCTATGTAATTTGAATTGGTTTTATGAGGTATTTCTTATGATTTGTTAAATATCAAGTTAGAGGGGGAGGAGTTCAAATTCAGTCTAAATGTATTACAAAAGATGGTTTATATGTTTTCCATTTTCATTCTATGAACGTGAAGATAATATTGTACAGTGCACTTTACAATTTCACCCCTTTTTAACAAAATTGATGTATGTTCTTAACCTTTTGTACACATGTTTGTGAAGTTCTTCCAGAGCATCAATAAGTCAGTCATTTGTAACTTTTATAGTATTTCTTTTACTCAATCAGATGTCTAAAATAACTTCATTCCAATGAATACAAAATCAAATATATTCCATTCAGGGTCTCTTTAATAAGCAAATAATCATCGTTGATACAAGTGATAGGCAAACTATCACTTCCCAGGCAAGCTGGATAGCTATCTCCTCCGAAGCAAAGCTGAGGAGGGATATCATGTACACCCAGCTTACCGAGGAAGTGATAGTTTGCCTCGTCACTTGAAATCAGGAGGTGAGTATTTGCTTTATATTCCACATCTGAAACATTTTAAGAGCTAGGGGGAAACAAAGATTTTGGTTAAAAATGCATGGTTTCCTAGATCCTTTAAAAAATCTACTCAAGTCATCGATGCCTGCGCTTGTAATTGTAACTTAAACGCGTACAAATAAAGTGTGTGCAATTTATTTAGCACGTAGGCCTACTCAGATGGGCTGAAGTGATTGTTACATGACAAAGGATTCAACAAAGTAATTGTTACGTCACAGAGGAATTTATCTGTCACTGCTTGTGATGGAAAATGATAGTACAAAAAGCGAGTGGCAATGCACTTTTTTTTGTGTGTCCTAAAAATAATTGATAACACGTTAAGGCTTTACATGCTCTATGGGCACTGAAGTGATTAGCGAAACTCAAAAGTACTATCATTGCAAGTGATGGGAAAACTACAATTTATCACGTGATTGACTTTTGACCAATCCTGTTGCAAGATTCTTTAATAGTATGTGGAATATAAAAAGGTTTATCCTTAGGTTTTTCTTTGTGGCTGAATAGGGGACGGTGTGTAGCTTTTCTTTTAAGCACAACGATGAAATAACTCGGGTTATCATTTATTGCAAATCCATGTTGCTGCTCTTGCTGACATACATTGTAGATCGTTTTAGAATCATGGAAATGCATGTATTGTGTTTATTTCCTTACATCGGGAAAAAAAACAGATATTCATGAACTTGATATTTTATATTTTTAATAGTGCCTCTAATATAAGGATAATGTTTTCAATTAATGAGTCAAGCACATTAGTATACTTATATTTTATGTGACATACAAATTTGAAGGTTTTAAGGATAAAGGGATCAGTCATAAAGGTAGGCTGATTAATACGATTGTCAAAAAGATATAAATTACATGCCATAATATATATTTGTCTCGATAATTGCTATTTTCATGATAGTTTTTGCATCAATGATAATCATGTAACTTTGAGGCAACATGGGACATTTCAATGTCATATTTACAAAGTTGTAAATATATCAAGACAAATGTGCTTATGTGTGTGTGTAATTTGTGCATACTTATTTTTGTACCTTAATTTTGTAAAATCATGCAAATTTAATGAATATATACATGTACAATAAATTAATACCACAATTCTAAGACAAGTTACTGGTGTCATTTTATTCTGTATATTTTAATAATGTTGCTTTATATGAGGAGTAATTGAGACTGTATAATAGACCTTTCAAACCCATTTATCAAAGCCATTTTATTGAAAGTCATTAAAATGCTTTACTTACAATTGCTTATCATGTTTAGGCACATTCAAACAAGTCATCTCAAGGAGCATTAAAGTGAATTCATCACAATTTTACGAGCCATTTTCAGAACATTGGGGTTCAGTGATGCGTGATATTGGTGAGCTGAGGGAGGTATCATTAGAATGGTAATGGGTTGCACTTCGCAGTGATATAAATTTCATAATCACGACTAATGTTTTTGAAATTATTGATAATCAAACTTGAGTTTCCTTTTTTCGATACACCCAATTTAGTGCGTCCCCTAAAAAGCAGAACCTAGATGGTTAGTCGATTTTTTAGGTGAAAACAAAAAATTCAGGAAAATAAATACTAACTCAAAGTTTTTTTTTGACGTGTTTCTTTATGCACACAATACAATACAAAAGAGCAAATCATTGATTGAAGAGAACAGTTTAAAAATCAAATTGCGAAGATCAAAGCTTTGGCAACAACATTTGAAGCTGATGGCAAGTAATTCACAATCGGTGATAGATTTTATGATAGAAACATAACATATATAGAACATGATGAAATTCTGATGAATTCTTTTCTTCGACAAGGCCATTTTATCTTGTCAACTTATAGTGCGCAATTTGATTTTGACAGTTACGTTTAAAATACATTTTGCTCATCTATGCATTGCTCTTTCGTATGGTATTTGGTGTCAAGTGAGGAAAACTGGACTTTAAAATGATGAAATTTGTTTGTTGTTTTGTGGCATATAGTGCATTAATCTGCAGTCTCGTTCTCATATTCAGAAGGATGTGAGGTCAGAACGTTCCATATTGAAAGTGCAAGAGCACCCTCTATCGTTGGAGATTATTGTTCATTTTATTGGGTTTACCTTTCTTCTAAACCCCTCACAAAAAGTTTCGCAAATAGACTTTGGGCCATGATAACTTTTCAGGTACGCTGTAGTTATTCCTGATATTCATACCATTAGAAAGATAATTTATTCCCCTTTTTATTGATATCCTACTTGTAATGATTATGTCATGCTTCAATGCACAAAATATCAGAATATGGAGAAAAGTAAAAAGTCAAATGTTGCAAAATGCATTTATCAAAGCGAAGTTCCGCAACTCGACTTTGGGCTTTGATAACTTTTGGGGTATTTTCTAATTTTTATTGAATTTTAGACAATTTTCAAGATAATTTATTCCTCCTTTCAATGGCACCCTAATTGTAACGATAATTTTGTTCCTTCATGGACAGAACACCTAATTTTAGGACAAGTCAGAAGTTAAATGTTGCAAATTGAATGCCTATTTTTTAACAAAATGTGTGCGCCTTGTGTTGGCGACCCGTTTTTTGGCTCTATCCAATTTTGTTGTATTTTGCACTATCTTGTTGTGTATTTGAGTTTTTGGTGATTCGTGGACTGGAATGGTACATGGACTGTGGAGGAACTTTTTCAACCTTTCTTGGAGACTCTACTGTCAGGAAATTTGGAAGTCATTCTCTTCAGATTTCTGACTGCTGTCAACCCAGATTTACCTCATGTCCACATGTACCTGTACACGTAATGTTTTGGAGTTCAGTGTCTTCTGATGTGTGCTATTCATGATCAGCAAGCAGAAGAGGATACAATGGGATGTTTTAAGTAGTCTATTGTTGTCAGTACCTCCAGCACAATAGCACTTTCACGTATCTTCTAATGAATGGAACTTGCTCTGCTGTGCTATGCCTTGTATTAGATATAGTGCAAATGAATTGAAGTCAATATGGAAAGAGATGGGATCTCTTCAGCGCAAAGTTTCCTGTTCTACTATGGAAACATCAAGGACCTGGGATACATAGACGCACAAGGACACAGAGGTTGCAGAGGTGGTAAGAAGATTGCTTTGACTGAACCTTCTGCAAAGAAATATGCACCTAATTCTGAGCATGCTTGTTTAAACTCGAGCTGATTAATTGTCAGTCGGCATGTAATAAATCTGATTTGATCAAAGATCACATTAAAGATCATGATATTGTGTATTAGCTCTAACTGAAACCTGGTTTAAGCGTGATGAGCCTGAGAGTGCATCTAGAATAACTCCTTCTGGCTACAGACTGCTACATGTCCCCAGAAGGCATCGGAGGGGCGGAGGTGTAGTGTTCTGTATAAAGTCATGCCTATGCTTGAAAGTCTGTAAAACTACTTTACAACCCAAATCATTTGAGTTCCTCGAAACTGAACTTACTCAAGGTACTGCAAAGATCAAAGTTATTACTGTTATCGTCCACCACCGTCAAAGAAGAATAATGCTACCATGACCGAGTTCTTCCAGGAATTTTCAGCCTTGTTGGACAGATATTCTCTCTTCACAGGGAAATTGTTCATCTTGGGAGATTTTAATGTTCACTTGGACAATCAACAGTCTAACTACACGAGAGATTTTCTAAGATTACTCCAGGATCACAATCTCCAGCAGATAGTGGAGGAATCTACTCATGAATCTGGACACATTCTCGATCTTGTTATCACCCGTGTTGACGACGACTGTGTGCATTCTGTGTCAATCCAGGACTCACTATCAGATCATTCCTCTGTTCATTGTCTTCTTCAACTGGAGAAACCAAAGCCTGTGAAGAAGAAGATTACCTACCGTAAAGTGAAGTCGATTGATCCGACCCGGCTTAGATCAGATATCGAAGAGTCGTGTCTAGTTGCTGATGTCTCCAGCTCCCGCTGAAGAACTAGTTCATCAGTATAATGAAGTTCTGAGGGAGTTACTGGATAAACATGCTCCGCAACGTACTTGTTTTATCGTGGAACAGCTTGCAGTCCCATGGTAATAAGAATGTATTGCTAATGCCAAACCAAAAAGGAGACAACTTGAACGACGATGGAGACGACACGAAGCTCACAGTTGATAAACAATGTTCAAGGACCAGAGAAACGTGGTCAAATCACTGTTTGAAGATGCTAAGGCTAAATACTACAACGAACATATAGTCGAGTGTGGAAATGATCAAAAAGCACTCTATGGAATCGTAAATAAGCTAATGCATCGCAAGACTGAATCAGCTGCTGCACTTCCACATCATTCCTCAGTTGTTGAGCTAGCTGGTGACTTCTCAAAATATTTTACAGGAAAGATTGAGTCTATAAGACGTAACTTACAGCCTAACACATCCACATCTGATAGAGCAGAGTCAGAGAGAGAATTGGTCAGTGTTGCTTCCTCATGTGATGATCGGTTAACTGCATTTATGCCTTCATCTCCTTTAGAAGTACAGAGAATCATCCAGAAGACCCCTTCAAAGTCATGCTCCCTAGATCCTATTCCAACTACAGTTGTGAAGGAAAATGATGACTTGATGGCTATGCTGATCTCAAGGATTATAAATGCTTCTCTACAGGAAGGAAAGTTCCCGGAAGAATGAAGCTTCACATGTAACTCCTGTGCTAAAGAGCCATCGCTTGATCGGGAGGAAATGAGCAGTTACCGTCCCATATCAAACCTACTTTCCTTGCAAAAGTTGTTGAGAAAGTTGTTGCAAAGAGACTGACGGCACATCTTCAGGACAATGACCTTCTTGAGACCATGCAGTCTGCTTATAAACAGCTCCATAGTGTTGAGACAGCTTTCTTAGGATTTCTGATGACATATTGAGAGCAGTCGACAATAAGAAAGCAGTCATAGTCATCTTAGATCTGTCGGCTGCCTTCGACACGATAGATCATGAAGTCCTTCTTCGGAGATTACATGTAGACTTCAAGGTTGATGCCACTGCCCTAGCATGGTTCCGGTCATATCTCCACTGCAGACGACAAATGGTGAACATCAACGGGACATTGTCAGAGGAGGCTTTCTTGAAGTATGGTGTTCCCACAGGCTCCGTCCTCGGACCACTCCTTTTTTCTCTGTACACTCGCACCTCTTGGGGAAATTGCTCGTCGTCATGGGCTGCAAGTTCATTTCTATGCGGATGACACACATTGTACGTGACCTTTGACCCTAGGGTGAGAGAAGACTATGCTGATGTTACTGCACGTCTTACTACCTGCCTTGCAGAAATCCGGCAGTGGATGGTAATGAACTTTGTTAAACTAAATGATGACAAGACTGAATATCTAGTAATTTCCTCACCCCATATGCGAAGCAAGATTGACCCACGGAATGTTCACGTTGGCGCTGTGTCTGTCACTCCTTCTGAGAACGCACGTAATCTGGGTGTCTTCTTCGACCAGTGTATGAGGATGGACAGCATATTTCCAAGGTGTGCAAGCGACGTACCACAGCTACGAAATATATCAGCCCAGGGGCGTATCCAGGATTTCCCAATAGGGGGGGGGGCGCAAGGAAATTTTTATCGCCGTCAGGGGAAGGGAGGGGGTTCTTCTAATTCATATTGTACATGAAATTCCACATTTTTTTCAATTATCAACAAAAGTTACATAGTTTCTATACCCTAAGACAATGTATGTTGCGTAGAAACCTATTTATGTGTGCATTATATACCCTTCTGAATTGGAATCTGCGAGCGCGAAACGAGAGTCGAAAATGTTAGGTTTTTAAAGTATATGAAATAAATAAAGGGGCATTTTCTAGTACTAGAAAATGGTAGATTATTGTGTATAATAGACCCAATTTAGTATCCGCGAGCGCGAAGCGCGAGCTGAAATTTTTAAAGGTAAAAATTGGAGTTATTATTTGTGCATTATGATTTGGTATCAGCGAGCGCGAAGCGCGAGCCGAATTTGGGGTTTAAAATTTTTTTAAGGTAAAATTTAGAACTATTATTGTGCATTTGATTTGGTGTCAGCGAGCGCGAAGCGCGAGCCGAAAATTTGGGGTTTAGAATTTTTTAAAGGTAAAATTTAGAGTTATTATTGTGCATTTGATTTGGCATCAGCGAGCGCGAAGCGCGAGCCAAAAATTTGGGGTTTCAAAAAGTATTTGAATTAATAAAGGGGTACTTTCTAATAAACCCATGAGGCCAACTATGTTTCCCAGGAGGCCGAGGGCCCAGGAGGCAGAGGGTCCAAGAGGCCTCTTTTCTTTGTGAAATTTTGAAACTTTAGTTTTAAATATTTTTACTTTTCGTCACTAATGTATTTCTTTTTCTTAAAAAAAAGGCGTTTGAGCAATTATTGCAAAATACAATATGAAGAAAGTCGGCCTCGTGGGCCATCCCCACATTAAAGGCCTTAGTTATGGTCGTTTAGAACCAAATAAAGCCTATTTCGGCTTTTTATTGAATAAAGTTGGGCGAAAATTGTACAAGCATCGAGCCTTATTCCCTTCTCTTTCTTTCTTTTTCTTTCTTTTTCCCTTTTTCCTTCTTCTCCTTTTCTCCTCCTTTTTTTTTTTTTTTTTAGTCGGCAATAGGGGGGGCGCGCGCCTGTTGCGCCCCCCCCCTGGATACGCCCCTGTCAGCCATAAGATCGCTTCTCACTCGTTCTGCTGCAGAAAGCCTAATTCATTCCTTAATCACCTCTAGGATTGACTTTTGCAACAGTCTGCTTTCTGGTCTACCTTCTACTATGCTGAACCGACTCCAGGGTGTACAGAATGCTGCAGCTCGCCTACTAACTGGTACGAGGAAATATGACCACATCACCCCTGTTCTGAAGGAGTTACACTGGTTGACAATTGGGTACAGGATCGAATTTAAAATCCTTCTCCTTACTTTCAAGGCTGTCCATGGTCTAGCTCCAAGATATGTGACCTCCCTCATAGAACGACGCCGCCTACGTCCTGGCCTACGATCATCTACTACTGGCATCAATCTTCAAGTTCCTATCACACACCTAAGAGGATATGGAGACCGTGCCTTTTCATCCATTGCTCCACGCCTTTGGAACTCCTCCCTTCGTCGCTTCGAGAAATTGACAGCATCGAACACTTCAAATCATGCCTCAAAACTCACTTATTTCGACGGATGTGTAGTAATTAACTTAATTTGGATGAGCCGCTCGCCTTTGAATGTTCTCAACAGAAATATGGCGCAATATAAATGCTGTGGATCATCATCATCTTATTTTGAGTATTATTGTCTGTTGCGAGCAATAACAATGCATTTCACAACTTTTCAGTTTTTACTTTGCATTATATTCGTGAGTTATGTGCATTCAAACATGATGTTATTATCGCAAATAGGGTACCAATAAAAAGAAGAATAAATGAACTTTTTAATGCTATAAAAATTGACAATGATTAAATCCCCACGTTAAAATGTACCAAGGTTCGAGATTGTGTTACAGAAATTTAAACTGAAAATTATCTTTCACTTTGTCATGTATTCAGGTGGTATTCAGGGGTTCTGTGGACCCAGGCATGACATCAACCATGACAAATTAGGTATCAATAAAAAATATGAATAGATGAAGGTGACAATGGTATAAAATTCAATAAAAAAATAGAAAATATCCCCAAAGTTATCAAGGACCTAAAGTCAGGTGCGGAACTTTAATGTGATCAATAAAAATGCATTTTACAACATTTGACTTTTTAATTTTCTCCATATTCTGATATTATGTGCATTGAAGCATGATACAATCATTACAAATAGGATATCAATAAAAAGGAGAATAAATTATCTTTCCAGTGGTATAAATATCAGGAATAATAACTAAAGTGTACCTGAAAAGTTATCATGGCCCAAAGTCGACTTGCGGAACTTTTTGTGAGGGGTTTACAATTTGCTTAATGAAAAGATTAAGATGTAGCTGTACAATAAAAAAGGGGTGCAAAAATAAATGCAAAACAAAACATTATTTGCAAAATATGTTAAAGTAATTGTAGGGTGTCGGACCCGATTTGTCCACGGTTACATTGCGTTATAGTTTAAAGGGGAATTTTTGGTATTAAAAAAAAGGGTTAAAAGATTAAATAAACAGGCCGGGCATTTTCAAAAGTGGGAAACGGCATGACAGGACACTTGCAATAAGTTAGCATTGTAAAAATCACAAGGAAATGGAGGAGGCAAGTTCAGAGGGGAAAATGTGCATTTATCATGAGAAAAGAGCCGTACATTTTTGTGTATAGAGAATTTAGGTGCAGTGCGCTTGATCTTTCTATAAAACCGCCCCCCCCCCCCTGTGGCGGGCCATCTCCGCCCTATCCCACAAAAGGTGTTCATCATCTAGAATTCCACTTATACATACTACTTGGTAATTAACGTTGTCCAATGAATTGATTTCAATCCTTATTTCTGTGAAAAGAACATACACGAACCAGCTTATATCAAGGGCATGCGTTCAATTAGTATTTGACTAGAATTGTCAACACGAGCATGAACAAAAGTAGATTAGTACTGATAAGCCAATGTTTTTATGAGAGCCATGAATGCAGGTTGCCGAGTATTTGATTATAAACATATCCAAGGTTCCATTCAATGTTTTTTTTTAATTAAAAAATTGTAATCTCAGACTTCAATACACAAAGGCGCACACCTAAATTACGTTTTAAAATGAGAAATGGAAAAGGTCAGAGAAATACTATGAGTGGTAATAATCATTTTCTTTTATAATGGACAGACAAATATAACTTTATGTTGATTTAACGGGTAAATGTATGTCTTCAATATGGCATTATATCAAAACAATAATTGAACTTTTACTTTGAAAAATCAACGAATTTAAATATGTTTATTCTCATGATTTTTACAAAGGAAAAGATGAGCATCGTTTTCAGTTAAATCTGAAGTTAAAAAAACAAAACAAAACAAAACAACAAAAAACACCGTGATATTATGTTAATAGGGGTTAAAAGTAGTCTCTCAATCAAACGGGGCTCCCTTTGGTCAAGTATTATAATTCTAATTATAGTTCCACTGTTTGCTTGTGTGTGTGTGTAAGCAGCCAGGTTTAAAAAAAAAAAAATCAACTATGAAATATATGTTTACTTTAATTATTTAAAAAAAAGGAGAGAGAGCAAGAGAGAGTGAGAGAGACTCCGAAGAACCATTCTCCGGATATAAACAACCAATCGCAACCGGACAAGAGGGATCGACGAATGCGATTGGTCAAAAGTTTTACGAAGGGGCGTTACGGTCAATAATGGTTTTAATATCAGTGATCGCTCAATAATATCCGGTTTCGATTCCGAGATGTAAACACACGATACACACGATATTTCACCTTACACGTGCAGTTTATTATACGTGTTGCATCGGCGGGCCGGGGTACTAGCATCAAATTTGGACAATTTTTCGTGTTGGAATATGTTTCAATAAAAGGTACGTAGCTTTCTAAATTTTCTTGTAAATCAGACGAATAGATCTCCTAGTCGCCAACCACTCATTGCATGATATTCAGTTTTGAAATTAATCATAGGTATGGCTATAAAGGCAACAGGTTAAAATTTGTAACAAACTTGATGCGCACACCCCTCATTGTGAGTACCTAACCCCCGGAGCTCGGGCGGGAGATGCACCTGTCGCTACCGTTAGCTGCTACCATTCACTGTGTACACAGTGAACGAATTATGCAACTGCGCTGGTTTTCGGTGAGGCCGAGAGGGTAAAATCCGACTTTCACAAGATAAAACCTTATTTAATATTTACAATGTAGCTCTGTATTCAAGTGGCTTTGGTAATACTATTGCTACTTTGTCATACACTATAGGCCTAGTAATATACAGGTGCAAAGATCCAAGATTTCATGGCCATAAAAGGGGAGGGGCCCAAGCCAAAATTCGAATTTCAGACTTTTGTACACCCTAAAATATTTCAGGGCATACTGGCTGAGCAAATTCATTATTTGTGTAATCATTATTCAACTAATACCCCATTCACAGTGGCCTCAAACACCGCTACAGTCGCGGAACATATCAATTCTAGTTGTAAACTTAAGAGGAAGAGGGCGCTATCACTTTACGCAAAGCGAACGCGGCCATAGACTTTTTGTATTTTGCACAGTTTTTTCACTTTGTTTTCTTGATTATGGCGAGCAACTACCTTTTCAAAGAAATGATCAACTTGAATAAGTACGCTAAGAGTCTGAATTTTTCAAAAATAGGAATAACTTATTGCAAAGGGAAAAAAAAGTCCTGTCACTTGTGTCAATTCGAAATCCTAGTAAGAGCAAATTCCTGTACAATATGGCCAATTTTGCTATCAAAATAGCTCATACGCTGCATAATCATCTTCCTTGATTACGCATAATTATATTACAGCTTAATGATCAAGCAGTTTTTAAAAGCTTGAATTCTCAGTTTTCCAAATATGGTACTTTCATTTTGATTGGTTAAAAAAAAGTCCTGTCACTTTGAACATTATCACAAACAAATCTTTACTCGATGGATCAATATTTCCGCATATCACATGCATATCGCATGTGGACGGCGTCTTCGCAAGATGTGACAAGATCACTATTTATATCAATAATCGTTAGGAACATTAATCTATGTGAAATAAAGATTCTGATTACAACTTTAGCACAATGGTGTTATAGGCTTGCCATAATGTCTCTTTCCCCAATATGGTCTGAAGCATCTACCTACGAAAACTATGATAAAAGTTCAATTATTTATTTCATATCCATGACTAATTTCCTCGAACGGATCGACTGATAATACCATTTTACCGACTGGAAAGTTTTTTTTGTACGCTAAGTAATAATTGCATGCAGTTGTCAATCGGTCGCTTCCCGCCGTTAGCGCGGGTTTTGTTGACATTCTGCGCCGCTGAGCTGCATGTATTTCCACTAAACTCATGAATGTAATGTTGCGTTTCCCCTCCTCAAATAATGGACGCGTCTCTATGTTAAGATTTAATGTCATACGTTAGATTTACATTTCACGTGGAGTAGAATTGATATGCTGTCCCGCGACTGTAGCGGTGTTGCCCTTAGTGTGAATGCTCGTACCCGCTATAAACTATCCCGGGATAACCTCGACCCGCTATAACACCGCGATAAACTATCGCGCTCAAACCATAGTAACAGCACCGGGACAGTCCCGCTGCTGTCGCGGAGTGCCTTCAGTGTGAAGGCACTCCGCTACAGCACCGAGATAAAAAACAATCAAATACATAAGAATTTCCAGAAAAGATAGTGAAAGAGGGATAAAACAAAGAAATACATAAGAAATGGTAGAAAACAAAAGGAAAGAAGGAGAAAAACAAAGAAATACATAAGAAATGATAGAAAAGAAAAGGAAAGAAGGAAAAAAACAAAGAAATACATAAGAAATGATAGAAAGGAAAATGAAAGAAGGAGAAAAAAAAAGAAATACATAAAAAATGATAGAAAACAAAAGGAAAGAAGGAGAAAAACAAAGAAATACATAAGAAATGATAGAAAGGAAAAGGAAAGAAGGAGAAAAAAACCCAAAGAAATACATAAGAAATGATAGAAAAGAAAAGGAACGAAGGAGAAAAAACAAAGAAATATATAAGAAATGATAGAAAACAAAAGGAAAGAAGGGGAAAAACAGAGAAATACATAAGAAATGATAGAAAAGGAAAGAAGGAGAAAAACAAAGAAATACATAAGAAATGATAGAAAAGAAAAGAAAAGAAAAAGAAAAACAAATAAATACAAAAGAAATGCAAGTATTTTATAACGGAGGTCATAAAAATCACACGCTGCAGTGTGAATGGGTACTTGAAATCTATCCCGGGACTGTCCCGGGATAACTTTTCCACTGTGAATGCACTTATAGCGGGTTTATAGCGGTGTTGCCGTCCCGCGACAGCACCGCGACAGCACCGGGATAAATTTGAAAACCACTGTGAATGGGGTATTAGAGCCATATGGGTAGGGTAAATTGTTTCATTGAATCAGTCATCCATATATATAGGCCTATATTTTTCCCTTTTTTTCTTCTGATTCTATGTATTTTCCCCCTAATTTGTTTGTGGGGGGGGGGGGGGGGGAAGGGCAGCACCCCCTGTAACTGCGCCTGGACTTATGTTTACAGTTGAATACATAATGGTAATAGAATAACTTGCTTATATGTGTTGAGGTTGTTGTTGTTTTTTGATAAATCAAAATAACATTTGTTGATAAGGGCATTCAGAAGAGCTAGATGCGGAATGGGGTGTAACAATCCTCACAGCAATGACTGAGCTACACTTATTTAGAAGAATTCAGTGATTGTGTGCACACCACTAAACCTTTTGATACTGTTTTTCTATTTACTAATGATTCAGCATTTTTGATGAGAGAGGAGGAGGATGGAAGTGAATGTATGTGTCTTATGCATTATAGGTCATGAAGGGTAATATATTTTTATTTGTAGGGGGTGGACCAATGAGAAATTAAAGAAAATATATAAAGGTCATGAATCTTGGCAGTGGCAGAGCTATGTGGGGGTGCAGGTGATGCGCCCCCTCCCCCTATAATTTGAAAGCCACTCATTAAAATCATACCAATTATCAGCTGGATCTGCCACTGAAAAGGATGACAAGCAAGAGAAAATATGTGCAAAGAAATAAAATAGGTTCAATGATATGAGATTGATAAATTTGGTATCCCATAAAAAAAAAAATAAAAAATAAATAAATAAAATGATCCAAAAGTAAATGAGAAACTGAGTTGAAAGGATCATGTTAATCTCTCTAAGAAGATGAAGAAGACAAAGTACAAGCTGAAACATCTATCAGTATCAGAGCATCTGTCCCTCGATGCCAATGTTGGGTCAAAATGTTAAAGAGCTAATTTGGAGAAGGTAAGACCGCTTCTTTTTGCTCAATAATTTTTTTCACACTTTCAAGAGCCTCCAACTTTAATGATTTGGCCAGATGAATTAATGTTCAATCAGCATTATTTTATTTGTTACACTAAAGAGAAAAGTACACTTACTTGTACAGTACAATTCAACAAATTCTGCCTGAAAATTGATGATCATTCTTTATCTTTGATTTTGGGACATATATTCTTGACATTTCATAAGATATAACTGTCTTTAAGAATTGATGAAGCATTGTTAATCAGGAGAGAGAGGATGAGAACAATCAATTATTCATTTCTATAATACTTATCTGTAGTTAAAAATTTCCTGTTCGCCTAGATTAGAAACAAATGTTCAAATCTAATAGATTGAAAGGATTGAATTGTAAACTTTCTTTTAAATATATAGACCTGCTGGAAATGTAAGATTATTTAGTTTATTTAAAAAAAGTTCAATATGGAGAGGCTTCAAAGATCTCTAATAGCTGCCCTTGAAAACTGGCTAATTCTCCCTTTGGAAGCTCCAGTGACTTCATTCTAGTGTTTTTCTTTGTTGTTTCTTTGAATAGAAGTGCAAGCCATGATAGTCAGTGTAAGAAATGAAAGATCTTTATTGATTTTTTCCACTTATTATGGATTGCCAACTATGAGTTACTAGGATACATGCAATGTCTTATGTACTGTGAAAAACGCAAGCAAAAGTCTGTCTACATGTAGGCCTATATGGTGCACCCCCTCTATTTCTTGAGAACCACACGTGTGAAACAAACGTGTGATCTGTGTAGAATAAACTGTGATAGAAATCCAATATGTGAAGATTCCAAGAGTAATAGTATATGATTTAAATTTACATGCACTAAGAAAATAGCTATCTGCCCCCCTCCCTTTTTAAATTTGTCGTAGCACCCCTTTGATTTCCAAATCTTAGAGCTGCCCTAGTAGATGTATGAAGCAAATTAAAAAATGACTTAAAATAGGTTGATAGATTGAAAGAAATCACACTTTAGCAAAGTAAATTTGAGTAAATCAGTGACACGATCATCTAGTTGATTAAATAGAATTTTCTTGGAATTATTTCATAACTTCCTCCATATTGCCATAGTAACAAAGATAAGGATGCACCGGCTGTTGAGAGCAAGAAGGGTCTTAACTATATATATGTTTTGGCATATCCATTTGTACAAGTTAACACCCTTTTGGGTCCAATTTCTCATCAATTCAATGGACATTTATTCAATGGATTAAGTGAATATCAAAGTCCAACTGTGGTTCTCACCTGAAATAGATCAGATGCAGATCAAACAGGATTTTCACACTTTATGCAGACTGGAAACTCTTTTGGGTATTGTTAGCACATGTTGTATGGGACAATGGAAAGACTTCCAATACAGGGTGTTTCCGAAAAAAGGAAACCCAACTTTGATCAACAATAATGTCAAGAATATTCCAATGGTGATTATGAAATTCATATCACTGTAAAGTGCAACTCATTGCCATTCTAATGATACCTCGCTCACCTCACCAATGTCACGCATCACTAAACCCCATTGTTTTGAAAAGGTCTTGTAAAATTGAGCGTGGTTCACTTTCATGCACCTTGAGATGGTTTGTGTGAATGTGCCTGGAAAGGAAACCCAACTTTGAACATCAATAACTTCAAGAATATTTCAGTGGTGATTAAGAATTTAATATCACTGGAAAGTACAACTCATTACCATTCTAATGATACCTCTCTTAGCTCACCAATATCATGCATCACTGAACCCCATTGTTTTGAAAATTGTCTCGCAAAATTGTGATAGGTTCTCTTTCATGCTCCTTGAGATGAGTTGCTTCAAAGATTCCTAACAAATCTAAGTAAAGCATTCCAGTGACTTAAAATAAATGAGTTTGATAAATGGGTTTGAAATTTTTACTGATTTAGTCCTTTAATCTTACCATCCAGGTAATTTCAACATGTTACTGGTCACGACAACCCAGAGAACCTTCAGTTCCCCATGGATAATGTAAGAAGCATGACAGTGCATCAAGCACAATTTTGCAAGATATTTTCAGAACAATGGGGTTCAGTGATGCGTGACATTGGTGAGCTGAAAGAGATATCAATACAATGATAATGAGTGGCACTTTCCAGTGATATAAACGTCATAATCACTACTGTCATGTTTTTAAAATGATTGATGATGAAAGTTGGTTTCCCTTTTTAGGAACATTGCAGCAACCCATCTCAATGAGCGTGAAAGTGAACCACTCACAATTTTGCAAGACATTTTCAAAACAATGAGGTTCAGTGATGCGTGACATTGGTGAGCTGAGCGGGGTATCATTAAAATGGTAATGAGTTGCACTTTCCAGTGATATACATTTTATAATCACCATGGTAATATTTTTTAAATTATTGATGATCAAACTTGGGTTTCCTTTTTTCTGGGTCACCCTGTATAGGTTCATATGATATCAATTGTTTATGAAGTTGTTGTTTCTCTTCCCTGATCTTTAGCTAATAAAAGAGACTCTATAATGTGGCTTATTTTATTTATTCCTTTATTTCAGATTTATTAAAACAGGATAGTCTCGTCAGTTTACTTTCTGAGAGAGCCATCATCAAGTTTGTTGAACGTATTCTCTATCTGCCTCTATATGTAAGAAAAGAAACTTATAATAATGATAGATTCATTATGAAACTTTTGTCTGCCATTATTTCAACATCCTTCCCAAGAAATCATGAAAGACCCTTTAGCTTGAAAGGTTTATGTTTTATGTTGTTGTAAAAGCTTTTCAATCTGGTTGGAAATATACTGTCATTGTAGCATCATAAATATGAGCCTTGACCTTTTCAGAGCCTGTTATCACTTCTTCTTTTCTGGTGCATATAGTCATTTGGCTAACATTATCGTTTCAGTCCATTAGCCGGTGCTGCACTAGCTGGAGCCAGACAAATAGCATGCTATTTCTGATCTTATGAATTAACACGATCAGAGGATATCCGGCCTTTTCTCTCAAATAGTGGGCTTAATTGGACGAAATCTCAGCCCAAGTCATCTCTTAAGGGGCTGTCCCACTGGAGGCGATAGTTTTGGCAACAACTGGCGATCTTGTTGTTGTGATTGTGGTAGCAATTAATATTGTAGCCTACTTAGATAGAGTCGTATGTAGGTTTATAATCAACTTTCTAAAGATGAACTCCTTATAATTATGAAATTATCAGTTTGTCGCCACAACGATCGCCGCCTGTGGGACAGGCCCTTAAGGCTTATTTCCAAACTCGAGCTTGTTTTGCGTTTTGGTTCAAAATAGCGCGCTAAATTGAGTAGTGCTGAACTATCCTGAAACCTATGCCTGATCCCATTATGCACATATCGAGCTTGTTTGTGCATCTTGAGGTCAGATTGTAAATCTGAATTTTGAGCTTCAGCTTGAGCTATAAATGGAGGGTCAAATTTATGTATCTTTGGATTTTTCCCCCTGATCCACCTCTAGAGTGCTATTTTCCTAGCTCTAGCTGGTGCATACCCCACCTACCTAATACTTCTCAATCCATATTGAGAGGTATTACTTGATGGGTACTTGGTAAGTGAATTTGGTTACATCCTCTTACATCCTTGATTGGGTTATCGACCTTGGCCCTGACCTCATGTCTTACTTGATCAGCTAGTGTGCAGGAAATAAAGGACGTCCATTTTTGTAGCTAAAAGCAAAGAAAAATCAGGAACTTTTGTCTTGAAAAGCCCTATAATTTCTTATTTAAAGATAATCTTGGTTTAATTGATGTTGGTGTATTGTATAATTGACAAAACAACATTCATGTACACTGTTGGCTGAGAGTGTACCTGCATGAAACAAGTATTACATGTATGATCACTAGTTGACAACACAATTTACATTGGTCTGCATCGACCCATTATTCATAAAACCTTCATAGGCCTAGTTATTACCTAACTGTGTACTGTTAGCTATGAAATTAGTTGACCACTAGGTTAAGTTAAGTTTTATGAATATGGGCCCAGGTCAATTGATATATTTGTGAGGATGATACAAAATTAACAAATCTTTTTAAAAATGTTACAATAAAAAGTGAATACTACAAGAAATGGTAAATGAAGACAAGTTCTGGTTAGTGCCACAAAGTGGATAATGTAACTATAGCTTTGTCAAAAGGGATTTCTTTTAAGAATGTAAGAAAAGAAATGCTTCTGACTCAATCTAGTGAACAGGTGGATCTATTTTCTATTCATTGTGATCAGATAGTTACATAAGTACATCCTGTAGTAAAACTTTACTGTGAGAGTAAAATTTTAACCCCATGCTTTGACATGTTACACCGTTGACCTTGCAAGATCACAATATAGTAGCTGTTTAAAGGGCAATTAAAGATTCTTGGCATTGTTATGTGGTGGATGCTGGTCCCAGCTTTAGATATTTATTACTATAGTAATGTCATTTTATGTTAATAACATAGCTTAAAAAGTTACCATCAAGGACAAATAAAAATGCTTGTTATCTGTAAAGACAAAAGAAACATCCTCTTTATTGTTTGAATCATTCAGAATTAGACTTGCAGCAGTAATGTTTAATAATAATGATAATAATTGTCTTACTACTACTAGTAACACTACTAAGAATCTTGCAGCAGGATTGGAAAAAAGTTAATCACGTGATAAATTGTAGTTTTCCCATCATCAGTCATTATTCGCAATGATAGTACTTTTGAGTTTCGCTGATCACTTCAGTGCCCCATAGAGCATGCAGGACCATAACGTGTTATCAATTATTTTCAGGGCGTGCGATAAAAAGTGCATTGCCACTCGCTTTTTTTCTACTATCGTTTTCCATCACATGCAGTGACAGATAAATTCCTCTGTGACGTAACAATTCTTTTGTTAATTCCTTTGTTACGTAACAATCACCTTAGCCCATTTGAGAAGGCCTACGCACTAAATAAATTGGGCGCATGCATTTACTTTACGCTACAAGAGCAGGCACTGTCTTGAGTGGATTTTTCTTTAATTAAGGATCTAGGAAACTTTGCATTTTAAACCAAAATAATGGCTTCCCCTAGCTGTTGAAATGTTTCAGATGTGGAAAAGCAAATGATCACCTCTTGATTTCAAGTGACGAGGTAAAATATCACTTCCTCTGCAAGCTATCTCTCCTCAGCTTTGCTTTGGAGAGATAGCTATCCAGCTTGCCTAGGAAATGATAGTTTTCCCATCATTTGTATCAAACAATGATTATTCGCTTACTATCCGAGTAGTACTTGATAAAAGTGCTTTTTAACTATTACCCCTGTCATTGGATTCAATTCCATGTTGGCAATTATTTTATGAAATAAGATGCCTTGCCCAAAGGACATACGTGCAGGTGACAGGGATCGAACCCTAAAACTATGCAACCCAAGGCAAGTGATGCTATACCATTAGACAATGACACGTCTACTTCCGTTTATCCACTATTCATGTACAGTGCAGGAAATAAGTGTGTATTCCTTAAATTAAATTGCTTTTGTTCTATCTCTGCACTCTACAGGTCATGAGCTTGATGAAGTGATGAATAAAAAAACAACTTCTTTTTCATATACTATCCATTTGTTACAAGAAATACCAAAAAGAAAAAGGCATTAGCCTCATACTTTTACACATTATTCTGTTATGATGCATTGTATTGTTTTAAATAATCTACAATTTACAATATCTGTGCCTTCAACCTGTTATGCAATGCCTGCATTGATAGCTTCAATGCAGAAACTCTTGTTTGGTAATAAAAATTTAATCTGATTACACATTACCTTGTTCAATTGATTGACAATGGATCGTACCTGTAATTGAATTTCAATGCCAAATTCAAGAATCAGGTGAAACTCGCCATTATCGATGTAGGAATACATGTACATGAATTCTGAAGTCAATAATAAAAAAAAAAATTGTCTGTGCTTTGGCCTTGCAATGTGGATTTGGTATTGTGTGTATTGCACAGAAAATGTACGGATTGGGTAGAAATAGGAAAAGAGAATAAAAATATTTAGCTAGGACTTTTTATATCATCTCAGAAGCTAGGACTACTTCCATTTCCTCCACGTCCCTTTGCTTGATGCCTGGAATGGCTTTTTTCTGTATTAAAGGGGAAGTCCGGATCCAAAATAAATTGTTCTTATTAAAAGGAGAAAAATTAGAAAAACATATTTAAAAAAGTTTGAAGAAAATCGGACTGCTAATAAGAAAGTTATTAATTTCTTTATGATGCAAAAAAAAATCTGATCACTATACCAAATTGGCAACAGCTGTGATGTCATAGTTGCACTACTTGCTATGCATTTTCTATATTGTTTTATGATAAATATTCACTTTTAATGTTAAGAAACTGTTTTCCTCGTAATTTTGCCGAAGTTATATTGATGACAATATGCTACTAGTATTGCATCTGTACTAATATTGTAAAATCAGCATCCCATCTATAAGTACAAAAACAAAGATTTTAAGTAGGTTATCAGTATAGAAAAAAAGATATTCATGGATGTTGAAATTCCCCAAAAATATCACTTTATGCACAATGCATAATGCTTTATACATTATGCATACTGTAGGGGCAATAACATATTTCTGTCTATTCAAATCAGGGAAAGTTATGAGGAAAACTTTATCTTGAAAATAAAGTGAAAATAATGATAAAACAATAGAGGACATATATGGCAAGTAGTGCTGTTGCCAATTCGGTATACATGTAGTGATCAGATTTTTTTGCATCGTAAAGAAATTAATAACTTTCTTATTAGTAGTCATATTTTCTTCTAACTTTTTAAAATCCGTTTTTCTAATTTTTCTGCTTTTGATAAAAACAACTTATTTTAGGTCCGGACTTCCCCTTTAATACACATGTAGACAGAAGTAAATTTCCTAATGTCTCTCAGGCACAACGCTCAGACAATCCATTTAACCATAGTACATTATTACACTGTATGCATGATTTTGACAAACTTTTCTACAGTCTGTGTCAAATAAAATGGTACAACTGGAAAACATTTTTTTATAGTATGAAGATTAATTACAGCCTGCTATTGTTTGGTATTAAAGCAGGAAGATCAGACTTTCACCTGCAATTTTTTTCATCACATTTGGTGTTGTAATTTTTGAAATATGACTAGTTTTCTACAATCAAGAAAAATCAATTTTTCGCACGCCGTCCCATGCCTTTGTGTATAGGTTTCGCATAATGGCCATGAAGTGCTCAATTTCGATTAGTTCCTCATCGCACGAATTTTAGCATAACTTTTGTTTTACGAAAGCAAATTATACAGAACAAAGCGTATCAGCAGGGAAAACCTTTTGGCTTTATTTTGGTACCACATACACACATTATTTGAAAATATTTCACACCTAAATAATTATTTTCAGACTGTACCATTTTTTTTGACACAGACTGTAGTGCAATATCTGAATTTTAAACTGTTTGCGAAATTCATGTGAAGAGCTCGGTAGATGTGAAAGAGTTATTTACCTAAATCCTGTTCATAGAATGTACAATGTAATACCTGAAGTTATTTCAATGTGGGTGTTGGTCCAAAAATAGCATGCTAGCAATTTCATGGCAAGAATATGACATGGAGAAACATGAATAAAAATCTCTTCAGGGGATCTGCATTCTTCTTTTTGAAAGAAAAATGCTGATCTACTAACGACTGCTTTAAAAAGGGCACGGTCTTGTGTTTTTTTGTTTTTTGACAGACAGATTACTAAATGAGAAATAGAGAAACAGACGTGTGGGAAACCTAAAAATGTATTTGAATGTTCTCCCCCCCCCCCCCCCCAAGGTCAAAGATTGAATGTGTGGGCTTCGATTCATGAAAACTGATTTATGAACATCACCGCATAGAATAATGGCCCTTCGACAATGAAACTCCCTCCCATGCTCTTACAATGAAGCTTATTTCTGTTTGTGTGGGAGAAGAAATGTCATGGTTACTTGTGATTATCACATGAATGCATGAATTCCGTCTTTCTATGCTGACTGTCATGCCTGGCTTTACAAAATATTTCTTTTTTGGCCTTTAATCTTTTATGATATTGTGAACGTAATAACTTTATAATGAATCGCCAGTCCTTGAAAAGCAGTAATACTTCTAAACGAAGATAATTCGAACAAGGAAAAGATAAAGAACGATATTGCTGAAAATATCAGGAGGGAAACAGCCTTGATGTATAGAAAAATGGTACAAGGAACATTGAGAGGAAATGGATGAGGAAGGATGTATGTTATGCATGTTTACATTAATCTTAGTTAAAGGGGAAGTTCACCCTGGGTTCAGTTTGGTTTTAAAAAATGCAGAAAAATAAACTAAAAATATGAGTGAAGGTTTGAAGAAAATCGACCAAAGAATAACGAAGTTATGAATATTTAAAGTTTTGATTATGTGACGTCACGTGCGAGCTGCTCTCCTGTGTGTTATGTAATGTAAATTCAATAAAGTGTCATTTTTTAAAAGAAGATTATTAGTTATTTCAACAACAGTCAAGGGGAAATACAAGTTTCCAAAAGATATTTTTTCGCAGTAAAAGCGTTAAATCTCGGACAATAAAGCAATGGTCTTGGGAGATGCTAGATTGAAAAAAAATAAAAAATTGATGCATTAGTTTGATTTGGTAAGACATCTATCTCCATTATTATCCAAGTCCGTAGGATAGCTGTAGACCCCTGACCACTATTAAGTATTTGATTGCAACATTAGCAGTCATGTCAAATAAACCACTCATAAACTTAACCATACTTCTGTACCAGGGCCTGTATTCCATAAATGTTGGACTTAAGCATGAAATTTAAGCATTTAAAAAAAATCTTTTTGCTAAAAATTAATTTTTGTTTTAATTTAAGAGTTTTGTCTAAGCCTATTTTTGACAGTTAAGCATAAATTCTTAAATTTGGGCTAATTCAAAAGTCCTAAATGGAGTTGCGCCTACAAATACCCACATAAGAAAAGAGAATTTTATCCTAACTTTAAGCCTAGTAACTAGTGGCTTAACTTGGATGTTGATTATATGGCAAGCTCATTTCAGACCACAAATTGAACATGACAATATTAATGAAAGTCAGACTTTTGCCTAATGCTTTGTGAGCTCAGACAAAGTGCTTAACGCGTTTGGAATAAGAATTTTTTTTCCTGAACAAAATCTTAGAAAAAATACTTGGACTTAAGACAAATTGCTTAAATATAGTTTATGGAATACGGGCCCTTGTACTTTTTTTACTTACAATTGGTCATATTCAGACACTTAGCTGAAATTTTAATGTGGCGCTGTGCCTTTGAAAATGCAAATTCGGATCTGAAATCAACACAAAGACTTCTTTACAATACAAACAATATTTAAGTTCAAACATTATGTGATCCAGTTTTCTTACGCTGAATAATTGAGCAAACAGGAATTTGCACGTATTATATGGGACTATGGTGCTTTAAATGCCTCTTATTCTTAATACCAATCACTTGTGTCAGATTTTTTTTTGCTTAAATTAATTTTCATGGACTACTCTAACATGGCATTTAAATACAGGTAATTTGGATTTAGTTATTTACTTGAAATGTTGAATTTAACGCACTGGTCGTGTCACTCACATCTTGGATGTCGTGTCACTCACGACACATAGAGGTGGACCATTTTCCACAGAGAGGGAATGATTAATAAACACAATAAATGTCAGAGAGGTACAATATTCATATACATATACCAGCACTTATGGTACCCTTAGAGATCTACTTGGGCACAAATCCAACCATAACCAATGATGGTCAGAAACCCATGTCTTTTTTCTGTCATGTCACTCACGCACTGTTTTTTAATCATAATTTCCAGGACCAATTGTAAAATTCAAATCCAACTAGTAATGTCACATGTCACTCCTACATTATACATAATGTGGTAGTCATGATCCATTCATAACCTACAAGTGCAAAGATATGCGCCCTTTTATCAGTCCAAATGCCGTGTCACTCACGTTTGAATATGACCAATTGCAGAGTTTTTTTCTTCTACATGAAGTTGACCTTTATTATTTCCATAATACTTGTCAGCAAAATAATAAATATTGGTTTCAAGAGATGAAGGATTATGATACAATGGAAATCTGAGAGTAGTACAATTCCAATTACTTCAAGATTTCATTTGGATTTGATTTAATTCCATGTATATGCTGACAGTTGAGTTATCTTGTCAAAGTTTAGTAATTGTCTTTTAGATACATGTATTCATTAGATACAATGTATGAACCTTAATCGCAGTTGGCATTTAGTTTGTATTTACGAGCAAATTCCAGGATGCCTGCCTACATGTAGCTATCCCAGTGATAAAGTTTCATTTATTTTGGAAATTCATTTATTTGAATGCAGCTTCGATGATTTGTTTATTCTGTGCGAGTTCATGAACCTGCCATTGTATTGGATCGATAATGAAGAGACACACCGAGCGGGATCGTATTTGACAAGACGAGGGCATGCCAAGCATGTCGGTAGTCGTTTGCGAGTGGGGTTTAAAGAGCTCCAACCACTGGCAGAGATTTATTTTGTTCTTTAACATCTTTTTGGAGTTTTGTGCCATTTTACTACATCCGATATAAATGCATACAATGTAGGGCCTATCAGCTGAGGCCAGGATAGTTTTTGAAAAGGATATTGCAAGTTTAAACCTAAGATTCATGGTGGGGAAACAGACTTATAATTGGTAATACATGCTACAATACGTATGCAGAATGCAAGTCTGACATTGGTTCTTGGCGTATACTTTTTTTTAAATCATCCTTTATTTTTTTTTCATGACATTTTTAATCATTAGACCTTACAATGTCTTACAACAAATCTGGGTTTTATATCAAAGTTACCGTATTCAAGATTGAAATATTTTTAATGTTCTTTCTCCCCTTTAATATATTGTTCTCATTTTGTGACAGGCTTGTAAGAGCAACATTTGGGAAATGTCACTCTTTCTGTGCCTGTCAAAGCAACAGTGTGTCATATTATCGGCTTCCAAACTTGGAGCGGGGTGCGAGCATGTGTGTCTGCACTTCCTGGGTTCATTCTATGATTTAGACAAGGGAAAAGATACTCTATGTTTGATGTTATTTACTGGCTAAACTTTTGTGGAGGTGTCTGTCAGGGATATTGCAGCTGCTATACTTTGGCTTCTGAGTGCGTCTACTGCTGCTAGCTACTTGCCAATGATTTGGTTGTGAGCCATTCCTAACTGATTCGCTTGGTTTACCAAAGTGCCAGTATGGTTTACCTGGAAATTTTACCTCGTTTTGATTTGATACTCTTGTGGATGCTAATGACCTGTCTTGTGGATACTGGACAAGGATTGGAAGTGATTCAGCGGGAATATGAAATACCAGTTAAAGCGGATACCTTCATCCACGGACCAACAGCCGTTTGGGGTATGTACGATTATCTAGAAATAGGTCAGAGAGCAGACGGGATTGAAAGTCGGGCCTTGATTACGTTCAACATCAGCCATTTCGTGGCGGATAGTCAATGGGGTCAGAACGATCGATTCCCGAACATCAACCAGAGCAATATCCTCAATGCCTCACTAAGTCTTAGCTGTAGCAACATTGAAAATGCTGAAAGCACCAATCCGTACGATCGAAACTTTCATGACACCCTGTACATTGGCCGGATCTTGGTTCCATGGGAGGAGGCTGTTGTGACCTCCACTGTTAGGGCAGGTGGTGGACAGCAATGGGAAGTAGAGAACCTAGGAACGGACGGGACTGACGCAACAGCATCTGCAGCAAGTGCCTCTGTGGATATCACCTACTCGCAATGCCAGGACGGTGGATCAGTCCTGTTTGATATAACGGATATGCTTGTATCATGGGTCAATGGGACCAATCCTAACTATGGTCTTGTGATTTTGGCGGAGGAGGCCATGCTCAGCAGAGAGTGGATCAAGTTTGCATCTAGTGGGAGCCATGATCTCGCCAACCATCCAGTGCTCACGGTCATCATTCAAGATACACTCATCTCTATGTCAGGTGAGTTTTAAAGATATTCTTTTTTTTCTAGTACAGTAGTAAAAAAGAATTTTGAATAACACAGTTGAATATCCTCACATTGTTCCATTGTGTATAAATGTACTTTTGTCCGATGATTTGATGTTCCATAATGACTAGATGTTTAGAAATAAAATCAAATTGAGGCTACTAGTTATCTACTGTTTGGCACATCAACCTGACTGAGCGTGTCTTTGTATTTTTTTTTTGCACGAGATAGTTTTATCCTCAGTGCTAATGACTTGAATTGCTTTTCATCTCTCATTTGTTCGACATCCCATTTAAACTGGAGAAGAATCCCTGCATAGTAGCTATGAATAGTTATTACTAACTTAGTGTAAATATCTTTCTATCTAGAGGAATTGAAAACACAGAAATCTTATGAAAATTTCTGGGACCTTGCCAAAACAGTCTACTGGAACATTAAGAGTTATATTTCGCAATTTTCTCTGGAGAGTCGTTAAGGAACTGACCGATATCCCTTAACCAAACAGTTTACACCCTTGTAGCACTCTGTAAGAATGAATTGGCTTCAGATTATGTTTCAAAGTTTGTGGATACTTCTTGATAATGGCTTTTCAGTGAATATAATTGAGTAATATATCGACATACCACCAACTCACCTCCAGATTAGTCTGAGGAAAACAATAATATTGTGGTATTGGAAATTAATCTGTCACACTTTATTTGGCAGGAATTTCATAGAACTTGAAAATATATTTCATATTGTTTTCTATCACAATTTATATTTATTTTTGAAAACAATAATAATGAGACATACAATACGCCTAAATACTAATGGCATTGTTGCAAAAAAATGTTCCCAGGTGTACATCACCAATTCATTCTTAAAGTTATGAACGATTTGGTGAAACACCCACCAGTTTGGCACCTTGAGTCCTCTTGTCACTTAATTTTGACATTTTTGCTCATGCCACTCATGTTTGAAATGACCTGCCAATTAATACAAGAAGCAATATAATGAATTGAAATACTGAAATGAAATTGAAATGAATTGAAATACTGAAAAACTTAAAACCAATGGCTCATTTACATATCAGTCCAACAAAACATTAGAGTTTTACAATAAAAAAAATCTTTATTTTGTTTTGCTTGAAAAATTTGAAATTTGAATTTACCACAAAAAAAGTTTACAATTAAGTGCATTTAGAAGGAGATACAAATTTTGATATCTCCTTTGAGCTAATTTCAGAACTAAAGTACACTTTTCTTCTATCAAATGCACTTCAGTATCTCATGATTGAAACGAGTCTATGACACACACAGGAATTAGCCCTAGCTGTCAACTTGTTTGTATTTCATGAGGAGCTAAGTGATTTTAATTTAATCTTTTAATTAGACTGCTCTCCAGCCTGTCACTGTGCTAATTGCAGTTTGAGCATCAAGTGTCAAGTACACGTGAGAGACCCCAGTAATCAGGGCAAACATACTTGTGTCAAAATACTGATTACATATTCACTTCTTATGTGGATTTCGTCCAGATCTTCTCGCACCAAAAAATTGATAAATACATCCTGCATTAAGATATTTGTTCACACTTTCAAGCTCTTTTCTCAAAGTGTCAATTATGATGCTTTGAGTGTTAAGTAAGTCATAAATAGAGTTCTTGATTGCATATAGTATATAAATTATAATTACTCTACATTGTTTGAACTGAAATATTTTACAGATTGATATTAAAAATGTATGAAATTATAATTGGAATGTTTAAAATCAACCTCCTATAAAAAATCCTCATGAAATGAGTCAGAGTAAGCAATTTGTTGACGGGTTAAAGAGTGTAATTCCAAAGGTAAGCTGTAGATCTACAGTCTGTAAAAAAAAAAATGGTACAGTCGGGGGAAAAAATCATTTAGGTGTGAAATCTTTTCAAATGATGTGTTTATGTGGTACCAAATTAAAGCCAAAAGATTTTCCTTGCCAATGCACTTTGTTCTGTATAATTAGCTTTCGCAAAACAAAAGGTATGCTAAATTTTTGTTGGAAGAGGAACAAATCGAAATTACGCACTTCTATTGTTCTGGAACGCTGAATTTAGGGCCATTATGTGAAACCTACATAAAGGCATGGGACGTCGTGCGAAAAACACCAAGGTGGAAATATGTATTAAGCGCTATATAAATGTAAATATTATTATTATTATGATTATTGTATTTGATGACAATTTTGAAATAAATTTAAACCTTTGTAATGTTTTCTCAACTTTTTGACTGACACAACTGATACAATGTATTAACCTGTAGTCATATAAATACATTTAAAATGATTACAGATCAAGGAATTAATAATATTAGATTATGAATAGAATCTAGAAGTATAAATTTTGTAGATGAAACCCTTGTTAGTAAGCCTATATGAAAGGAAATTTTGAAAGCAAGCTGTGCACCAACAACATAATTTACACCACAATAAAATCTAGCTTTCACACAGAAGTAGGCGTTTAGTAATTTTATCAAGTGCGACCAAAGAACTCTCAATTTCCGTTCAGTCTTAGATTGTGGTTAATAATTTACCTGCTGCTCAATTGGCTACTTAAGACAATGAATCTGTGAAAGTGTAAAGCGTTACTGTGTCCAACCATAAGTGTTTATTGCAACCTCTCAAGAAAATGTCAGGGGAACCTGTTTATGGTCTCCCCATCATCAATGATCACAAAACTTTATGATTCGCCTACCTATTCATAACCAACACCTTCGTTTGTTGGCAGTGTGCTTGTTTTATGTGAAATATTTATTGTCTCTGAGATTACAGTATGTTTCCTCCAACAGTGGAAAAGTTTTGGTAGTTATAATTTGAATGGCATACAGTTCTCAAGATTTTCCAACCTACCAAGTTTGATGCCCACTCACATGTTTCTTTGGGTTTTGCTTTTTGCTCCTTGTCATTAACAGTTTAAGAATGGGTAAGGTCAGGAAGCAGGGCTTCGATGCCTGAGAAGAAAACACAGATTATTCTATTTGTTTTTCCTTATTTTTTATCCATACTCAATAAGCACAAATCTAGGAAATACTTTTAATGTTTTACCCCAGGCTAATTCTCAGAAAATGTTACAATGTATGAAGAATCAAGCTTTATTAATTCTCAATTTTGAAAAAGCTATTTTTTCCCCACACTTCTCATAATTCCGGACAGAGTCCCATATTATTTATTAGTAGACTCCTAGTATGTAAAGTTTCCTAAATGACAGCATGTTATAATGAAAATGGGATTAAATTTGGTATTTTTAGGTACTCAGAAATTTTAAGTAGTAGAAACAAAATCTAAAGTCTTTGTGAAACTGACATTTTATTGATTAATAAGGATTGAGAGCAAAATGGCCTATAAAGGTCTCCGTCTAAACATGAAGATTTATTTCTTGGAAATATTCACTGAATTGTGCAACTTTGCTTCACTTCCCTCCTCTTCCACTGATGTTCTGAAAGAGAGACTTCAACATTAACAGCTAACGATTGCTGACATGAGTTTCCATGGAAACCAAAGGAAATACCATCTGTGCTATCATGTCTATGATGCCAGGCTCGGGTCAAAGACCTCCATGTAAATTTAGGCATGTCCGTAAAAAAAGCTGGTCCTATTTAAAAAAAAATCATTAGGGGGCGTGGAGATTCAGGTGATGGTACTGCAACACTATCTCACAATCCCCCTTAATAAAAAATACAGAGTGAGTCAGAAAAAAACTAGACACCTAGAAAAATGTCAATAAAAAGAGAACTAATTTATAAATCCCACATTATTATACATATTCCGAAAGAGTAAATCTTCCCGCATCTTTTGGTACCAATTTTTTGCGTTATATCTTTATGCTTGGATGAATGCGACGCATTGTTTGCGAACACGTCAATTTCGAATTGTGCAAGAATGGAAGTAAAATCAAAACAACAAAAAGCTGGAAAAAAGCAACTTTATCCTGATTAAAATACCATAGCTTTTTAACGAAAATGTCTCCTGCTTAATAACTTGGCAGGGGTGTTGTTACACATATTGACTACATTTTGTATCAAAATGAGATAGATCTGTCTAGTCAGGCATGAGTGAGCACACGTCAAAGACAAAATAATCACTTTTCAAAAGTATTAAGAGGCCTTTTTAGGTCTGTCAGTGGCAATTTACTCTTTGATGTGCACTCATTCGTGGATTACTCGACGAATCAATCTGATTTTCATACAAGTGACTTGATATTTTTATCTTTATTTGGAAATTCAATGTAAATTTTATATGATTCCATTAGAAATTATTACCAGATCTCAAGATTACTTTTTAATTCTGACCCGTCCCCTTTGGCTCCCAATGCTAATCTTATTTAATCTGGTTAATGAATACAGTACATGTAGTGTGTGTAATTTACAAATACTAATGAATAGATCATCAAACTTATTAGCATGTAAGGATGAAGGAAGAAATTTAAAAGTACTATAATCAAGAGAGAGTTATATACATCTGTGCAAGTGAATTTGAATTTATGTTTGTGAATCTGCTTCCATCCAATGTAACACACAATATTGTCACAGTGATTATGGAGAGACATGATTTACAAAGGATATGCTATCAAACATTTTGAATTAAAAATGGGGTGAATGTTTTAAACCATAGTAAAACACATCCATGAATCAACATTAATGTTGTGAAATGTCATAAATTTTGTAAGATGAATACTAGTTGAGTTTTTACTTAATGACAATAGTATTCTACTTTTTAAGTGATTTCTGTCCATTTTTGTCCTTACAAGTTTTTTTTTCTACTGGTCTTTTGTTTTATTATGTTCTGTTGTTTTCTTTATTGCCAGTTGTTTTCTTGTTTTCTTGTTTTCATATTTCATTTTCCATTAATATATCAGACTACTCTACTTATGTATATTTGAATATGTATGTATTATAATTACAGTACTATTTAAGTTATCTAAATTTGATTACAATGGCAAGCAAAGCATTACTGGCTGCCCGAATTTAGGCCACAGGTAATCTTTGTATTTTACCTTGCCAGCATTTCTCTGTGTGAGTATAATTGTACCCATTTGTGCAAGTTGCGAAAAACCGGAATTCCAATTTAATCCATCCCAATGACCAATATTAGCTCACTACTTTAAGCTGCCAATCTATATTGACATGATCACTCTACTCAGTTTGTCATTACGAGTGCATTCACAGTTACATGATCAATAAGAATTCATGAATGTAGATGGCTCTGTTGAAAATAATGTGACTTTGATGTGTAATTGAAATCCTAGACAATATATGTAGGGCCTACATGTTGTATGTAGAATCATGCTGGGTTATAGTTTTGGTAAGATTTTAAAAATATTATGAACTATATTTGAACACCATAACAACTGTAAAACAACCAAAACTTTTTTTTTTTTTTTTTACATGTTGCCTATTTCATAAGAATCAGTTGAATTGGAACATTTGCATTGATATTATTCCCCTTCAAATATGTCTTACAAATGATCATTTCATAGATTTAGCTATGTAATCTACATATATAGTATGTCAAAGAGCTATATGCAAAGGTGTCATCCCTATCCATGTCAGTAATTAAAGAGAAATATAGCCAGATTGCCAGGAACCTGACTTTTGATGAAAACATGTAATACATAATTTGTAGAGTAATATGCATATAGAAATGATTTTTAGATCGAATTTTTAAAGTGATGTGTGTTTTATCATATCTTTTGTTCTTAAAGCAAAACTCATAATTCCAAAAGATTTTTTTTTTAAAGATTTATTTATGGTACTGGCATATGAGCACATAGTGCATAGTCTGATGTAGGAGACTAGATTCAATCTGCTCATCTCATCAAGCCACGTACAGGAGGTTGGGAGTCTAGTCTCCAATTTAGACATGGTTTAATTTGTTGTAGTGTGAAATTTGAGTGGGGGGTGGGGGGGCGAGAAAAAGAAAGTTCAGTGGCACCATCAGGTACTCCGGACTAATCTTACGGTGTTTCCTGCATGCATAACAGGTAGTGTTATAATCAACACCTTGTGCATAGACATGATGAAATGTTGCCTGATCACCACTTTCAATGTATAAAAAGCCCCTACTTCATTCTACAGTGCGTCCCAAAAAGAACAATACACTTTTGAAATGGCTGCCAAATAAACAAATATATGGTTCTTGGGAAAAAAAGTTTAGATATATATAAAGCTCATATCCTCAACTACCATTATGACACAGAAAATTCCGAAAATAACCCATTCTTCATGAACAATGCCCACATTTGTGTAGGACACAAAAATTAGCCTGCGCAGGATTCGGTATTCATTTATCACCTTTGTATGGCACGCCAAGAGGGATTCAAGCAATAATGGAATATATCAGCCAACAAAGACAAAAATAAACTGAATTCAAAGCAAAAATCAATGATATGAAAACAAAACGGTGGACAAAAAATTGTGTATAATTTTAATTGTTTATTTCTGACTTTCGGTATATCTTTTACTCTGTTAGCTGAGTCATTCCATTATTCTTTGATTCCCTTCTGTCGTGCCATACAAAGGTGATAAATGAATAGCGAATTCCTGCGCAGGCTGTTTTTTGTGTCCTTCACAAAAGTGGGCATTGCTCACTGAAGAATGTGTTATTTTTGGAATTTTTTGTGTCATAATGATAATTGAGGATATGAGCTTTATATAAATATAAACCTTTTCCCCAAGAATCATATATTTTTTTATTTGATAGCCATTTCAAAAGTGTATAGTTCTTTTTGGGACGCACTGTACAGTAGGATTGTTATTAATAAGTAAGTTTTCTTTTATCAGTAAAACGGAGAGGGGGTAGTGCTAAATGTAACCCTCAAAATATTTGGTGGGGATGTTGGGTTCTTTTCATATTTGTAACAAAAAAACAACAATAACAAAAACAGGCAAAATATTGCAGTACAATTAGGACTATTTCAATAGCCCTCAGCCCCAGTGTCTTCTGCACACTAAGTTGTAATCCTCACCCCTGAAATCTACTAATATCCTTTATCAATGAACAGGAGCCCTAGAAAAACATTTTTTAATGACTGAGGTTGTTATGCATAAACCACAAAAGAACTTGTTATTCACAACATGTATAGATACAGGTATCTCAAAAAGTCTTGGAATTTTACTAATTAAAAAAACAAAAACAATCTCTTTACTGTAAATCAAGTAATATGATCGCATAAAATGTTTATGTAGCTTGTTTGGTTAAAACTCTTCATAAAATACATTACTCTTTGTATGATCACGCCAAATTTCTGTTCGAATAGCATCCCGACCACACAACAAGAAGTAATTTATCTGTCTAGATTCTTTACTGATTGGAAGCCAGACTAAAAGAGGGGAGGCAATCAGTGAACCGATTGGCTTTTATCCTGTTAATTTGATTTGGAAGATCATGGACTTTGTATCATTAACAATGTATTGCATATGACTGGTACAGAATATTTTGCACTTTAACATCTCTTAAGAAAAATTGTGTCATCTTGTTTAGTCACAAATTGTTGTATTCGCTTTAAGATCATCAAAGATGAAAATGACTCTTAAGGTTACAAAGAAGATATTAACTATCATTTAATAATACTCAGAATTATGCCAGCTGCTGCGATTTATCAGTGCGTGAAGACATTTGTAAGTTGGTCCAAGTCATCTCGCAAAAAAGCACCATCAAAGAAATGTATTTTTATTTTACAGTAAATGTGAAGTCTCATTGAAACTTTATGGCAAAGATATGAGTGTCCTGAAAGTTTGATTTACTGTGAAGCAACAATGAAATAACAAGTGTATCATTTCATTTTTCCCTTGGTAGCACATGCCAATATTTTGTATCTATTTAATATCAGAAGGCTGAGCATGTGCTATCAATAATATTCTCTTTCCTAATTCTTGCTCAGTATATTTTACCTCACATTTGCCAGTATTTTTGAAGGGTGACTAAATTTAGTTGGCCTGCTAACTTTAGTCACCCTTTTGAAAATACTGGCCATTTTCTTTAATGTTATATCAATTATGGACTCAAATCACTTCGGTTAGATCATAATCTTTCAAAGAATAACAAAACCTTTTTCTTTGCACATCATGTAGCTGTTGTTACCAATTGTATTGACTCTGAAGAACAATTTCTAACATTTCATGCCACTCAAACATATTTCATATATTGTTTTGAAAATTAAAAGAAAGAAATGGTATGCAAAGAGTTAAAAGCAATGTACTTTTATTCCCCTATTTCAATTTTTTTCCATTGTTGTTTCATGTTAATATTGATTTCTCTTTCTACTTATCCCCTCTCCCTGAATAATTGACCCTCCTGGCATGTAGTCACAAACTCACCAGAGAGGGAGAAGGGCACTAATAAGTGATGCTTCATATCAAAATGAGACAAAAGTCACCAAATTTAAGTACTTCCCAAGTATCATTTTCACTCATTTTATTTTTGTTTTTAGACAGCACACATGAAACATTAAAGATTCAGAAAATCAACAGTATTTCCCCTAAAACTTCAACATTTTAGATATATTTTGCCAATTTCCTAGATATTTTTTAACACTTTGCTTCGCGACTGCTATCTCATGTTCATATAATTAAATAATATTGACTGCCCTTGAGGGCAATATGGCATATAGTGCCTGAACTAGCATAATATTGCCCCGAGTCGAAGACGAGGGCAATATGGTGCTAGTAAGGGCACTATATGCCATATTGCCCGAAAAAAACAGTCAATATTTTTATTATTATCCTTCAACTACCTATCTCCAACATAGGACATTGAAAACACACAGTGTAGTCTACTTACCACTTATCCTAGCTGGTCTGGTACAACTGCTACAGTACAGTCATGTATGTTTGAATCCAAAATGTTCCACTGTCTTCATCAATATTAAAATATCAAGGAATCAATTCCCCTCGAAACATCATGCCTCGGTATAATTTGCAGAATGTGTCATTCAACGAGTCATAAAAGTTTGCTTTCTCAGGATATAACGTTACCAAAAACCGAAAAACTGATTTAAACTGGGCATTTGTCGTGGGATTTTTTTTCTTTTCTTTGTTTCTTCAGCATTCTGAGTTGAACCATTGTGACGCAATAATGCTTCTGTGCGTATCCATTGTCTTACTACTCTTTGTAAACGCGCATCATTAAAATTACGCGTAGGACCCCCGACCAGCCGGTCAACATTGTAAAAAGGCAGCCTTACGTCAATGCGTGTTTTTTCAATGGGATTTTTTTATTCCGGTCAATATGGCCAATATACCCCATGATCGCTTCATATATCGATATCATATCAAAACTGCGGTCGGTATGAATTTGCAATAGCCCGGTTCAGATGTCTTATAAGGGTAATAATAAATCATATATATATTACACAGAGGTAATGCCATTCTTGCACTAATAATAGCTCAGATGACTCAACAGGGCTTACCCTGTATTATCATGTAGTGAAACGTGTTTGAGAGTAGGCACATGGTACACTCTCTCCACCCAATTAGTGCTATCAATTTAATTCTACTAGGCCATGACATTTGTTAAATGGGAATAATGCTATACTTCCTGAATTAGGAGAGAAAAGAATGGGATGCTATATTTTTACAGCTCCCTGATCGATGACATGGGTCTGTTAATGAATGCGATTAAAGTATCATTGTGTGTAGATCCCCTAATGTACGTGATGATGTTGTCAATTTGTCTTTAGCTTGTTTAATATAAAAGATATTAAATTCATTGTGGGTGGCCTGAGAGTTTAAACAGCTGGAAATATAATATTTGATTATGACTCTATCTTTGCAAAAGTGATGTTAAATAAGAGACCATGAAAATTAATTGTTTTGGATAATTCTGTGTTATTATTTGTAAGTTTTAGTTCAATATTCATTAAACAACAAGTATCATTGAATTCTAGCAAAAAGTCGAAGAGGCCAAAAATAAGATTCATCTAGATTTTATTTTGTATTCTTTTTATCCTTTTTATCAGGAATTCACCCCAAAAGGTTTATGTTTAAATGTTGATATCACATGACATGGCTCCCCTTGTAATGTTTCTCTCCCATCGCTTTGAGTATCACGAAGATGTCACTAGCCCGAGGAAGAGTCCAAAGCGGCAGTCGTTTGACAGAATAATCTGGAACTTTTCATCTTTGTTAATCCGCACCTGAGACCCCAATCTCATTTATTAGATGAAACCAATTTTTTAACTCCTGTCCATGCTGAGTTGTAGTGAATGCCTTGTAATAAAAGTAAAGCAAGAGAGGTGGGTCGATGAAATTCCAGTTCCATGGATGATGATTTGGAACTGACATGGAAATGAAACTTGACATTTCTCTGGCTTTGGGTCTTGGCCATATTGAATACACCCCTTGATTAGAGCTGCACTTTGTGTAAGTCACTAATTGAGATAATAAATTAACTACCTACATTTCAACAAACGTAGAATTAAAATTCAAGTGTCTTTTAGGTTTGTAAAAAGTTATAATTTAAATGAAAAACATTTAATCTAAAAGATAAAGATTCTTTAGTTTTCGGGGACAGATATAAGATTACATATCTTGACAAGTATCTAACATTCTGATAAGAGATTGAACATGTAATGTGCGGAGGATAGCTTTTAATTTTTTTCTAAATGCCACTTCACATCCTTTATCTTGTTATTTTAGTAATTAGATAATCAGTTTGTGATTACAATTGCTTTTAAATTCTTTCATTGAAGAATAAAGTATATTTCAAAGTAATAAATATAGTTGTTTTTTTATCCCACAAATCATTAACCTTCAAACTGCTGCTCTTCATATCATCAATGTTGAAATATGTTGACAGTTGCCACCTAAATGACTCCAAGCAGATTGATGACAAACATTAATGTTTTTTTTTCCTTACATATCCCCTAATGGGTATGATTGGTAGTCGGTGCCAGTGGTCTGCAAAACTCATCTATTTTCATAACTCAATTCTGTTCAATATTGCTCTCAAGTTGAATGTTGACCGAGCTTCTCTTAAATCATGTTGAATCAGCAGTTACAGTTGACTTAATATTATACAAGATAAATAGTAGGAGGTGCCTTGGCTCCTTCATTTGTCTTTCAATCCAGAGTTTGAGGGTTCCAATCCCAGCCCGACACTAACACCCTTTCTGCTCTATTGTGATCCTACCGCTGCCACCATCATGTGTTATGAGGAAGTGTGATGGTTTAGTGGTTCATTCATTTGACCTCCTATCCAGAGGTTGAGGGTTCCAATCCCAGCCTGGCATTAACACCCTTTCTGCTGTATTTTGATCCCACTGCTGCCACCATCATGTGTTATGAGGAAGTGTCATGGTATAGTTGTTCATTCAATTGACCTGCAATCCAGAAGTTGAGGGTTCCAATCCCAGCATGTCTCTAACACCTGTTCTACTTCCTTTCGATCCCACCGCTGCCACCATATTGTTTTACGTAGAATTGTCATGGTTTAGTGGTTCATTCACTTGACTTCTGATCCAGAGTTGAGGGTTCCAATCCCAGCCTGGCACTAGTACCCGTTCTAATCCTTGTCGCTCCACCGCTGCCACCATGTTGTCTTATAAGGAATGTGTCATGGTACAGTGGTTAATTCACTTTATTTCTAATTCAGAGGTTGAGGGTTCCAATCCCAGCATGTCTCTACACCCTTTCTACTCCCTTTCGATCCCACCCGGTGCCACTATACTGTGTTAGCAGGAGTGCCATAGTTTAGTGAGTTCATTCACTTGACTCCAATCCAGAGGTTGAGGCGTTTCCAATCCCAGCCTGGCATTAACACCCTTTCTACTCCCTCTTGATCCAACACTGCTGCCACCATGTTGTGTTATGAGGAAGTGTGATGGTTTAGTGGTTCATTCATTTGACCTCCAATCCAGAGGTTGAGGGTTCCAATCCCAGCCTGGCATTAACACCCTTTCTGCTTTATTTTGATCCCACCGCTGCCACCATGTTGTGTAATGAGGAAGTGTCATGGTATAAAGATTTATTCTCTTTATTTCTAATTCAGAGGTTGAGGGTTCAATTCCCAGCCTGCCTCAAACACCCTTTCTACTCCCTTTCAATCTCACTGCTGCCACCATGTTGTGTTATAAGAAAGTGTAGTGGTATAGTGGTTCATTCACTTGACTTCCAATCCAGAGGTTGAGGGTTCCAATCTCAGCCTACCACTAGCACCCAGTTTTTACTTCATGTTGATCCTACTGCTGACACTAACTTGTGCTATCAGAAGGTGATCAGGTATAATGGTCCATTCACTTGACACATCCAATCCAGAGGTTCAGGTTTCAAATCCCGGCTTAGCACTAATATCCCATGGCAAAACACTTATCTTTATTTGCCAATCACCACCCAGTAGGGAATAGATACTGAATATGTTCTGTTCATCAATTTAAGTATCTAATTTTTAATGTGTCTTTTCATGCCTTTTGGATTGTTAATTAGAGGGTGTGAGGTAGTGAGCCCATTGAATCTAGTGACTATATGGCACATATAAATTAGCAAAAAATATATTTACGGAAAAAAACTAAACCAAGCAACCTCGAATACTGCTCCCATTCAGTCCTTTTCTTTCTTTTTTCATTTTCATTTGGGAGGTGAGAACCATCACATAATTCATCCATAACAGTGCAATTCATCCATAACAGTGCAATAATAGCACAACACATGTCACAATATTATTGTAGCTCTGTTCTGAATGATATATTGGGAGGTACATTATGAACCTCATTCTGATGACGTCTGATAAATGTATACTTTTTGAGTGGGTTGACAAAAGAAAAGAGAAACAATATGAGGTATGGTTTACTGGCATTTTTAAAGCCCTATTGAGACGTGTGTGGAACAGCAACAGGAATATATATTATTGTACTAAAACATAAAGTTCTTTATGAATAATAAATATTATGGTATTGCAAGCTTAATATGATACATGAAAGAAAGTTAAATTTTGAATGGTCATAATTTCTATAATGTTTTGTCTTGATTCTAAATAATAAGATGTGAGTTGAAAGCAAACGTCTGATTATACATGTAAAGATGATTTCAAACATGAATATCGAGATACATTAAGTCACAAAATTACGATTGTTAATTTGCTGATATGTATAAAGGGATAGAAACTTACTGTTTTTTTTTGTAAAAATGGGAAACAGGTTTATTAACAAGAATAGTGAGACCTGTTTGCATGTATACATATTGTTTTATAAAAGGGTACTGGTCATGTCAGTAATTATTTGTCCCTGAAACAATTTAGAATTTATGACTCAACTACGATTTATTGGAGATCAATATCAAGCGATATCAAATTCTGCTTTTAAAGACAAGAAATTAATTGTTTTATAGCCCTCATCATAATTACCTTAGGATAATGTGGTTTTATCATAAAAACCATCTAATCCACATTTTTAAAGTGTTTCAATCCAGCCTCTGTATAATAGGTTTTTATGCCGTAATGTAGGATAGGTTATTGGCAATCTTCCAGAAAATTTGAGGGTCCTCATTGTTATAAGATCTGACAATATAATTGAATCTTTGACAGTGAATCAAATAATTGAATCTTTATAATAATTATAATTAATCTTTATAATAATTTTAAATAATTGAATCTTTATAATTGAATCTTTGACACATCTTGCTTAGATTAAAAAAAAATATTGAACAGAATTAATCAAATGAACAGAGCTTGCTTCTGTAAATGCTTTGTGAATTGTAAGGTAATCTTAATGCCACATACACTTCCATGGAGAGAGAAATTTCCTTCTATTTGTTATTGTTTGTTATTGAAAATAGATTGTTCCAAGAAACTGCAATTATCAAAAACTTTCAAAATGTTACTGAGAATAACACTATATTTTATTTATCAAAATTTCCATTTGCAAAAGTGTTCACATCTTAGTGGGTTTAGACTACACTGGCTCAATTTTTTAAAAAATTTATTTGCTCATTACTCAGCTATTTCATGAAAAACTTGAGCACATTTATTTGTAATCTAGATATTATAACGTATGTTTGACACAAGTAGTATCTGTAGTTCCCATATATTGAAGAAAAATATATAGTGAGGAATGATTATTTTAGATTAATATGGGTGTTGAGAAATATTTTTAAAGTTAGTTTTTTTTTCAAGAACATCATATTTCAAGTTAAACTTAACATCCCATTATTGCAATTTTAGCCTGATGAATTGAGTGATATCAAAGAGGAAACAATTTTAATTAAACTACAATAATCCCGCTTTTCCTGATTTGCGAGGCATGTGATAGTTAATGTGTATTCCGCATTATGTCGGATATATAGCTGAGAGAATTGAGACTGCCAAAGCAAAATTCAGTTATCATGTTTCGTATATTGTAGAGGCTATATCCTAAATAATTGCAAAATAGAAGATTAATATGAGCTCTCACATCAACCCTTTTTTCTTCTTCCATTCTGCTGTGTAATACATATTTCAATCTTTTGGGTTCTCCAACACTTCAGGGCATAATTTTACTTGGCTGGAGATGGCTCATTCCTTAAAATGCTAGTATGAATATGAGCTTAGATAGTCTGTATGAAATTAATAGTTTTTATATGTTGCATCTCTCTCTCTCTCTCTCTCAGGATTTCTCATCTCCACCTTCTTCTTTCAATTCCACTCTCTTCTCCCTTCCCAGCGACACCCGTCAACTTCCCCTATCACTCTCACTCTCTCTCTCTCTCATTCACTCTCTCATTCACTCTCTCATTCCCGGTTAAGATTCAGAAATATGAAGGAAATGTCCTCTGTACAAATCATATTGAAATCCAATAATAAGTTTAGCCTTAAAAAAAGATGAAAGTACATGTATTTTGTCTCAATATACATTGCTTTTTACAGGAAAGGGGGCTTGTATGAGAAATAATAAAAAAAGAGGAAAATAATGATATACAGGGAATGCTTCAGATCTATATTTGGTTGAAGGTTGATGTAAAGACTTAGATTACAGTGGATGTCAAATATTTAGCTCTTCATGGGGGCCTGTAGATCTGCAAAATATCAGTTGCAAATCTATTTCCTAGAACAGCGCATGACTTCCCTGATTTCTAAAGATGATCGAGAGTAACCCCAATGAAATTATTCATGGTGATTGTGCTGAACTGTGTTGGTGCAGCCTAACTAATGATTTGATTCTATAATGAATTCATTGACCTTTATAGAAATGAAAAATAAAGGTTTTGAAAATGCAGGACAAGTGTTTTGGTAAATATAACAAAGTCATGTCAAACAAGCTGTCTCCCATGTAAGAATATATGCCTCTTTAGCATGTAGACTTTAACGGTTTGTGAGTATGAATGCAATAACCTGTTTTGGGTCTACATAAAATGATTGGAATAATTAAATTGTTCATCAGTAGGGTGATAAATACACTAAAAAAATATATGTGTTTCGACAGCAGTATGCTGTCAGCAGAGTAACCTTAAATTCTGATGTAAGCCGTAAGTGCAGTAGTCTAGTGGTCGTATCACTCGACTGGGAATTGCAAAGGTCGTGGGTTCGATTCCCGCACCGGCGCTTACGTCCACTCCACCCAGGTGCAAATGGTTACCCGGGAGGATAATTCCACACTGTAAAAAAAAAAATACAGAAAAAATACAGCAAAGTGATGTCAGCAGAGTTGCCATAAAAAAATTTTTTTGCTGTAAATTTCTCCCTTAAGAATTGATGAAAGAGAAGGTAAAATATCATTAGAGTTTTATAGCATACGCATTTGGTTAAAACAGGAGGACAGGTCCCCCCAAGGACGAGTCCCCCGGAGGACAGCTCCCCCCAGGGACAACTCCCACGGAGGACAACTTCCCCCAGGACTACTCCCCTGGAGGACAACTCCCCCGCAGGCCATCTCCCCCGGAGGAAGCTCCCCTGGAGGACAACTCCCCTGGGGACAACTCCCCCGCAGGACATCTCCCCCGGAGGACAGGTCCCCCCAAGGACAACTCCCCGGGAGGACATCTCCCCCCACTTTAAATGCTTTATATATTGATTTTATGCTAACCCCTTGGTTTTTCTTTCTGTTACAGTAGTAGCGTTCACACGGTAGGCCTTAACTCCAAGTTAACTCCAAGTTATCCTTAAGAACATAGTCCTTAAGGATAACTTGGAGTTAACTTAGAGTTAAGGCCCGTGTGAACGATCTTGGTGTTTATGTTCTCGAGGACAACTTGGTGTTTATGTTCTCGACAGATCTTAGGGTTAAGACTCTTAACTCCAAGTTAACTCCAAGCGGTGGGTGGTCCCCGATCGCGCGTTTGACCGTGTGGACGGGATTTCAGCTTAGAGTTAGTGTTCTCGAGGACAAGAGTGACCCCTTGCATAGGTTAAACTTCCGGCCCCACTGGAGCGACGTAGGGGGAAATGAATTGCGTGCGCTACCTACAACTTGTACTTCCGGTCATCGAGCCGCTCGCTTGTCCTCGAGGACACTGTTCTCGAGGACAAGCACCCCGTGTGAACGTAACTCGGGAACAAGCCGTCGGTGTTTAAATTCTTAAGGATACTGTTCTCGAGGACTAAAACCCCGATGGTCCCGTGTGAACATAACTACTATTATTACAGTACTTTTCGCATGGAGTAATCCTTCTGTAATGACAAGCGGGGATGGGAATGGTTGTTTAATTGCTAATCATCCATTGGAACCACCCCTTCCAATCTATGAATGGCTACTCCTTCCCTCAAAAGGTTATTAGGTTTGGCAGATTCAGAGGTACCCCAACGAAATGTAACCTCAGAAAAGGAAAATTAATGAAAATGCAAGACATAAACAGGGGCCGCGGAGTGTTTTTGAAGGTGGAGGGGCTGAACAGGCTGAAAATCACAAAGCTATGGTCATTTTTCGCGTTTTTGTACACGTTGCTGATAAAAGTGGAGGGGCTGCAGCCCCCCCTAGACCCCGCGGCTCCGCGGCCCATGATAAAAGAAATGTTGAAAAAGGAAGGATGCTAAATGGGGAACTTAAATTTGAAGTTACAGGAGTAGAAAAGAGCATGAAGGGCGAGTCGGCCTACATTTTCTCTAGTTGTCTTCAGCAAGGGGGGGGGGGGTGAGCCATGATAATAGAGCTTTAATTAATAATTAATCACACCATAAACAAATTAGAATGGGCGCAAAAGTTTAAAAGAGAACACAATTTTTATTTATCAAAAAAGAAATTCATAAAAATCAATTCAAACATCATCACTTGTTTTGTCAGTTTTACAAGGAATAATGTAATACAATCATTGTCATTGGGTTTAAAATTTTACAGACAATTGTTTTACATTTATCCAAAACAAACCGAATATTCAAATCTGAATGGTGTGTGTTCATAAGTATGCACTTGCACAGCTTTGCATTCATGCCGTGTGTTCGCTATAAGAGGGTGTTATTGCAATTAGTGTTGGTATGAAAATATCTCCAGAAGTAGATGAAAAATAAAACATCTAAAACATATCAGATGTAAACATTTATAATTCTAAAACATTTGCCGACACAAGCCAAAACAAAACCCTTGTATCAAATTATGTACATGTATTTTTGTATAGTTGAAGAGGTGTGATATAAATTTTTCCACTTCGCGCTCGAAAAAAAAAGCCCATAAAAGTACAAATATACCGCTTTGGGTCATTTTTAGTCAAAATTCTCGGCTCTCGCTTCGCGCTAAAATATCATCCCTTCAAAAGGTTCATTTTTTTTTCAAATTTCGAACCCCCGCAATAATCCTAGTTACGGGCCTGACCATTGACCTACATACTCTAAAATCTAATCAGATCATCTTCCTATGGTGATTTAAGATTGAAGTTGATATCTCTCTCTCTCTCTCTCTCTCTCTTTTGACGTTAAAATGCGGTTCTAATAGCAGTGCGCCCCTACAGCTGTCAAACTTTAACACCCTTCGCCGGGAAAAAAAAAAAAAAAAAAAAAAAAAAAAAAAATCGAAAATAGAGCAAAAAATTAACGAGTGCATGTGGATCTGTTATCCGGAATGGTTGAGTGTCCTGGGGGAGTTGTCCTGCAGGGAGTTGTTTCTCCGCGGGGAGTTGTCCTCCGGGGATTGTCCTCCGGGGAGTTGTCCTCCGGGGAGTTGTCCTCCGGGAGTTGTACTCGGAGGACATGTCCTCTGTGGTACTTGTCCTCCAGAGGAATTTTCACGGTGGAGATGTCCTCCGGGAGTTGTCCTTGGGGGACCATCCTGTCCTCCAGGGAGATGTCCTGTGGGGGAGGTGTCCTGCGGGGGAGTTGTCCTCCGGGGGAGATGTCCTGATACGGTTTTGTATCTCTCACCTTAATATTGGCCTGGAGAAAAAAAAAAATCTTTAATTTAACATCAGATATGGCAACTCCGCTGACACATTTGTAGAAATTCTGTAGAAATACAGATATGTTTTTATAGTGTATTATATGGCCAACTATTCATATTTGTTGGATTTATCTTATTTATCTCTCTCTCTCTCATTATTTGTGGGATTTATCTCTCTCTCTCTTTTCCCCCCAAACTTTCTCTATTCCTTCTCTGATCATGAAGATGTGTAAATATACACATTAGTAAATGTTATGTTTTATCATATCCAATTATCCTTTCCACTAGCCCCTGAATATTATCCACTTGGATAAGTAAATGAAATTGAATATGAAGTATTAATTGCTTTCAGAGGAGATGGAAAATTGAAGTAGAGTGGAGGCCCCCTGTGCTCGATTTTATATTGCCTTAAATGAGGCAACTTTATTACAATATGAGATGAATCATTTCCTTTAATGACTTAATGATTTACATATAAAACAAAATATCTTATATTGAATGATACATAAATCTTGATGTAATAACTAGAGCATGAAGTTAAGATAGATCATCTGCCACGGAATGGATTGATTGTGATGAACTGTGATTTATAGGGACTCTGGTAGAAATACAGTCTGTGTCAAATAAAATGGTACAAGTGGAAAACATTTTTTTATAGTATGAATATTAATCACAACCTGGTATTGTTTGATATTTTTGTAAAGCAGGAAAATCAGACTTTCTTCTGCAATTTTTTTCATTAAATTTGGTGTTGTAGTTTTTGAGATATGACTAGTTTTCTACAATCAAGAAAAATCCATTTTCTGCACGCCATCCCATGCCTTTGTGTATAGGTTTCGCACAATAGCCATGAAGTGCTCAATTTCAATTTGTTCCTCGTCGCACAAAATTTAGCATAAATTTTGTTTTACGAAAGCAAATTATACAGAACAAAGCGCATCAGCAGGGAAAATCTTTTGGCTTTATTTTGGTACCACATACACACATTATTTGAAAATATTTCACACCTAAATATTTTTTTCCCGACTGTACCATTTTTTTTGACACAGACTTTATAGGGTTAAACAATTACTCATGTCAGATATCTTGTTAGACACTTTAGATTCACTTTAAGATATGTGCTATAAATAATCTGAATATTTGGCAAAATTTGAAAAAAAAATTGAAAGAGAGAGAGAGAGAGCGATACGAGGCAATTTGAAAATTAAAACGTAGAACTTTAAAAAAAAAGAAGAAAAAAAGAAAAAAGAAAAAAAAGAAAAGAAAAAAAAGGAGATAGATTTATAGAGAGTGATGGAGAGAGAAAGCAATAAATCAAATTTTACATTTATCATGGACGTCCATGAATAAATGAACAACAAAAGAGGAAAGATATTCTATTTAAAAAATCAGTAATGAGTAAGAAAAAAGAAAAGATTGCTTGATAATATGAATAGTAGTAATGATAATAACATTAACATTAAGAATGCTAACAATATAATATAGATTTTATCTGGTGCAATATGTATGTAATTATTTGTCTGAATGTATTGAACAGTCGAATTGAAAAGTAGTTGCAAGAAAAGTCTTCAGGGCTTTCTTAGAAGTATCAAGAGAAGATATCTTCATAACGGTCGTGTTTATGAAATCACAGGTGTAGGTGTTGATGCCACGATTGATAGGTTTCAATTACAAATAGTTTTCTTTAAACAGTAGGCCTATACATATTTCCCCTGAAATAATTTATATGTGTATCTGGTCTTCCATAAGTCTCTATTTCCTGTCCTCAAATATCTACAAACTAGAGTATCCAAGTCTAAATGCAGCACCCTGGTATAACCATATTTGTCATATTGAACCATTCTCTTTTCCTCACTGATATTAGGGAGTAATATGACAGTAATTCCTCTAAAATGATTATTCATCACTTGACATTTCACTACCTGTAGATGCTCTAGTGATGATTAGAGGTACAATCTATTAACGGTACTTTGACAGGACGGTCATAAAAGTATATCATCAATGGAGAGTGAAAATGTCATGAACTTGTTTTATCCTAGTATATAGAGTTTAAAGCTGCCTGAGTTTGTCTTGAAATTCTAGCCCGATGAGACCTCCCCTAAAAAAAGCTTGAGATTCAAGAAACGATGTCCATACCAGCCCAAGTGGAGCAATTTCGCTCTGGAGCATCAAATTAGCTCGGGCTATAGAGAGCATGCCCACATTTGCACATTTAGTCAACATGCGGCTAATCTCGAGATAAAACCCACAAAATAGCCTGCTAATTGTGTCCACATTATAATATAATCTCTGGCTTAATGGCCGGATCAGAAATAATGAGCTAATTTCGCAACTTGGGCTGATATAGACGGGCCTACAGTCCTTCTGGCTCTCAACCAATGATTTGTGTCTTTGAATAAAAATACCCTAAAAGTTTTGAATAAATTTATTAACATTTAGTGAGGGAAATATGAAGATACAAGATACAAGATATTTTATTAGGTCTTTGTAAACATAGTTACATAGAAATTCGTATTCCACTGGTATTGCAAAAGAAGTAAGAAAAATACATAAAAAACAAGATGTAGACAGTATAGGGAAAAAGGAAAACAAATAAACACAACACAAAAAGAAAGTTCCCCCTATTTCCGATATCAATAATTTTTTAACCAGGGGGAATTTAGAAAATCCAATTATATGCCCATGTAGGGAATTTAATTAGCCACAATGGGAAAGAATTTTAGGAAAAATCATCAAGTCATGCTTCAGTTAGCAATAGTTGAATGCAAAAATGTCATTTTTTGAAGTTCACAAGCCTAAAATGGCTACTTTGAATCAATGATAACGGACCCATTTTCAGATTTTAAAAATTTTACACGTCAGAATGTATGCAAAACGTGATTCCCAATACACGGAAACGAAATTTGCGTCAAATTGTATGGTTGAGTGAGCATGCAGCAAAAATTGCCCAAACTGCGATTTTTACTTCTTTGCCATGGTAAAATTGATGAAATATGAGGGAATTCCTGTCTTGGAAGTGTATGCAACCAATATCCATTCGTTCATGGTTGAATGAACCCATCTAGCAACCTATAAATAGGCCATTTTAGAAATAGGAAAATGCATTGCAGTAATTTTATGCACTAGAATGCATCTCAATAACATTGTTGGGGTTGTATTTATATTCTTTGGGCACGTGTCAATGATCCTATGGCATTTATTTACAAAGTCATGCTTCAGTAAGCACGTGAGATTGGAAAAGGCCCTTTTCTCATGTATGGACTAAAATTCAAATTCTTACTTTGACTGAAAATAACAAATCTTTTTGGGGAGTACTTTTGATTTTATGTTCACAAAAATCCCGATGTTTCACGCCTCAGTGGGCACAAGATACAATAAAATCATGGAAAAGAGAAGAAAGTTTGGGGCTTCGTCATGGTTCAGTGACTTTTTGAATACGTAATTTGAATCAAGATCATGTTAGTTCGAGATCAGTTGAAGCTGTGTGCGAAGTTTCGTGACATAACTCACAGTAGAATTAACAATATTATTCAATGAATTTGGCCGAATTTCACATTTGTCAGGTATTGATTTTCTCCTCCATTGACTTTATGTACAGAGGTTTAACAAAAGATTTACTTCAAAAGAATGATATATTTGCCTACTTTGCTATTCGTCCTCGAATCGCCCAACCAACCGATACTTTAACCCCGAAAACT
>CALNVZ010000174.1:26398492-26461606 GCA_940671915.1 Paracentrotus lividus
AGTAGTCAGATCCGCTTCCGAACTATCATCCCTCTTAGTATGGGAGGGAAGCGCCTGAGGTGACCTCCCACCTACGTTTGGAAAAATTTAGGTCGATGGAAGGACTTTCCTTTTCGATCTTCAGACGATTATTATCGTCTCGGCAATCAGAGTCGGTCTCAATTTAGACTTGAGGAACCTCGATCCGGGGATGTCTTCAGGAGTCATCCACCCCAAACCACTTGACGTGTCCCTTGTCCGGGAACACAGCTCAAAGGAAGAAATCGAGAAAGTCACAATCTACCCTAAATTGTGTCTAATTTCTACATTCTTTTCCCCAAGCGGAGACTCGATATGCGTAGTCTCAGTTGGGAGACAGCAGCAGGACTTTAAGTTTTAAACTGCATCGTTTTTTGATGAGTTAGGAGTTGATTCCCACGTTTTAGGGACTCAACCGGACACTGCGAATCATCTGACGAGACCCAGTTTGGAGATAGTAGAACTTCCGATCTACTTAAAGGAGTCTTGATCGCGTTGAGGAGGTTTTTAGGTGTTATTACGTTAAGGATGTCATGTTGACTTATCGAAGTTATTGGTCCTAGTTCCCAATTTGGCAGACTTTTAACGTGATCTCTCATTTTTCGGCTCTTGAGATCTTCCAGTCTGATTTCAGTCCGCCTCCGTCTAGAATTCCTTTCTACTGAATTTAAAGTCTGAGAAGCGACAGCGCAGTCAGAAGCGTCACGAGCTCTTCATTTGCTCATATTCCTTTTTGGGCGGTTAAGGAGTTCACTTCCCAGGGAAGACATGGGAGCGCCTCCGTTCTTCAATTATATTGACCGCATATGCTTCACATTTAGGAGGGAGAGTCCATTATCGAGAGCCTCTTGACTTCGGTGATGGGAATCTCCGAGACTTTGTCTCTCAACAACGTTTTGGAGAGCCTGAAGGTGAGGAAGTTTCTTTCTTCTCACTTCAAGGGACCTTTACAGATAGCGGACAGTTTAGGTTTGAACAGACATCGGAGGGATGATGTCTTATTTAGTTCGCATAGAGGATTTACTCTCCCTCTAGGAGCAGAGTAGCTTTTCAACTCTGGTCTGATGCAACAACGAGAAACATCGGTCCAGTCGCTTCGCACATACCGATTTTGGGAAAAATTTCTTTGTTTTAACTTTTTCCTTTTACCACGACGCATAAGTGACTCACTTCAGATGGTCGCCTATTTTTCATAGAATTTCAGGCGACTGAGTCGCAAGGTCGACCTCAGTTTGACTTCTCCTCAGTTTGACTTCTTCACGTCAGTAAGGATCTTCCGTTTTCTGAGGTTAGGATTTATAAAAGGAGATGTTTGGGTTTACCCAGGTTGTCGTTTCAATTTCCGGAACTGACCGGAAATCCCTTGGTTCTTCCGGGTAGTATTCTCCTGTTTCACTAGGAAAATTAAGAAAAGGGCAGGACGTCGACGATTATCATCACTCCTCTCTGCCACAGCCGCGGACTTGGTTACGATAGTTTCTCCCTCTGGTGTAAAGGAGAAACCATAACACTTACCGTGGTGTGAGTTCTTAGCATGACAGCAGCGGTTAGAGCTAACTCTCGAACACCTGAAACATCTTCCTTTTTATATTCAGCCGTTATCAAGGAGTCAATTCGAGCTACAGGATTTGACAATTGTACTCCTCTCGACCTTAAGGGAGTAGGTGTGTACCCACTAGTTAAAATACTTCTTCCGAACGATATTCTTCTGTGGGTTCGAGAAAACCTTTCTCCCGTCCATACCGTTTTTCATCATCTTTCACTCGACGGGGGTAATTCTCTGCTTACCCAGAGGGATTTAGATCAGCTATTCAGCTTTCCCAGCTTTTTCAGCTATCCCAGCTATTTCAAATTCTTACCGATGGATAGTCAATTTCAGCGGTTCTTCTGTCATCAGTTCTTTTAGTTTTCTATCTCTTAAGAGGTCCCTACTCAGACCTCGGGTCTCTAATTTGAGTGGTCGCGAGGACCTCAGGTCCTAGCTTACCCTCCTTCACACCACCGTCTCTAGGTTCTGTCTGGATAGATCCTCCAAAGGATTCTCCCGTTTTGTATATGTCGGGAAAAACGCTAAGTTATTGCTCGCTCCTCTTTCTATCAACGAGACACTTAGGTTGGAAATATAGAGATATTCATCTTTTCTCTTTCGACATGCTTGAACGAAAATCAGACAGATTTTCCGGTCTGTTAAAGAATTTTCCTACGTCTCTTTAGTCAAATTCATCGTTGCGCACTGACAGAATGTGGCACCGTTGTAGACATCCTTTGATTCCTGATAAATGTCCAATTTTGGTTATATCCTTGGAATCTTTCGGACCAGTACCGGGAGTACTATCTCGAGATGGATAGTAGTAAAACTGCGGACCCGAGGACCAAGGTACCTCGTTTACCCTAGGAACCTCGATGCAAGGGTACCAGCCTTTCGAGGACATGTTTTTAGGGGAACTTTCCGTGGAAAGTGTATGCTTATCAAATAATGGGTGAACGTTTATGCGATGGAAGGAAATTTTTCTCTTTGTTCCTATCATGGCTACGGCGTCATCCTTATTATCTAAAACTGTTGGTGTTGTCCCTCCCCAGTACAAATCGGTGCTGGTCGTATAGCAAAGTAGGCAAATATATCATTCTTTTGAAGTAAATCATAAAAATTATCACTAATTTTGTTATTTACAATAAAGAATTATATATTTGCCTAAAATCCCTCCCTCCGTCCCCCGTTCCATCACTACTTAAAAGTTTTAGGGTGGTATGAGACAAGAGGAAGTTTGTTGGGAATGTTTTGGCTGAGTGCCCTCATCATGAGAGGGCGCCCTTCTCACAGGGGAGGGGAAGATAGGAGACAATAGAGCAAAAGTTTTCGGGGTTAAAGTATCGGTTGGTTGGGCGATTCGAGGACGAATAGCAAAGTAGGCAAATATATAATTCTTTATTGTAAATAACAAAATTAGTGATAATTTTTATGTTTAACAAAAGTGAAATTTGGCATATTTTAATTGTCAGTTTTTGGCTATTTGACTATGAATTATTTAATGAAACTTTGCACATAGCTTCAACTGGTCTGTTACTAACATGATCTTTATTCAAATTACGTATGTGAAAAAGTCACAGAACCATGACGAAGCCCCAAACTTTCTTCTCATTTTCATGATTTTCTTGTATCTTGTGCCCACTTAGGCGTGAAACATCAGGATTTTTATGAAAATAAAATCAAAGGTACTCCCTGAAAAGAATTGTTATATTCAATCAAAGTAAGAATTTGAATTTTAGTCCGTACGTGAGAAAGGTCTTTTCAAGTCTCACGTGCTCAATGAAGCATGAATTTGTAAATAAATGCCATAGGATCACTGACACGTGCCCAAAGAATATGAATACAAGCCGAAAATGTTATTGAGATGCATTCTAATGCATAAAATTACTACAATGACTCTTCGTAATTCTAAAATGGCCTATTGTTTGGTTGTTTGATGGGTTCATTCAACCGTGTACGAATGGATATTGGTTGCAAACACTTCCACAACAGGAATTTCATCATATTTGATCGAATATACCATGGCAAAGAAGTAAAAATGGCAGTTTGGGCAATTGTTGCTGCATGCTCACTCAACTGTGAAATTTGACACAAATTTATTTTCCATATATCGGGAATCACGTTTTGCATACATTCTGACGTGTAAAATGTTTAAAATCTGAAAATGGGTCCGTTATCATTGATTCAAAGTTGCCATGTAAGGCTTGCGAACTTCAAAAAATGACATTTTTGGATTCAACCATTGCTCACTGAAGCATGACTTGATTTTTCTGAAAATTCGTTCCCATTGTAGTTAATTAAATTCCCTACATGGACATATAATTAGATTTTTTAAATTCCTCCTGGTTAAAAAATTATTGATATCTGAAATAGGGGGAACTTTCTTTTTGTGTTGTGTTTATATGCGAAAGAAATCTAACGTTAGGTGTTGTCATTTGATTCTTCAATATATATATAAAAGTTTCGACATTGTTACAGAAATTCATTTTTATCATTATTAATAGGATTTATATTGTCACCAACATTATATTGTCAACATTAAGTTATTATTATTGGCCATGCGTTTTGAGGTGGGCCCTTTTCCGTTACATGATATGTTTTCAAAGAAATTGTACCGTTTTTGCTTAATGGAGTATTATTCTTATATTTGACACCCTACACCCATAAACGTATACATATTCTGAAAGAGAATTGTCTGAAGAACTCAAAAAATCATTCTGAAAAGGGATAGGGTCAAGTCATAAGAAGTTACAGATCAGAATATGTGAAAAAGGTGGGAAAAAAGTACTTCCAGAAATATCTTGGCAGAGAAAAAGCTAAGGACCCTATAAGAAAAGAACATGCATATTTGAACTCTTCAAAGTCAGACCTTTCCAACAATATATAACTTAATTATTTGTCTATTTAATATCCCAACGGCGTAAACTCCTTTACGTTTGATATTCATGTATATGGGATAGTTTGAACCTTCACCGCCAAGGGCACTCCGGTGGTCTAGCGGTAATGACAGTGGTCTAGCAATCCACAGGTCGTGGGTTCGAATCCCGCCCGGGCAGCCTATGATTTTTTTCATAGCTGTCTGGTTTCAAATTTATCACACAGCAGTTGCGTGTGCTTATACCAACATGGTTACCGTTGGAGACAAATGAATAAAATTATTTGTCTAATATATAACTTGTTAGGGGTTAGTTGTAAAATAATTTTGCACGATCATCTTTCCAGCAAAAATTTCAAATTGGAAAATTTGGGGAAATATGTGTTATGATGTTTATTTACCCCCAAAATATAACTCGGTCTTGCCTTACAGCCTTTCAAAGTTACACTAATTACTTTTAAACACTTAAAACTTCAATAAAATATATTTACAGTTCTTATTGTTGATACAAATGATGCGATCTGGCTTATAGCGAGGGATTTGACTTTTCTTGGTTCAAAGACATGTTAACAGGTATATACATGTGTATCTCTGAGAGTTACACATATGAGGTTATACCACTAATTAGCTTAATTAAGTAACTATTAATGAGTGTAAATTTGACCCACTATTAATTCTCATAAATTACAATCCAATCAAACTGTTTCATGTTATGTTCAATGATATTTATGACTCATTTGTTTAACTGAGAAATAGAAATTTATGTTCCACTCCGCCATCTGCTGTACAAAAATGGGTACTTGGAGTTAATTAATCGTTAATTACTCATAAATAAATTGACCACAGGTATTTTCTTTACCTTTTTAGATTAATTCCCTTCAAACTAATAACCAATTTACCCATATAGCATCCATATTTAAAGTTTGACACCAATTTTCAATTTAAACTACCATCATACTCATTTAGATAAATTAATTAATTAGCTTAATTAGCTTAATTAGGTATCCTTAAGTTAAGATTTGATCCATTTCTACTCGTAAATAGATGATATTCCAATTAAACTGTTTAATGTTTAGATCATGTGAAGGTAAAAGCTTAATTTGTTAAAGAATAGAAATTATGCACCTCCTCCTCACGCTCCTCCTCCTCCTCCACCGTGGAAAAATGACTACTCAGAGTTACTCAAACGCTAATTACTCATAAACTAATTAACCATTTGCATTACTTTTACTTTTAAGTAATTGCCAGATTAATTCCCTTCAACTTGATACCAAGCATACCCATGTAGCACATGTATTTAGCATTTTATATCATTATTTATTTCTGTGCTTGCCGCGCAGATGTAACAACACCACCTATATGGGGGCCCACTATAAAACGCATGGCCTATTATAATTACTATTATCCTCATCCATTATCATGATTATTTTGGTGATTACATTACAGCAATAGTATGATTATATTTATATACAATAGGCGTCTGTATATATTGTTATTAAATGTGTCCAATATTTTGTCCAATTATTATAATTCATACATACATAAATTGAATTCAATTCAAATTTCATTACCCAAATTGTTATGAAATTTTTCCTTCATGTTGTGATCGTTCTTTTTGCAAATTACTCAGAAAAAACCATCATCAATCAGTCGGTATGACCAATTATCTCCGACGAAGAATTTTACTGTTGAACTTTTACATTAAATCGATGAATGGAGTCGGGAACAAACGAATAACGGTATCGTGAAAGGCGGGTAGGGATAGGGCGAAGTCGGATACCAGACCGATTAAAACAAAAGAGTGAATGAAGTGGGTGGGTGTTGTCTCTCATGATTGCACGGACCTTCTCTACACTTTATTCGGTACAATGAAACTCTACGGTAACTAATTTGGCCCCAATTACGCGTTGTGCAATTTTTCGTGGCCTTTCCAACTTCTTCCATCAAATTAAGAAGAATAGTAAGAACAGACATGATAGAATCAAATTTATTTTAAAAAAAAATAGTCTCTGGGTAAATCGATGAAATGAGTAAATATTTCTTCTTGGATATGTAGTTCTTCAGGAACTGATCATTCACATTTGATTATTGTGGATTATGAAAAGATAATTCTTATCAGGAAAGCTTAATAACCTTTAGGAACTGAGAGCTTTTATTATGAAGGAAATTGAATGATGTGATGGAACTAATATCACTAAGAGCAATGGGCTTTTCATTATTTCAAATGAATGATTAACAGCTGAATTACTCTTGCCTTGAGTTGATGGCCTCAATGATTTACCACAATTTTGAGATCTGAATTTCGTAGTAGTTTGCTGATTAGGAATGTGGTCATTATCAATAATTATTGCTAGTAAAGGGCAGGGGGTGGGGATGCAGTAGTAATCATAGATACTATTAGTTTTTGTGTGGATCAAGTGAAAGGATAAGTGTTACTCTCTGAGCAGACCTTTTTGGAATATATAGAACCGCACTTGATCACACTAGACCATGATGACCCCGGTGATTTAGATAGAATAAGTGTCTAGAGTTCTAAGATATCAATCTTATGGTCATGGTGAGAGGAGTTGAAGTGACTAATTAAATAACTCATGACTAGTCATCGTTTTCTCCCATGGAGAACAAAATGAAGTCAATTACATTTTATACTAGTAGTTTACACCTGTTTTTATGGTATCCATCTTATATCAGATGTGCAAACTGCGGACAAAAATATGTTTTGTTTTCTCAATTTTCTTTGGTTTTTGGTATATTGTACTTTTGATGAATTTAACTATGGTCGTCTACTGTTTTTACCCTGACCATTCTAGAACAATTACCCCCGGACAAGTACACCCCCCTCCCCGCCCAAAACTACACCCTATAACTCTACACCTAACCCTAACCCTATCTCTGAGAGTAGTTTTCCTGGGGGTAATTTTCTAGGGGATAGTTGTCCTGATATGGTACTTGACCATTTATTGGTTTTATCTTTAAGATTACCCCTTGTAGTAAGAGCAGGGTCTTGGGTTCACTCCATCTGAATGAGGTCATTTAAAGAGCACCATTGTGGCGCTTGGATGAGTGGGATAACACAGTTTAGATCTTGGAATAGGGATGCCAAATGGGGATAACTTGAAATGCGTAATATCTGTTAGAATTGAGGTCAGGAAATGGGTTTAAACAGGTCAAAGATATGTCTTCAACTTTTACAATGCTCAATTTTTATCTGATTGAATACTTTCCTGTTTGGTCGATTGTTCTCGATGTAGGTCTGTTTTAATGTACTTTTGAAAATGCCAATATCAGCACATTATATGTACTGAGTGCCAGAACAACGTTAATTTGCATATATTTTTTTTGAAGATCCCTTTTGCTCTGAGCATAATTTTGTGTTGTTTAAAATACAATTTGAATTTTTAAAGTTTCTAAGTTGCTACTGTTAAATTCATTCACAGGGACAGGTCTTGTATGCCTATATTGTTGTCAGATTTCTTGTTTTATCTCACTCACAGACCAAACAAAATACAAAAACTTAAGATAGTCTACCTGATAATTCATCTTTCTAGTTATGTATGTCCTAATGTAGATAGACATATTTCCTAACAGTGCTTGAAAATGAGGGGTTTGAATGGAACAATTGCAACAACACAAACGCATAACAACATTAAAGAAATTAACACTGCAATTTCAATACAATATTGTAGATATTGTTTGGGATGTACAGCTTCAACCAAAATTATTAGACCATTTTCTGTTCTGGGACAATTAAGAGTGCAAGTTTTATTAGACATGAAAGATCTATACTCACATGTCAACTATATAATTGCTGAAGAATGTTTAGAAGTAGAGATAGACTGTGTTTAATATGTTATCTTACCACACAAAGTGATAAACACACACACTGAAGCCCTTTATGAAAGAGAGCTTGATCTGATAATTTTTTTCACTGAGCTGTATAATGTTAGGTCATTGCAATGCTGTCACATTTCATTAGGTAATGTGCAGGATATTGAAATTCTCCCTGATCTTTATTTTTCATAAAGACTTTGCAATCATATACCGTGTTTATACTGTGAATCGGCTGGGGGGGGGGGGTTGACACAGAAATTTTATGTTGTGTAAACAGGATCAGTGTGACCCGCTTCCCGGTTTCGACACACCTTTTTTGCTCCGCCAAAATCATAGATTTTGATCCAGGAGGCGGGTTCGACGTGGCAATTTTTCAGTGTGTAAACAGAAATCCGTGTCAAAGCCGATGACCTTGAGGTCAGTGGTGGAATTCAGCTATACATCACAATACACATTAATGACATCCCTTTACCTCCGGTCATGATCTTCGAGTCCTATTGAACTTGTCTTTTTTTTGTTCTGTATAAATATGATCACAGGTTCAATATTTGCAGTGTTGAACCCTTCCTGAGAATTCGACACGAGAGCTATGTTGGAATCTTTTTGAAATGTTGAAACTCCATTATCTCGGAGAAGATACTTTGTAAGTGTTTGTAAGAAAGTAAGGGAACAATGGTTGTTATTTTTCATGAGTGCATGTTATCAAAACTGTATCTAACAATGTACATTCTTTTGATTATCGTAATAATAATAATTTGATAAAATCCGGGTAATTTCCTTCAGGTCTCTGGCTTGGAAATCTAGAATACACACAGCATTGTTATCACTATGTTTATCTTTAACATGATCTATCTTTGTTACTATAGTCATAACACAATGGTTTTATTTTCTCTCAGAAAGTTTGAGTGAAGTGAAAACATCAAAATGAACAAACTTTAACAAAGTGTGGATTAATTTTAATCAAGTTTATATGACATTTTTTTAAACTTAAGGCTAAATTAATGATATTTCTTAACCTCTTCAAACTTTTGTGACATTAATCAGAAATGAATTGTGTTTTTATCTTTAATCATTTCATTTGCTTCTAGATTTTGATTGGAGATGGCTTCAAGAGGCAATTTCAGTGGGGGCAAATTGACCCACATGTAGTTTTTAAAATTCAATAACAGAACACATATATCTCCATCATTTTGTTTGAACTGATATTTGTGTAATAAGTGGAGTGGGTTTATCTGACTATTGATCAAAGGCATATTTTTGATACATTTCCTGAAGGAGGGGGGGGGGGACCAAAGTGGACATGTAAAGAGTAGAGACTAAAAAAGACTTAGGGTGGTATCTCACCTCGCGGAGACGTCTCTGCGACAGAATAGAAAATTTCGTCTCCGCGACATAAAAAGTATTACAGACGTGTCTGATATCGCGGAGACGTCTCGGAGACGGATTTGGGACTACTTCAGACCTTTTTTTTCATAAATTGTATTCAGAAATAAAAGAGTGTTGTTGGGTGTACATTTATTATGATGTGGTTTCTAAACTTCTGATATGTAAGAAAGTGCTATATTTAGGGTCTGCACTTATTTTGCATAGCAGAAACATTTTAATTGTGCTTTCAGTTTTTCTTCTTAACTTTCCTCCAAAAAGTATGAACTAGTCTGGAAACACAAACATAAATTTCATTATTTGCAGTATGACACTCAGGGATTGATGCCTCAAAGAATAACACAGAGATACCTCTTGTACTTTTTTTTTTTTTTTGATACCCCTATATTTTAAGTATTTTAGCAACGCCTATCATAATAGTGTACTTTTTCCAATCTCTTTCTTCCTTCCTTTTCCTCTCCCTTTACCTTCCTGCTACATCTTCCCTTACATCTAATTCTCCCATTAGTCTTATTGAACTCGACCAATAAATCCCTATGTGAATACTCGATTTATATAGCTAAACATTTTTTGTGGTGGTAAATTGGACTTCCCCTTTAAGGAAAATTCTTTTTTTTTCTTTTCAACAAATCCCTATAAATGTGAATACTCTATCTATAGCTATATTACATGTTTTAATTTGCTGTTGTCTGAATTTCACAATATTTTGCTAATTGATTTCATTTTCCTCCTCAATTTTTGCTTTTATTCATTTGACTGAATATCAGATTGGAGTGCCCCTTTAAGGATAAATTCTTGTTTTCTTTTTGTTAAACCAGTAGGAATATGTACCATCATTCCTTGGGGAAATCAAGCATACCAGACTGAACACATTGGATTTGATTTATGATTGTGCATTTTGGAAAGCGAAATATCACTCCATCTATGATCTTTGAGCTCACTTTTCCCTTGACATTGGAGTGGGTGGACTCCAAAAATCCCTTTTCTCATTGTCTTGTTTACCTTTATTGTGTAGCTTAAATTTCTATTCTTTCTACCATTTCATGATTAATTTTTAATCAAGAAAAAGGCAGGAAAATTTATATGTTTTAGGGGTGATCTGACATTTGCTCTGGGTCTTACTTTGCCAAAGATATACATGGTGTTAGATTGTGGGATGTTTATGAGTTTTATGAGTTTGGGCAGTGGTGGACTCGGCGGGGCGCGGGGAAGTGCCCCCCCCCTCCATAATTTGAGATCTACCCAGCATTGACTTAAAGGTAGTGTCAGCCTTTTTCACAAATTGCGAAAACTAATGCAACTTGGCATAACTTAGAACATGATCTACCTATACTGTCTATTCAATCTTACTGTCATAGGTTGCCTAGATCAGTAATATGAAACGAAAATCTGACTACCAATCTAGACCAGCTCTCCATCAACATCGTTGATATTACAGCGCGTGCAGAACGGACCACATACAGCAATATACACACGGCGCATCAGCGTGCATTATCTCCTGCGCTAACGGTCAACGGTCCGCACCGTACGGTATATTTTCGAGGTTCGAAAAAATAGGAATGAATTTTGATAATCGCAATATAATGACAAATATACAAATTGAGCTTAATCATGCTGTGGGAAAGATATAGTCATTGATATACTACAATATCCTCTCAAAAACTAGAAATTTAATATTTTTGCCTGCAAAAGGCTGACACTACCTTTAACATGATAAAATCAGAAAAAATTTCACCCCCCTTCATTGATCTGCAACAGGTTTAGGTGTAAGATTTGGATAAGGTTTTGTGTTTGTTTCATAAAAGTTGGGAATTGAGTTCAGGTAAAGAAATTAAGCTCTTTGAATTTGTCTTTAGAGCATCTCTCATTTTATTATTTTTTTTTTTTCACAAAGGAAAACTCCTGGCCCAATTAAAAAAATCACAAACTAAACTCACTCAGAAAGTGGATTTTAAAGGATAATGAAGATAGTTATCTCAAATTAATATGGGAACTTATTTCTTGAATCTGATTTATTGGCTAGATTAGACAATATTTTAAGCTGCTTATTCCAATGATATTCCACATGGGCTGCATTAAATTTTTAGAAACAAGGATTTTAAAAAGATTTTCTGATTATCATAACTAAGATCAGGTGCCTTTATAATGTATATTGAGAAGGTAAAAAGAGTGTAAGATATTCCCTGTGATAAGTAAGCAATTAAATTGAATTAACCTGAACTGAAATTTGTTTTTAAATCGCAGTTCAGAATGCGACCTAGTGTGTCCATTTGATATTGTATGTGAAGAGCCATGCACTTACAAGCCCTAGGGTGCTTTAAAAATGATACAATTCTCCTGATATTTAAAAAAAAAAAATCCATATTTCTTTCAGAGCCAGCTGTCCAAATGAACTTCCTTTTTAATTTTGACCAGCGCAAAGTAACCCAACTCTGACTTTGTGTAAATGTATTTTTGGGGAAATTTGATTCTGGAATCCATCTTCAGAGAGAAAGATCACATCCTGTGAACTTTTAAAACCTTTAAACTTTCAACTTTATTTTCCACTACCATGGGAGCATGTCGTTAGACAAGAAATAATCTGACATTGAAAACAAGAATGGTGAAAATAATAAAATTAAAAAAAGTTTCATTGAAGTTGAACATGGAAAGGAGGTCAACAGAGGTCAAATCTTTGATGCAGATCACTGGTACTAGAGTATTGTTCAATTTCATGAAAACTTTGGATTGTATATAGGCTGAGATCAGACGAGATATTGCAGACACAAGACTGTGCCTGCCTTAACACCAGACACTTTTTATATTACTTTGATCTGTAGAATGACACAGCCACTAAGAAGCTAGACTTTAGGCTTCCAAGACCAGGGTCTGTGTTTGCAGACTAGAGAAAGAGGAAGACATTAGGAAGGAAATCATTCATATCGGGCCTAGATGTCAAGTTTTTGATCTACATGTAAGGCTTGTTCATTGACGGATGGGGGGGGGGGGTGGAAATTTACCCTTATATTGTGTTTAGTTCCCATATATTTGTGTGATTTTGGACTAGTTTGAGAAATTTGCGAGTGGATAATTTCATGGTTTTTGTGATGTTTTCATTGATATGAATAGCCTTATAAGTGGGAGTTTCCGCGAAGATGGACTCGCAAAATTCTTGAAAATAACCGCTTATAACATAAATGGCATTATCAAAATGCCTTATTATTATTATCAATATTATCAACAGCTATAAAATGTTTGGCATATCTCCCATATTTTTTTCAGGTCACATCTATAGTAGGGAGTCAGTTATGTGTTTGACACCCCAGGGGAACACACCCCCTCAATTTCAAGGGCATGATTCCATAAAAGCTGGTGAAGGTCTTGCTATTTCTTGAAAGGAAGACAAATCTATCAAGGGGTAATTGTCATTGAATTTGTATTCTTTTAAAAGCCATGTTTACCTGCTGATGGAGTTAATTGGTCTATTATTTTATAGGGCATGTGCACACTTAAAGGGGAAGTTCACCCTGGAATTTTATTGGTCTTAAAAAATGCAGAAAAATAAAAGAAAAATATGAGTGAAGGTTTGGGGAAAATCGACCAAAATATGATGAAGTTATGAATATTCAAAGTTTTGATTCTGTGACGTCACATGCGAGCAGATCTCCTAAGTGTTATGTAGTGTAAATTCCATAAAATGTCTTTTTTTTTTTCAGAAAAAAATAATTATGTCACCTGTGCGGTCGATATACCATCAAACATATGTTCATATACATGACTATATCAAACCCATTCCTTTATCAAGAACCATGACAAAAAGACAAATTTATGGAATTTACATACACAACCAATGGGAGAGCTGCTCGCACGTGACGTCACAGAATCAAAACTTTACATATTCATAACTTCGCTATTTTTTGGTCGATTTTCTTCAAACTTTCACTAATATTTTTGTATTATTTTTCTTCATTTTTTAAGACCAATAAAATTCCAGGGTGAACTTCCCCTTTAAATGGCAAAAATAAATTGTCTGCTTGTTGTTGCCATTTAGGTTATGCAAATGAATTTATTTTTTAAAAATATATGTTGCATAGTGATATTCAGTGAAAGAATGGGAATAAGTTATGTGATATGCCTTGACTATAAAGAGCAAACTTGAATTCGCATGTGAATTACAAATCACCGTCTACATTTTTCTTTTGTAAATTCTTTTGGTATAATATAAAATCTTGGGCTAATATCTGAAACACCCAACAAAAAATATCTTGCTTGCTTTCTACAGTTTGTGCATTCCCACACTCCTGTTTACTGTTAGAAAATATCACTGTGTGAGTCGATATGTTTGATGTTCCATTAGATTGGCCGGAAACATCTCCCAGCCCTGCAAACACCAGGACAGCCATTTCCATTTTGATATATTGTCTTCACTGTGGTGGTTCTCCTAAATTACTTCAGTCACACTAACACAAACAGATTTCATACTCAACCAAACTGACTCATAACTTGCCATTCATTGTAATGTAATTTCATTTTTTGTCTGTTGTTCATTTGGAGTCATTCCGATCGGTGTGCCTGAGATGCTATAAGTGACTGCTTATATCAAGTGCTACATTGTTGCTTCTAAGTCATTATCAATGAAGCCCTGTTCATATCCAGGCATGCTAAAAAGGCTCATGACCAAAATCTTTCTAAAGACTTGAACTATTTTTTATTAGTAGTTTTGCTGACATATACTTCTTATCAGCAGCTCCACCTTGGTAATGATATTTAGATATGTACATTTGCTTTGAATTGTACATAGGCCTAGATGTGTCCATAAATGTGATTCAACATTACATATCAAAATGAGATACAAGTCGCCGAGCAATGATCGCTTTGAGTCAAGGAATTCGGCAAAATAATGAAAAATGTCAACATTTGGGGTAAATATATATATATTTTTAATTTTCAATGTTTCATGTGTACTCTATTAAAAAATGAGTGAAAATGATAAAAGGGAAGTATTTGAAAATTGATTATTTTGCAAATTTCCTAGACTCTTTCGTCAGCGACTTGTGATTCATTTTGACAGGATGGATCACATATTGATTATCAACCAATAATTTCCCTATTTCTTCCTTTTGAATGTGTATCATTGGGAATTTCTGAATATCCATAATGTCATTGTATTGTCATCAAATCAAGATTAATACCAACCCTATGGAAATATAGAATTTTCTCCTGTTTACGGCGGGAGATCTGCTGCTTTGAGTCTACTTCAAAAATTCTCCAACTCTCATTCTTTACTTTGAATTTTGCCTGCCCTAACTTTTTTCCTGCTTTAGCTGTTTTTCCCCTCTTTTTCTTCCACCCAACCATCTCTTTTGCAAAAGTGAATCTGGATCATCAAATTTTACCTAAATTATTGTTGGCATAATGTCCAAAGATAGCACCATAGAGCTGTAATAACCTTATACAAGTAAATGATCACAATGAAATTTGTACTTTGTGCTGGTGAATGGTCTACGAGCACATTGAGTTAGAATCATTTTTTTGTTAGGGGTCTTGGCAGAAGAATCTCTTGCTTCATTGCTTGGTGGGTTGCATTCACTATTCTTGTGATGTTTTACTGCCCAAATTTGTTGCATTTATACCATCAAATCTGGCTCTAGTCAGTAATCTTCCATATATTCCTTTAGCAAATTTGCAAAATATATTTTCAAAATAAGTACAGGAATCAGCAAGAAGCAAGTTAAGAATTATGATGTGGAAGCCTGTTAACAAAGCACAAATGATGAACTGGTATCCACTTATGATGGCAGAGATGCCAAGTTAAAAAAATGATTTTGCGTGAGATTTTCATGACTCGGCGTCTCTCATTTGCATTGTGTTTGAAAGCAGTGCACACGCAGCTTATCATATGTGCCTGCATGCAATAGTAATTTGTACACAAAGGAGGCGCGTACGCACGCTACACATCTAGCACGTAGTAAGCTATCTTGCATATAACGATGCATGCAAACATCGGACTCGCAGGGCTTGATGCGCAACAAAACTGCTGATTCTTAGGGTTTTGAGGCCCCAAAATGGTAAAAAAATCTATTATAATACTACTTTTTTTGTTTTTGTGTGAGAAAAAGGGTTTTCTGCTGAGATCATGAGACAGGCCCTGAATGCGTGAGTCTTGTGCAGAATGCCTGAGACTTGGTAGCTCTGTGATGGGCACTCATGGCACATATGAATGGGGCATCTAGAGTAGTCTCTAGTTTGTAAATCGATCAATCTTTTGTTTGTAGATGAAATTCGATGGCTATTTCACTTTGCTCTGACAAGATGACTACTGTTTGCATTAAGTGGTTGTTACGTTCATGTGGAATCTGATTATCGGTAATTGTATCAGATATATTTGTGTTTATTCATGGATAAAATTCATTTATAAGAATTTCAACAATGTGTGACATTAAAATGGTGTGACATTAATATCTGAATATACGATTCCCAACATACATTAGGGTAAAAATGTGTGATGTTGTGGTTGAATACAATTTAGTCTGAAATTACATCTAATTGTTAACTAAAAAGTACGTACATCTATATTTTTATTTAAATTTTTCAAAAACTTTTTTTAACAGAAAGATCTATTCCGAACCTAATGCTTCGTAAATTTTAGAATCCATGTTAAACCCGTTTAGATTCCAAATTTGGCATCGGGTGCATATTAAATTACTTCAGATGGAAGATGCAAACTATAATAATTTACATGTGGGTATTTCCCAAATATTCATTTTCTATCATGCTATGATGCAATTGTAAGGATGAAACTAATATTTCACTCCATGCAAAAATCTGAATAAAATATGAGTTTTTTAATGAAATCCACAATTTGTGCCCTGAAATAGCAGGTTGTGTATTATCATTGAAATAAGCACATCATACATGAATCATGAAATTAATGATTAATTTCATCACCTGTAGTCTATCAATCAAGCATTAATGTTTTAGAATGTGTATTGAAAATCCATGCACAGTAAGGAAATGGGTAGTAAAGTATTAAGGAATAGTGTAATCTTGTGTCTGTTTTGGAGAAAGTCAATGAAATGTTTCACAAATATTGAACCTTCACAAATTATTAAAAATATTGCGAAGTGTAAATATGCGATAGTGTTAGCTATGTAAACCCATCATTTCCATGATTTTGTTGAATGAAACTTTCATTTAATCTCAACTGATTGTGAAGTATTCAAAAGTCTCTGGTTATAGAGTATGTGTAAAGATTGAAGAGAATTTTTTGTAAAAAAAAAATTTTGTAAAAAAAAACAAACTATAGTGTATTTTATATTGTGATCAAATGTCTCGTTTAATTTTTACCTTTCATTATTTTTATGCATGACTTTTACAAGAATATCTCACCTCACAGCAGCTTAGAATTGCACTTTTTAAACTTGAATGCAAGAAATCTGCCCTGAAGTCTGTTTTATTCACAAAAGATTGCTAAGGATTTGTAAAGAGAAAGGTGTTATATTTGTTTATTTGAGATGCTTCTTGTTTTTCAATGAGTTAATTGAAGAGCTCGAATGGAAACTCTGTTTGTTTTCACATTAGCAGGACATTCAGATGAGATATTTGCTCAGCTAGAATAACATACTAAAGCATGAAGTACTCCTTTACATCAGGCCGCTGTGTTGATATTAAGGTCATTGCAGGAGAAACGGTGGCAAAGGAAATAATACTCATGGGAATATATTAGTCTTGATATCCAGACTTGGATTATTATTGATAACCAAGATGTTTTTTTAATAGAAATTCATAACAGTTTTTACATTTGTTTGCAATGCATATAAGTCTATTTTCATACAAATTAAATCTAGAAACTTGTCCAAGTCATTCATTGCCAAGGTGAAATAATAATCTCCAAATTTCTTAAATAAGCTAGTATCCACTAAAGGTTTTAAACTTCAGACTAACACTCCATAAATTGTTGTTGTTGTTTTTATATTTTACAGCGCTTTCAAGTAAAAGATTTCTCAATCCCAGTAATTAGGGTCATCATCATGATATCATGAATGGCAATGGCCCTTTCATGAGTCTAGAATGTGTTTAGTCATCCAGACAATAAGACGCTTGGGTGATAATAGATAAACATTTTGTTCCGCCATGATACTGATAACTATCTATAGTAGATGTCGACGAAGTCTTTATTTTTTTCACTGGCACAGCTTTACAACTAGAGTAATCCAGTTAGCAGGCAAGGGCACTCTAAGCAGAATGTTTGTTAGAGTGTAGTCTTAATAAATACTGTATTTGTTTTTATTTTTGCACGATTTATTTTATCCACTGAGCAGCCTCAAAACATATTTGCGGGCTCTTAAATTCCTATTGCATTTACATAAGAAAGCAATTGAACCCATTCGTGAACCCAACGTGCATAAGAAAGCATGGTCACGTATTTGCATGTTTTTAAATTCGCGTCTGTCGATCTTTGCCAAAACGGTGAAAATGAAATACACTGAAGTACAGTATACCGATACTAATAAAAAGATTGACAATATAGTTTTGATTTTATATCGTGTGGCAGGAAGACTATACCTGTAGTACTCCTTTTGTTTCTTGGTACTACATAATATAAATGTTATGAAGAGAAGTAAATGGGTTTTTGATAATTTAAGTTGGTATACAGTATACGTGATCAAAATGTTGCATCATGGGAATGGAAAAATGAACAATCTGGGATTTTCAGGCCTGAGGTGATGCTATACAGGAGTTATACTGCCATTAAGTAGCATGGATGACATGAAAGAGAAAACAAAAAAACAATCTCTCAAGATGTATTACAGTGAAAATAGCTTCAGGGAATATGTAATGGATAGCAGATAAAAATGAAAACAGATGACTATATATGGATGAGGGAAGCTAAAGGGAAAGGGTTTCTTTACATAAGGAGAACAGGGGGGCATTTCATCAAAGGACTTGTCGGACATTTTATCCGACAAATTTGCTCTCAGCCAATCAGATGCAAGCATTTCAGTAGCTTATAACAGGTTGTCGGATAAAACGTCTGACACGTCCTTTGATGAAATGCCCCCCAGGACTACATAATGTTGTCTTTTTGAAAATGCAAGAGAATAGAAAGTTCTGGAAGAATGTTGCAAATTTAAGAAATAAGAACAAATAGACTTGCAAGTGTTATCTTTATTGGAGAGCATTCAGAAATTTCACCTCTAAAACAAATCCTGTTGAAAAATTTAATTGTAGGAGAAGACTGTAATGTTCATATAATTTCTATGAAAACAAGTGAAAAGTATTGTATTCTACATGTACCATACTACATTTCTACACATTTTAGTACTTGCAATGGAAGAAGCAGATTTTTTTTGTAAGCATTCGTTAACCATGTATACAATACAAAATGGAAAGGAAAACTCTTCATACCTGTGATATTTCCACAGCTAAGACATCACATACCATAAAGATAATGAAAAAAAAAAAGATATAGAGAAGAGGTATATAATGAAAGAGACGGGACATCATTAAAATAGCGAGGGAAGAAAAAGAAGATAACTCATTTGGGGGACTCAATTTAAGAATGATGAATGATTGTGAGTGCTTAGACGGTAGTCTGTTCAATCACATTGTGTTTGGTGTATCAACATAGATGTAATTAATGTTCCCATGTTGCCCTATCACACCGTTATTTCGACCTTCAGAAGCCGGGCCGGAACCAATTTGATTTGAAATCATAATTGTGTGTGTGCTAAAGTTGTTGATATTGACAACAAAATGAAATTAGCTTGTCATGTTTGCTATAGGATCTAATCCATTATTATCCAAGCCTCAAGGATTCTATTATTTCCTGCCTTAGAATCTTGGGGAATATATAAAATAATTTGCTCGTCAAGAAATTGACTCCAGTACGAGCAAGTTCTATCAAAATCCCTCTATCTTTTCTGTGTTATCAAAGAATGTATTGAGGCAGTGATATTAGGTCTGGTGGATTGTCATCTCTCCTCCTTATATTTTCTATACTTTCCATTCTTTATGTTACATTTTATTATTTATATTGTCATAAATTTGAAAATGCATAAATTTTACGATATTTGTACATTAATTATTCATAAATTGAAAGGGTAATTGGATGATATAGGTTGCAGAAAAGGTCGTAGTGTATGGTTTAAAAGGAACTGCTTAAAGATGGGAACAACATATAGGGCCAAATTTTGTCATTGCATACACTTTCAATTTTGTAAAAATCCATTCATTATTGCATTAGTTCTTCGTGATTATATTTTCAAGCATTTAAGAGTGTGTTCAATGTCCAGTTTCAAATTTATACGCCAACATGAATCATGATACATAACGCAATTACAAAACGCTGATATAAAGAAAAACAAAGTGGGTGTTCAATGTCCCCCATCGCGGTTGTAAAAATAAACGTGTTTCAAATCTCAGTTCGGAGGAAAATTTAAACGCCGAAAAAGATGCGTTTTGAAACACAATCAGCTTCAATTTTACGACCTTGAGCATCGCGATTGCAACGAAATGCGACACTGAACAGGATTGAGTTTTCAAACGTGTTTAAATGTGCTCTCGCAATGGAAGCTTCCGGTGCAAGTGAAAAAAGGAGAAGATGTTTTTTCTATGAGAGCGGGGAATTTAAAGACGATGGAAATATAATCAGCTTTAAATTTTTGACACTGAACGGTGCACCGCTGATCGCGTTTGTGTTTGAGTGTGTTCAATGTCCAATATCAAATTTATACGCCAACATGAATCATGATACAAAACGCAATTACAAAACGCTGATATAAAGAAAAACAAAGAGGTGTTCATTGTCCCCCATCCCCGGTCGTAAAAATAAACGCGTTTCAAATCTCAATTTAAATTTATACGCCGAAAATTTAAACGCCGAAAAAGATGCGTTTACAAACACAATAAGCTTCAGTTTTACGACCTTGAGCATCGCGATTGCAACGAAATGCGACATTGAACAGGATTGAGTTTTCAAACGTGTTTAAATGTGCTCTCGCAATGGAAGCTTCCGGTGCAATTGAAAAAAGGAGAAGATATTTGTTTTTTGAGATTTGGGAATTTAAAGACGATCGACGTATAAACACGTTTAAATTTTGGACACTGAACGGTGCACCGTTGATCCCGTTTGTGTTTGAGTTTTGTGATTGCGTTTTGTATCATGATTCATGTTGGCGTATAAATTTGAAACTGGACATTGAACACACTCTTTGTGTTTTGTAATTGCGTTTGTATCATGATTCATGTTGGCGTATAAATTTGAAACTGGACATTGAACACACTCTTAATGATATCATTCAGTATAAACAAGTGAGAGTATAGTCAAGGTTTTTATAAAGACATTATCAAAACATTGATATTTTAGAGGATGAAAAGAAAGTGTATTTAGAGAGAAAAATGATTTTACATTGCTAATAAATTGTATTGATGTAAATTTTAATAATCATGTCTGGTAGCTGAAATGTGGAAAGGCCCTTACTGAGGAATAATCTTGTTCATTGAAGAAAATGCTGAAGGTGCTGAAACTGAATTATATCCATGTTGCTCTATTGTATGAAATTTTAATACGTTTTTTTTAATACAATCTTAATACATGTAAGCTCATATTAATGTATAATGATTACATAGGATGCACACGAAGCTGCATTCTACAGGGGTGCAAAAGTTCAGCTTTCATTAGCTGATTTCAGCTCTTTTGTTAACTTGATTTTCAGATCATTATCATCTGCAAATTTTTAGCTTTCCTGTGTACAAAAGTATAGGAGCTCTTTCAGTTTCAGCCTTTTCAGCTCTTTTTATGTGTGGTCACTAACACATGTGATTACTATGTTTTGAAAGCATTGACTGAAAGGTAAGAAGAACAACTAGGGCAAACATACTAAAGTTCCTGTTAAAATGTTGGTCATGCTAATTTTAGCCTAATAGCACGTACATTTGCAGTCTGGTATACCCCTCCATCTTAAATGTCTGAGCTTTTAAAGGCTGCTGTTTTTTCTTATATTCCCAAAGCAATATCAGGTAATTTAAGGAAGGCATACATCCATCCATTAAGGACTTTTTCTGTATGAGTGTGAAGTTGGTATGGTAACTCTAAATGGGGGCAGTGGATAGGGAGAGAGCGAGAGAGAGAGAGAGAGAGAGAGAGAGAGAGAGATAAAGAAGAGAGATATAAAACTTGCAGAATGAACAAAGATGAATATCTTTACGAGCCAAGTAGCTGGAGGATCAGGATTTTGAAAGATAGAGATGATGTGCAAAGGCACTTGATGCAGAAGGGCCTCAGCATGCAGTATATTTACTAGCACAGTGCCCTTTGTACCGTCATACAACAAAACTTTCCCCATCCATATACCAACAGGTCAACCCAGTTAAAACTATATCACACAAGGCTGTACTTCCCAAGCAATGGAGAAAAAAAAATCAAATCCCATCCTTAGCTATTTGAATGTCTTGGGACAATACTTTTAATATACACCTTAATGACATCATAAACCCCCTTTCCTCATCGGCTGCATTACATCACCACCAACACTACCATCATCATCACCACTGCATCCGGAGAGGCCACCTGCTTCCCCCTAGACAGCTATGTGTATAGAAAGGGTCCTTTCAATATGAATTAAAGACGACTAATCCTGTTTCTATCGATGAATGAGGCAGGGTTCTAGCCTCGATGACAAACCTTTACCGAGATGGATAAACAATGACCTTGTTTGGCTGGGAAGGTCGGTACGCATTCTGCTATTTAAAGCTGAATAGGGAAACATGGAACAAGGTCTTTTAATATAGACGCATCTCCTTTTTTGTTTGCTTTGATTATAGAAATTGTTTTCTGAATCATTTCCTCTGAATAAAAACTTAAAGCAAGCTTCCATGAGTTGATCTTTAATTCATTTTAATGTCTTTCTAGTGGGGTAAATGTATACTTGTAGTTCACCAGGTTGAGAGTAGCAAATGTAGATATGATATAGAATGGGCATGGTCTGCCAGGAACTATTAAATAAAATGTAGAATATTTAAAAGATCAAACACATGGATAAATCAAACACACAAGGGGAAGGGTGAATAAGAAGTGAGCTGCTGGAGCATAATATTCCATGCATGTACACCTTAAAAATTGATCATCATGCGAATGACACATTGCTAGGTATAGAGATGAGCTGCATCTGTTATTTTATTTGTCAACTCTCATTGTTCCTCAGATTTTTTAAAGAGCTCTTCAACAATAAAAACATATATGAATTGAATTGAATCTTTTCCTCATCGAAAATTGCTTTATCTGTGTCATATTAGTGGAGCTTCTAGTGCTCGAAAGAATATTGACTTGTTTGGAGAAGGATCACTGGATCACTAAAATGGAAAAGCTTGATTAAAATACCAGTAGCCATGAATATTAAAAAGATGGATAAAAGAATGATTAATATCAAAGAAATATTAGTGGAGAATCTACTGCTCGAATGAATATTGACTCGTGTGGATTATTGGGTTACTGAAATGGAAAAACTAGATTAAAATAATAGTTGCCATAAATATTAAAAAGGTGGATAAAAGAATGATTAATATTAGAGTAATAAAATGGTTCTCAATCATATGCCTCACCAGCCATGTGATAGGGGTTGATTGGAGTCTGTGTGTTCATGCATGAAGTTGTCTAATTTTAGGTTACATCATCACAGCTTTATATTATTCATAGGAAAGGTCATCATCTGTGTGCATGCTAGAGAAATGCTTCCTCTCTCTCTCCATCATTTCTAGATCTCTCGCTGTATATCTGTTTCTCTCTTTGTATGTCATCTGTCTCTTTCTTTCGCTGATGTCATCATCCTCTCTCTCTGTCTTCCTTTTGCCTATCTCTTTCTCTCATTGTTTCTCTGTATATCTGTCTCCCTTTGTTTCTCCCTTCCTCTCTCTCTCTCTCTCTTTCGCATATTTCTTGTTCTCTTTGTTTCTCTGTATAGTTGTTTCTCCCTCTTTCTCTCTCTTTCTTTTGCCTATCTCTCTCTCTCTTTCTTTCTCTGTACATCTGTCTCCAGTTGTTTCTCCCTTCCTCTCTCTCTTTCGCCTATCTCTCATTCTCTTTGTTTCTGTGTATATGTTTTGTCTGTTTCTCCCTCTCTCTGTTTTTCTTTCTCTCTCTCCCATATCTCTCTCTCTCTCCCCCCCCCCCCCCCTCTCTCTCTCCATTTCTTTCTATGTCCCCCTCTGCTTCTGTCTATTTCTTTATAATGCGAAGTATAGCTTCTAAACATCAATGCACCAGACTAGAGACATAAGTTTACTAGTACATTTCAATATTTCTACATGTAGGGAACATACAACACGTATGGATGGTTTTTATTTAATGACTAACTCGAGCATGCTCTCTTGCCTCAACAAATCAATGAACAGCCTCTCACATTAATGCTCCGCTCAATGCACAACGTCCTTTTAAAGTCAACACTGGGAACCAAAAACTCCTAAACATAATTAAAAGTCATGAAGGTATGAAAATTGAAAGTACATTATGGGTCAGGGGCATCTACGTGCTGAAGGTGTTTTTTTTTTCAGGGGGGGGGGGGGGGGGGGGGGCTGGAAATTGAAAAAATTTAAAGTAATATATCAATAAGCAATTATTGGTTACATTGGCTACTTGGTTAAATAATATACCAATATGAGCTGTTAAGATGTATAGATAATGATTTGTGATCATATACTTTCCAAAATCTGTAGAATTTCTTGATAGAAAATATAAGTACACACCTGAGAACACCAATTTAGAAAAGAAAGCAAGTTTATTGGCACCATATTACAACAAAACACTACATGGACTCGAACATGTTTTGGAGTATAATACTTAGATTTGCAAGTAAAAATTGACAATAACATTATAAATGGGCATTCAACTTATATATTGAAAACATGATAATGATAAACATGACATGTTTTATTCTGTACAAAGTAATCACAGGATACTTGGTGTTTTACCAAATGAAATTATCATATAAGTACACTAATAAAAATGAGTTGAATACTGAAGTCTTCTGCAGTCCACTCCCATTATAACGAGCATAGATGAAACATTTCCCCCCCCTTTTTTTTTTTCATAATCAGGCAATTCTTGCGGTCCCATTTATTCAAACCTCACTATTCTTTGTAACAAGACTTAATGATAGCAAGGCAATTGACCTCCAAAACCTAGTCAATGGGAGTGGACTGTATTACAAAACAATTAATTAGCAACTGATTTCAGGTACATAAAATTCATAATTTGTGGGACTGAGGACTTGTATACATGTAATGGATACTATATTTGCAGCATATTAATTGGCTGGAAATATTCAAATTTGATTAATTATTTGATTATTTCTTTTGATTATTTAGTCATTGTATGCATGCACAAATTAGACACTGCGATGCTTGCTAGGAATTGAAATATATTAAACATTGACGACCTCAGTTATTTAATCAATGTAAATTCATCAGATTGGAAAGTGCAGTTTGAAAGGTTATTACAGCTCATCTGTGACAGGCACAGGGGCATTAACTCCATGTCATTGTATGAGTTAATGTCCCTCTGGCTCTCAACAGGTCCCTGTTCAATTCAATCAACAATCAAAAGTAACCAATCAGGATCCTTGTTGCATTGACTTCTTGCACAGAAGTCTCACTGTGAACCAATCAAAACGAAAGTTTCAAATTTGCAATTGATCTTAACTCTTTATGTTACAGAATATATGAAATCAGATGTTATATTGGAAATAAATCACTGACAAAAGTACAATGGACTTAAAAGCAGAATTACATGTTCACCTTTTGAGCATATTTTATATTTAAAATCAGTATAAATGTTCAAATTTTTAGGAGGCCTACGAATGACAGCAAATGCAAAACAAACTTTGGGTTTAAAGACAAGAAATTTATTCATTTGTCTCCAACGGTTGAAACACACGCAATTGCAATCCACAGGTCGTGGGTTCAAATCCCGCCTGGGCAGCCTATGATTTTGTTCATAGCTGTCTGGTTTCAAATTTATCACACAGCAGTTGCGTGTGTTTCAACTGTTGGAGACAAATGAATAAATTTCTTGTCTTTATAATATCCCAATGGCCTAAATCCATTTACGTTTTGAAACTTTGGGTTTGTTTACATCCAATAGTTTTAATGCCCAATAGGAGTAGTGTGGAATAATTAATGAAATTGTTCACGGCAGATTGAGCTACGTTATAATAAACACCAATTGCAAATGATGAACTGTACAGGTCCACTGATTAATTGTTTTTCAACAGAAGTCTATCTTTGAACTTGCATGACCATTTCATCATCCCTAACAGTGCAGTATAAATATTTCGCTTGAGATGATGAATTACAAATATCTTAGTTGATTACATATGCATAAATACAAAACATTTTGATGGAAATTCAAATGAATACTAAATAATGAGTGCAAAATGTGCAATTTCAAATGAGCGATGAATATATGATGACATGATGCATTGATGAAGGAAGGAACAAGGAGGAAGAATGAGAAGACAGACTAGCATGTCTATGCTGACCAGATGATGTTGATGATTACTGTGGAGGATGATTGCCTGGTTTAAGGGATGATTTCATGGTTGGGTGCACTGGGGTAGCTTTGAGGAGGAGGGGGATGAGACCGGGGGATGGTCGCCTCCATCGCTCCATTATTAGATCTCTCCTGGATGCTCTCCTGATTCATAGGAGGAGTGATGTCCTGATGAGGAGCTGAAGCATTGGTGGAAGGTCCAGGGGTTGCCTCCGAGATGGGCGGGGCTATATTCTCAACAGGTGGTTCAGGGATGGCCACTGGGGGAGGAGGAACAACTACTGAAGTAGGAGCTGAGATACCACTTGGCCCCGGTTCACCAGTATCCATCTCATGTCTATGACCACCATCATCTGCATCATCATCCTCATCTCCTTCATCCTCCTCATCATCTTCTTCACCCTCCTCACCCTCATCAGCCATACCTCTTCCTTTGTTGCCCCTGGAGTCGTACAGCATCTCTATCTTCTTCACCCAGTACTCCTTCTGAAGATCCAGGACCTCCTTCTCCGTCTTCATGTTCTGCATCTTCGTCTTATGCTCCGTGTTCATCAGATTCATCCTCTTCTTGTGCTCACCGAGATGGAGGTTGAGGATCTCCTGCTGGGTCTGTTCACTCAGGGTGCTCCCACCTGCTACCTGGTAATCGCCAGCCTGCTGGTAAATTGCCTCTTGCTGTTGTGCTGCTTTACGCTTTCGCGCCTTCTTCTCCTCCTCTAACTTCTTGGCTTGGGCTGCCTGGGCTCTAGCTGATGTCCTGGTGGGTGTCTTGCCAGAGCTTCTCCCAGATGATGCCCTGCGACGTTTCCGCGGTGACTTCTTGGAAGGGGCATAGTCTTCGTCTTTTTCATCGTCTGGCAAATCCACATCGGAATTACTCATTGCGTCTCCCTCGAAGCTCCCCAAGTCTTCTTCATAGTCACCTGGGTTGTCATCCATAGGCATGGCTGTGCTAGGGTTTAAGAAATATCATGAAACAAATGAATTGTCATCCATACAATTAAATTTGTGTTGGTTCATTGACAGTATGTCTAAAAAAAAAATGATGTACTATTTCTGACAAAATTGATTAATGAAATAATATATAGTCCATCCCATTATGATGAGGTGTTTGGAAACAAACCAATTACCTCATAATGAAATCCTGCTCTATGTAAAGAAATTGGGTGACATGCACTTATTTGACATTGGGACTGGGAAAACTTAGTCAACTATTAAGACACCTATTTGTAATAGGAGGAGACTGTAGTAGTTGTTCTCTTACTCATAAACTCCTTGCTGATATTCCTCGTTGATTCTCTTCGCCGTCTCCTTGAGTTCCTGGCATAGCTCAGGTTGGTAGCGGAACTCCGGATGATCCTCGGTCCAGTCGTTTTCCTCATTGTCCTGCTCTCCTAGTCCGTCGTCCAGATCAATTGACATCAGACGACAGATCTTGCGGGAAAGGAGCGTCATGTTGTGACGTTTACCCACCATCTTAGCTTCCATGTACTGCTTGTATTCCTTCCTGGCAGCCTGGACTAGATTCTTCCACTGGGTGCGACATTTTTCACCGCCCTTACCCCTGACGAGGTGCTCTTCAAGGGGCCCAAACCTGAAGATTGTCAGAGGAGAGAAATAGAAATGAAGTTTAGACTTCCTAAAAGATGGTTATGTTGTCATCCTCACATAATTTGTAACTTGGAAATCATTACTTAACCATTATACTTAAACTTGAATTTACCTAAACTTAGTATACATATGATCCTCATAATTTGGACTCCAACCTTCCAAATCTTTAAATTCAGACACTCACACGTTTCCTAGATATACAAAACTGAAAGAGTATTATCTAAAACATGTACAGACAAATAAAGACTCAAGATGGGTCATATTAAACCTAATCATAAAGAGGGAAATAATGAAATACATATTTTAGACTATTTAATTGGTAATCATGCTAAAAAAGTTTTATCCAATTGATGTTAATAATCTATTTAGATTTGTAAAAAAGGGTTATTATGTAAAACAAGGATGGTACACATCCATTTCTTCATATTCCAAATGATGCCTATTGTATGTTAATGAAAAAATGTCCTAATTGATATTGTTGCAATTAGAATTCCTTACAACATCACTTACTCTTTGGCTATAGCCTGGTAGATCTGTTCCCAGACTCTCCTCTTAGCGTTAATAGAGGCTGATTCTTTCCTGGGATCTGTGATGGTATCAAAACGGTTCTTCACATGCTCAAATAGGAAAAACTTTTCAGCCGTGTTCCAGTTCCTCGACCTAGGTCGGCGAGGTCCGAATTCATCTTCTTCCATCATTGTCTAAACAAAGAAGAGAAAGAAAAAAATGATTATAATAATTATAATTCATTGATTAATTTTTAATCAATTAATTATTATAATTATTTATTATTGTTATCATTTATTATTATTATTAATGATTATTATGATTATAAGGAATAGTTTAATACATATTTCTTCTGAGAGCATAAAGAAAGCAATTTAATTTATGGTTTTTAACATTTACTATAATGATGTTAGCTTCATGCAAGCTCCTATAATTGGCAATCTGGTTATCTAAAATTGAGACCGACTTGTTATTTCAAAGAAAGGAGAACTTTAGACAGAAAAATTTAATTACCCCCCCCCCCCAATAATTTTCTTTTAAACTGGAAAACAAGTACAAATCTAATGCCTGTATAGATGATGGTTTTTGCCCTGGATTATAGCAGTGATTGTGGGGGGGGGGGGGCAAGAGAGAGCTAACTATATTAGGGAGAGAGACATGTCGCATCCAAAGAGCACAAGAGAGGAAGAAAGTAAAAGGAGAGAGAAGAAGAGAGAAAGCTAATAAGATAATAGAGAGTGTGATACTCTTTAAATTATTTTTATGACAAATGCTATTGCAACATGTATAAGGCAATTTTAACTGATTTAAATAGGATTAAATGTGTTTGAATGCCTCAAGTCTGAGAGGAGCATGTTTCCAAGAAAAAGATATATAGATAGGCCTATATTGTATATAGGCCTAAACACATTATACTAAAACTATAAGATACAATATCATAAAAGATATGTTTATTTCAATCCAATTCAAACATTATTCCACAAAAGCATGTATATGCAAAAGATCAACAATTTTCATGGTATCAGATGCACAGCAACATTATCAACAATATTAAAGTTCAGCCTTTAGATATAAAAACATATAAAGATAAAGGCATATAAATTTGGGGACAGAGTAAAAAGTCGCAGTGAATAATTGTCGAGGCCCATGTACCTCCCAAGATGTATCTTAAAATTGTTCTATTTTGTAACTATAATATATTTGCCAAGTTTATTACATCGAGGAGTCTATATTTTAGATATAGAGACAGTCCATTCCAGTCACCAAAATTGTACTCCCAGGCACTATATAGCCAAGCCCATTGTATTGCATTGGTGCATTGACTACACACATTTCCAGCATTCATCACACACAAACCTATGCCAAAATGTCAAGTTATTTGTCATGTATCTCATTACCGAGCTCAAACGCTCATGAAATGTGTGATTCAGAGCCAGCCTGTACGATTATAAGGCCTACTGATGCTTACTAAATGCTGTATAGTGATAAATATAAACAGACATAAAGATAAATCTGATTTAATTATAATCAGAGGAATAAATTTAGTCCAGGAATAAAAGCACAACTTACCAAGCTAAATCCTGTACTGCTAGCTATTGTACTGTATACACTGTCTATGAGCACGTTCTGTGTTATATGGCTTGTAGAGATGCCTATGTGCTTTTGTGTTCCCACACACACATCAGGGCATGCACCTGTTTCGCTATACCGGTATCTGTGTGTGTATAGTGGTTGTATGTGTGTGTACCCTGTTCATAAGATCAAAAGGCCAGTGGAGTTATGTCCAGACTGTATGCAAATGCACTGGGCCGTTGGGTTAGTGGTGAAAGGGATGGGGGGGGGGAGGGTGAGGGCGGAGGGGGAGGGGCATGGCACCCTAGACAGGATGGGGTTTAATGTATTGTTTACCTGAGAAGGAGAAACAAAAGGAATTATGAGATAAAGCATGGTGTTCATGTTGAATGGGCCACTACTATTGACTTGGCCTGCCACTGCATTAGGCCTACTGCAGGTTATCAAAATAATTGTGTTTTAATTTTTTTTTTGAGAGAGATAAATATGTGATGATAATCATTCTAGACTAAACATTTTGAGTATTATTTGTAGTGAAAATGTTAAGTTTGATAACTATTTTTCCCCCTGAAGAAATTGTGAGGATTATATTTTTAACAAAGTATTTGGAAGCTAATGATGGGCTGTCATATCATCTCCGTAAATCATTTTGAAAGCCTATTGTTTTGTTTTTGTTTATTTCATTTTTTTTTGGGGGGGGGGGAGGAGGGTATGTATATGTTACTATATGACTGGTTTTCAAACCAGTAACCTAATTAATGAACATATTTTGCTTTTCCTTATTAATGCAGGTTTATGCCCCATCCCTGATCAAGAGCTCCAGTGTTTAGATGGAACCTGTGTTCCACATATTGATGTCTGCAACTTCAAACAAGACTGTCTTCATAATACAGATGAAGAGTATTGTGGTAAGAACAAAACGATTCATTGAAGGAGAATTTCGCCCTGAAATGTCATTGACAGCATAGATGAAATAATATTCTTCTGAAAAAATGGCAAATTATAGAGTTTACATTACACATCATATGAGAAAGCAGCGTGCAAGTGAAGTCACAAAATCAAATTTTTTAACATTCATATCTTCATTTTACTGGTTTGGATTTTCTTCAAACATTCACTCATATTTTTCTTTAATTTTTTTTTTCTAAAAAAAAATATAATTAAATTCCATGTGAGGGTAAACTCCAACTTTAAGTACCAACATCATTGAGCTGGAAAGAAAAAAAAGAGGAGGAGAGGGGGATATAACAAGAGAGGAAGAGATAAAAAGAAAGGCGTGGGAAAAGGTGTTCCTTCATCAGAGTGAATATACGAAGTAGCCAATCAGGCTACAAGTTGTCAATTCGTACAGGCTACGATTTGACAATTTCCAAATGGGCCTGATGAATTAAATAAAATGTGTTTTAGAACAGATACAGTTTGTTTCAAGATAAATGTGTTGAACAATCAAAACTCCACAGATACATCTCTCTAATACCCTTTTCTCTTGATGATTTCTTAACCCCGTACTATAGTTAACCCCATACTTTTTATTTTCCTTTTCTCACTAGCCAAATTAACTACCTAACCCCGGCTACGAAAATGCACGCTGTTCTCACACAAAATTCACTCGCTCCGGCTTTTCCGATTGACCAGTTTGCTGCTTATCTCTGATTGGACAACAGCTGCTGGCACCTGTGTGTCTCAGCACCACTTTTTGCGTTAGCTGGGTATAATTCCCATCGCTGTTCCGACGGGAGTTCTTAACCCCTGCTTTTATTAGCACCGCAATTGCCCGGCTTACCCTGCTATTTTGCAGGGCCAGAGAATCCTGTACTATAGGTGGGGTTAGCCTACTTTGCCAAAACGCTGTGGGAACAGAAAGTGGAATAAGCTTAACCCGTACTATAGGTGGGGTTAAATGGCAAGTTAGTACTACGGTACCTATAGGGTTAAGGAAAATTTGGCCCGTGAGAAAGGGGATTAATGCCATCTTCTTGAAGTTGGAATTGAGCATAAAAAGCTCTGGTATCTGTGATGATGGGAATATTTGGTATCGTCAGGTCTGTTTTCATGCGGATCATCTCTTTGATCTATGAAGTGTATAATTGGATTTGATAGAATCAATTCATCCTACAGATGGGACTCATCTCTAAGGATGATAGTGTAGGTGGAAATGCATGCATATTTAAAGGAAACTTTTTCATCATATTGGACCATAATGCACTCAAAGTTGTTTTAGTAAAACAAACACAAGGCAATCCTTTAGCAACTTTGCCACACAGTAACTTTTATATCTGAAAAAAAAGACATTTCAAATTAATGTAAGATTCTCACTTTAAGCTTACATTTTCTCATATATTTGGGTAGCAATATTCATGAACAGATTACCTCTTTGAAATACTAGGCAGGTCATTTGTCCTAGCTATTTATTCAGTTTTTGGTAAAAAGACATTGATGTGAAGAACTAGGTTATTTCATTGCTATATAAGTCCTAAAGGTGGTACCTCATCTTCTATGAGACAGGTTTACGACTCCAATACCCCATTCACAGTGGCCTCAAACACCGACTGTCCCTCGACTGTAGCGGTGTTGCCTTCAGTGTGAATGCTCGGACCCGCTATAAACTATCCCGGGATAACCTCGCTCCGCTATAACACCGTGATAAACTATCGCACTCAAACCTTAGTAACAGCACTGGGACAGTCCCGCTGCTGTTGCGGAATGCCTTCAGTGTGAAGGCACTCCGCTACAGCACCGGGATAAAAAACAATGAAATACATAAGAATTTCCAGAAAAGAGAGTGAAAGAAGGAAAAAACACGTAAATACATAAGAAATGATAGAAAAGAAAAGGAAAGAAGGAGAAAAAACAAAGAAATACATAAAAACTGACAGAAAAGAAAAGGAAAGAAGGAGAAAAACAAAGAAATACATAAGAAATGATAGAAAAGAAAAGAAAAGAAGGAGAAAAAACAAAGAAATACATAAGAAATGATAGAAAGAAAAGGAAAGAAGGAGAAAAAACAAAGAAATACATAAAAACTGACAGAAAAGAAAAGGAAAGAAGGAGAAAAACAAAGAAATACACAAGAAATGATAGAAAAGAAAAGGAAAGAAGGAAAAAAACAAAGAAATACATAAGAAATGATAGAAAGAAAAGGAAAGAAGGAGAAAAAACAAAGAAATACAGAAAAACTTACAGAAAAGAAAAGGAAAGAAGGAGAAAATCAAGAAATACTTAAGAAATGATAGAAAGAAAAGGAAAGAAGGAGAAAAAACAAAGAAATACATAAGAAATGATAGAAAAGAAAGGGAAAGAAGGAGAAAAAACGAAAAAATACGTAATAAATGATAGAAAAGAAAAGGAATAAAGGAGAAAAAACAAAGAAATCCTGAAAAACTGACAGAAAAGAAAAGGAAAGAAGGAGAAAAAACCAAGAAATACATAACAAATGATAGAAAAGAAAAGGAATGAAGGAGAAAAACAAAGAAATACATAAGAAATGATAAAAAAAAAGGAAAGGAAAGAAGGAGAAAAACAAAGAAATACATAGGAAATGATGAAAAAGAATATGGAAGAAGGAGAAAAACAAAGAAATACAAAAAAGAAATGCAAGTATTTTGTTACGGAGGTCATATAAATTCACACGCTGCAGTGTGAATGTAGTCTGCAAGCACAGACTCAATTTGACACTTAAACAAATTTCAGTCTAGAGTGGAGACTAGTCTCCATACTCACTGTCTGTGTACGAGTGTATCTAGTTCTTAACTGCAGACCCTAGTAAGCGAACAACATGGGTTTGTGCCTTCAAACTAGTGTGAATGGGTACATGAAATCTATCCCGGGACTGTCCCGGGATAACTTTTCCACTGTGAATGCATTTATAGTGGGTTTATAGCGGTGTTGCCGTCCCGCGACAGCACCGCGACAGCACCGGGATAAATTTGAAAACCACTGTGAATGGGGTACAAGTCTCTGGAGTTAAAGACGTCGTTTCGAAGTCTCATGAGAAGCCTGAAAATCAAACGTTCATAATTTATGAGATTTTTCAGTCACGCACAGATGTCTCAGAGGCTCGGAGATCCTCTTGTGCAATACCACCTGTAGTTAATGTTACATTGATTTTATCTTTCATTTTAGGTGTGTCATGTGACTTTGAGTGCACATGTGATTGGATAAGTCCCCCTATTGACATGTTTACCCCAGGCTGGGAGATAGGAGAAGGGGCGTCAACCACTCCTCACACTGGACCCCCAGGTGGCTATCATCCTAGCGGAGAAGGTAAATGCATTATTTTCCTAAATGTCAAGACTGATTTTTAAAATAATAGTATTTTTTTTAATAACCCAGGTTAGCCAGGTCTGATAAATATTCTACCATCCGCCGTGCACAACATGATATTACCCTAAAACGCCTTGCTAGAAGGCACCATTTTTGTAAGTTTTGGTATGACTCGGCCAGAGATCGAACCCACAGCCTCCCGTTCATGAGGTAAGGTGAGCTACCTATGGGCACTCTAAATGATATGTCATCTGTGTTAAATTTTTATAAACAAAGATTTAAAGTGAAACTTGGTGAACAAAAATTGTTTCCAAATATGTGCATAGGCCTACAGAAAATGTAGTGAACAAACACACTGGCTGATGCATGATAAATATTAATAAGATAAACAAGGGCTTTGGTATATTGGAAAGATAGTGAAATAAATGCAAATGAGGAAAATGAAAAGATATATATATAGAGAGAGAGAGAGATAGGGGAGGGGTTTGAGGTAGTAAATATTGAAATGAATTGTTAAATAGTGTAATGCTTAGTATTCAGAGTTATGAAGTTCTTGTTTAATTACCAATATTAATTCTGTAACATTTGAGGAGAAACTTTCTCCAAGTAAATATAAGGTAGTCTCTATTTCCATTGAAAAGTAAATACAATTTCTTATTAAAACTTAACCCTATCAAATTAAATTTTAATATTTCAATCATTGGAAAAGAGGTTGTGTGAGAATAAACACCATTGCTCATGTACATCTTCTAATATGATATCTGAAAAATTTGTTCACAGGTCCATATTTCATTTCCTGAAATAAATAGAACCCTTGAGAATATATTGTGTGCATTATGGCATTGACTCATTTGGTTAATAAAACATTCATCGAACCAGAAATGTGTTGATGTGCCACATGCCAATGAGGTTCTTGAACTGTGTTTTATGTTGAAAGTATTATCAGTTTACAGAAGATATGGCTCTCAAAGGCATAATCCTTGATATTAATGATAATACTCATAAATAATATAGAAGACCATTATATATTTTTATGTACTCATTAATTTCAACAAGATTTTACCTAATCCTCCAAAACTTACATTTTTACTTTCAAGTCCTTATTTCATTGCTAAAAAGGGCACAACTGAAAAAATGTTTTCCATTAAAATAAGCCTCACAAATAAAAGGTTCAAATTCATTTTCTGATTCAGATTATACAGTTGCTGACCCATCCATTTGCCACACAATTCAAAGTATTGGCCAATGACTGAACATGATAGAGCCATATTGTCCCCAGACAATTAAGCTTGCACATTCTATTGAAATTGAAAATCCTGGATCCACACCTGATATATAAACATATATTTCTTAGTCTAATGTGTAGATGAATGTATGTGTTCTGGAGTATATTTCCCTGCTTATGGAAGTGGTTATAGAAAATATGGACTTATATTGTCTGATATGAAAATATTTTGGACTTTAGATGAAAACTTAATTGAAAGTTTTTAAAAACTACATCTCTGTTTTAAAACTTGAAAATGTAAAACTTGTCAAATATTGTGTGGATAAACAGGGACGTACCAAACCAAGGGACCTTCATTTCTCACAGAATATCTGCATAAAACATTAGAAAGTTCAGCATTTCATGCCAGACTTGTATATTTCCACTGCGATGCAGTTTATTAGAAACTTGTGTCAAACCGTGACCTTTTCTTTGATGTGGTGGTACGTTATCAATGATTGATTAACTAGTACAGATGAGTGAGCTAGCCTCAAAGTGATGAATAATAAAATAGGCAGTTATATTAACTGGAGAATAGTTGTGATAACCATCTATATATTTATTAGATTAAGATGGATGAATACCTGTGGGGAAGCGGACATAAACTTACCAAGTCTCTCTGTCGGCATTTTGAATGGTCATCATAGCTAATAAATGTTAAATAGATTAGTAATCTTACAATAGGCTGAATACGACCAGTCTCACAGCTGAAAGTGTATATTTTAAGAACTGTTACAAGTAGCTGTTCACTCCTGGCAAACTAAAGTTTAACTTTGAAATATCTATGCAAGTCATATTAAATGCTTTAAAAAAAGTTGTTCTCTCTAAGAGCTGAGCACTTTTATTCTTTTCTTAATATGTTCTCATCTTCTGAAGACAACAAATTTGATTTCAGTCATAAGAAGCCTATTTCACCTTTAAGAAAGGAAGAAACTAAAGCAAATTTGTATCTTTTTAGTATTTATTTTGTGAGATAGAGTGCATTCCTCTTGGGAACTTTTTTAAAACAGAAATGATGTCAAATTGAATGTAATGCCATACCATGTGTATTATACATGTCTTTCCCAAAAGCATAATTCATTTGCTTAACTTAGTCCTTTCACACCCAGATTAAGTGCTGGTACTTGTATAAGCCCAGAACTTAAGAAAGGAGATTATTATGGAATCCTTTCTTGTCTCAAACATTACTTTATAATTTGGAATACTGATATACCTTTGATAAATTCTCCCTTTTGTTTATTTTCATAGCCAAAGGGAATTATACCTACGTAAGCTCCAAAGGAAAGGAGGCCGGGGCGCAAGCTGAATTGGAAAGCCTGACCTATCAAGGGAGTGGTGCTCTTTGTAGCATCAACTTCTTCTACTACATGAATGGCACTGACGTTGGGACGCTGACACTGTTTGTTGCTATGAACAACGATAGATATCCCATCTGGCAACGCTCCGGCAGTCAAGCAGCAAGGTATGACACTATGTATAATTTGGGTGATTACCTTTGAGAACTGTGGAAGGAGATACCATGGTGGCAGTTAATGGGAAAGCCCAGTTCTCACTTGTAGAGTTTTCAACCAAAAAAAAAGGAAAACAAAACCCCTCCTAGGTTAAAAGGTATGATAGTAGAGCTGTTTAGCTCCAAATTTTAGGTGAATTGTGCAAATTTTGACTAAAGCATGAAATTCCTACCAATGGTACTACATGCCATAACCTTCATTTTAAGATCGGGAGGTAAGTCAGATTTGACCTCTGATGACCTCCAGAGGTCAATGACCTTAAACTACCAGAATATTGATATTTGGCGTCATTTCTCAGTGAATTACATAATAAATGCACATTTTTTTAATGTTTATGTTAAAATCAAGGATTAGTAATTATAAAAAGGATTTTAGAGTTGAATACTTTTAACAATGAAAGGTCAATGACCTTAAAATATAAGAAATGAATATTCGGCGCATTGGCTTATAAGGACATTGGTATGGTGTAATATTTTGGTATTTTCGTTAAAATGAGTCCGTCTTTATTTTTCTCAGGGCAATTACTACTCAATACAGGTTCTCACCTTTGACCTCTAAGGACGGTAAAGGTCATTGACCTCAAACTATAAAGATATTTGCGCTGTTGGTTATTAAAATTTTGGTTATTTTATGTACAATCCACGTATTTAGTCTGTTGCAATGGAATTGCTTTCATGTTGCAAAGATCATTGGTAGTTATCAACAAGTTTATAACTGGACCTCTGACATGTCTGAGGTCAAAGGTTGCCTAATATGTATGTATAGGCATGTAAATTCTTTGAGATGACAAAGGTTGTGAAGCTGACAAAGCTACTCTGGAACCTGCTATCAAATAGATGGTTCTATATAGACCTGAATGGTAAGCCTCCCATAAGGGAGTGTCCTCACCCCTCTGCTCTTCAACCTGTATACCAATGACCAACCAATACAATTCAATACAAGCTTCTTGTATGCTGACGACTTCTGCATTGCCTCACAGGAATATTCCTTTGAAGAAGTTGAAAAACCGCTCTGCTATGCCCTGGAAAGTTTAAGTCCATACTATGCCGCAAATCACCAGCGAGCGAATCCTGAAAAGACTCAATAAGGGACTTTCATCTCAATAACAGAGATGCCCAACGACAACCGAGGGTCAGATGGTATGGAAAACTGCTCAAACATGTCCCTACACCAATTTACCTGGACGTAACATTAGATTGTTCCCTTACTTATAAGGACCACAAGACAAAGGCACAAGACGTAGAGCAATTTGTTTGGTTGAGGTATGCGTGTACTTATAGTCATGGAAGTGATCAATGTCAGGTAGTAGTAGTTCTTCAGACCCAAATCTATGGTGGTCTTTAGCATTCCCAGCAATGGAAATGGCACATTAAGCATGAATGTCTACATGTCTGCTGAGGAACCAAACTATAGTACTGAATCCCGACCTACCCAGCCCAACTGACCGGGATAAAGGATTCATGTGTTGTTGCTGCCTCTTTGGAGAGTACTGTCAGAGGCATCGGTATCTTGTTGATCATGTTGATGCAAGAAAGTGCAAGGCAGGATGCATCAGTTGATGCAAATGCACCAAGGCTCCACGAGTGCTCTCTATTATGTTTGGATCGAGACTGTTGCTTTTTGAAACCTTTCACTTACACAATCAGTCAGTCAGTCCTTTGACTGTTCTGGAGTCGTTAAGGGACTTGACAGCAGAACAGGGAATTGTTTTCCTCCATGTCATCCTTTCAGTTGGTGGGGGTAATTTTTTGGGGGCTTCGGCCATCAAAGAGGTCATCATATATCAGTCATAGGGGTAAGGTTGGTAGGTCAATCGGCCCGCTCGTCTATTAATTCGCTTTTTTTTTTTTGCTGGGGGGGGGGGCCGTGCCGACCCTGGATCCGCGCCGGTAAGACATGTCAGATGTCAACATATAACTTGTTGATAACTACCAATGTTCTTTGCAACATGATACTAAACAGACTAAATGCATGGATTGCACATGAAATTACCAACATTTTAATAACCATCAGCTTCGCGGAAACTACCTTTAGACGGATTTGGGACTACTTTGAGACGGTTTGGAAATGGCTTGGAGACGGTTTTGAAACTTGTCGCGGAGATGTCTCTGAGACGTCTCCAAGACGTCCTCTCAGTCCCCGCGAAGTTTCATGAGTCTCAGGAATCACGGAAACTACTTTGAGACGGACTTGGACTTCTTTTAGGCGGTTTGGAAACGGCTTGAAGATGGTTTTGAAACTTGTCGCAGAGACGTCTCTGAGATGTCTCTGAGACGTCCCCGTGACTTGTGGAAGATTTGTCACGTGGTTTAGATTTGTCGTGGAGACGCCCCTCGAGTTTTGGAAACGGATTTGGGACTTCTTTAAGACGGTTTTGAAGTATCGGAAAGGAGACGTCTCTGAGACGTCTCCGCGACGAAAAAAAAGTATCGGAAACGTCTCTGCGAATTAAGATACAACCATAATACTTGATTGTAACATGAAATGCATGTTTCCTACATTATTACCATGTCATTCTCGGAGAATTGACGCCAAATATCAATATTTTGATATGTTAAGGTCATTGACCTCTGGAGGTCATCAGAGGTCAAACCTAACTTACCTCCCGATCTTAAAATGAAAGTTATGGCATGTTCTATCATTGGTAGAAATTTCATGCTTTAGTCAAAAATTGCACAATTATTCGGCTAATCCGCTCTACTATGAGTAATGATCCATAATTGAGGTTGTCAGCTACATGCAATGCTGCACCTTCAAGATGAGATGTGCAAGACACATCTAAACTAAATGCATGTGGAAGTATGCGATGACTATGCAAACTTTTTAACTGGGGCCTTTTTGAGGATGTAAAAATTGACAAGTGTGAACTTGGCTTAAAGGTGACCAGCCCTTTGTGTTGAGGGATTTGTTTGAACATTTACCAAAAAAAAAAAAAATTATAATTTTTTTTGCAAATATATTGTGCTTCTGCAGTTATGCACTAAACAACACGTCATTCATGTAATTTGAATTGTGTCAAATTTTGTCGGCATTATTTAGGGTAAATCTAAATATGTACTTTTTTTTCATATTTTGAATTTACGTTGTTATAGGTTGAAACATTAACCCTTAGCGTGCCACAGACACATTTTCGTGCAATTGTACTTATTATCTATACAATCGTAATAATTCATTTTCTTTTGATTGCTTGCAGTACAGGCTTTGCAAATAGCACAGTTGATTGTATTGTGCCTGTGGATCGAATTCCTGTCATTTACACCAAGCAAAACTATTATATACCATTTTAAAAGATTTTAAGTCTACTTTTTTGGCTATAAATCAATATGGCACGTTAAGAGTTAAATGATAAATTGCATATCTTTTGAAAATTAGATCTAAAAAATCATTTAAGATATTACTATAAAACTGTTTTATATCCAAAGTCAGTGTCCTGAAAATAAGCTATTTTTTAAAATATAATGTATAAAACAAATTGTAGGCATGGATGGGGGGGATTTCTGGATAATATCTTTCTGACATTAATTAGGTAAATCTATGAAATGATTAATCGTGAGGCCTATTTCAAGGGAAATAATATCCCTGCCAATAGAAGATGCTAGATCTGCTCTAACAGTCAAATGGTGTAATTGTCATTTTGCTTGCTTTATAGTTGGAGTGTTTTATAAGAGACCAATATAATTGGTATTTTTTAATATTCAATCTTACAAAGTCTTTAACCCAGATTAAATCACCTCCAAAACAAACAAAAACTAAAACAAAGAGTGAGAGTAATTTACAAAACAGAACTCTAATGTACAAAAAACAGAGGATAGATCCATTTGTTCCTGCTGAAAATTGAAGATACTCTAATTATGCTTTTAGAATGTGAATTATTCAATGATACTAATGAAGGCATCACTTATAGTGCTTGAAATGTTAAGTTCAAAGTAAATATATGAATAAAAATAAAAATTCAGACTTGGGTTGCTGTCAAATGTTTTACCATACCAGTGATTTCAAACTTGATACTGACGGAGCATAAGTCTCCTCTTCATTCATTTCACAGTCATCAACAAATATGACCCAGTTGAGTATTATTTTTTTTTTAAATGACCCTTTTCCTTTAAAATTTGGGTTTGGAATGAAATTTTGGGTTGGAAAAACTTGCCAGATGTTAAGATTTTCCTTGGTTTTTTTAACTTAAGGTGAAGTACCGATGGACAGATGAGGTGACCTTAAATGTCAAAGAAAAAAGTTCAATACCCTCCTAAAACATTAATTTGAAAGTATCACTTTTTCAAGTAGTGACACCACAAGAGTCAAACCCAGACACTTCTTCTGATATATAGGCGTACCTAGTAATATCTCAGGCGAACACCTTGTAGACACATAATGAACTCACTCCCTCAAGATGACACTCTCTCAAATGAGTTTATGAACATTACATCTCACCTCAATAGGTGGTGCTGCACTAGCCTGAGATTGACACATAGCGTGCTATTTCTGATCCAATGAATTAGCTTGATAAGAGAATATCAGGCATTTTCTCTTAAATAGCACACTAAATTTTGGTGAAATCCAAGCCATCTTATTCTTATTTTCAAACTCAAGCATGTTTTGTTGTTTTGTTTTAAAATAGCACGCTAAATTGAGTGGTGCTGTACTAGCCTGAAACGTATGCTTGATCCCATCAGCATATATCAGGCTTGTTTGTACAAGCTTGAGGGCAGGTCACAAAACTCAAGCTTGTGTAGCGTCAACTTTCCTCCTGGAACTCTGTCCTGTGTGAGGTGTGGTCGACACCCCTTCTCCTACAACCCAGCCTGATGTAAACATGTCAATAGGGGGACTAATCCAATCAAATGGGCTCTCAAAGTCACGCAGGACACACCTGAAATGTGAGATAAAATCCTATCTTTGGGTTTTTCCCACAATCCACCTTGCAGCTCACTATTTGGCAATTAAGCTCGAGCTAGTGCAGCGCCACCTTTTGACACATTTCTTTTGTTTTCATTCCCTGCAGATGGATAGATGAACTGGTGCTCTTAAGATCAATGCCCTCTCCATTCCAGCTGATCTTTGAGGCTACCATGACAGGGGGCAGTGCTGGAGATATCGCTCTGGATGATATACAGCTTCTAGACTGTACACCAGGTAAGAGCATACAGTCTGTTGACAGTGGGGAACCAGGTAGGGGCGCAGAAGATGTGCGTCCCCTCTATAATTTGAAAATTCACTCAATGACTTTACATGTTAAAATCAGTAAAGTTTGGTGGCTCACTCCTTATCAGGCCTGATGCCCCCTTTTTTCATATCCTGGACCATCCACTGGTTGAGCACCTGTAATATTTTCATACAGAGCTAGCATCACCCTTCTTACACTAGTACATGTATTTAAAACTGATGATAATGTTAGGGGAGTATTGATGGTGACAAATAATAGTCATGCTGTAGAGCTGTGGAGAACTGTAGAAATGTTAGTCCAAGAACAGCAGAATTGTCCTTTGTAGTTGATTAAATGTATATCGGTACTAATCATTGGTTCCGTTCCATTTGGTGATATCTATGGATAGTGTTTCATAATTGATTTTAGAACTCGATCTATATACATTTAGGTTATACAAAATAACCAATTCACATTATTTGTTAACCATTAGACACATCTGTCGGTGCTTTGTTATCCAAATACTAAATAAGAATTGAGATTAGTATAATAGACAAAAGCAATAAATATAGACATAAAATTGAATATATAAAAAGCACCAATTCAGTTCACATTTTGGGATTCACAAATGTTTTTTTTTTGGTGGGGTTGGTGTAATTTTCTCCTCAATGCAGCTGGTAGCTTAATTTCTCAGTGAAGTCCACTTATTTCTCATTTGGATATATCAAATTCTAAATTGTCAGCTAAGTAAAAAAAGGTCTATAATGCCACCAAATAAGCTCAGATATTGAGAGTATTTTTTTCTAAAGAAAGAGATTGTAGTTTACTTTCTTTCCCCCTGTTCCTGTCTGCCGAGGGAATGTGCAAATTTCCCGGCCATTCCTAATAGGAATTTGATTAAATTTTTTTCACTGGGAGAAGATGTACATGTTTCAAGAGAATTCTTTCTAGCCTGTTGAGCATTAGGATGGAATGAGCAATATTGAGTAGATATTTAGGTTGCCAGGAAATGTAACCTTTTGGCGGGAAATGGAGCGCAGATTTTTTGTTTTGGTCAAAATGCTGCACTTTGGATTAAAATGGAAGATGAAGAGAAGAGATGGAAGGAAAGGTAAAAGCAAATGACCTGGGGTGGGAAAGAGAGAATTCAAGCCTCTTCATGAAGGGAAAAAAAAACACACAGGAAAAAAACGAGAGTGGTTTTGTTTGGGGGAAAAGGGTAGATTGATATGAAAGATTGTAAAGTAGTTGCCTATGTCATAGAAGAGAAATATATATCAACAAAAAGAACATTGGGGGAAAAAAAAGAGGAATCAGAAAAGGAAGAGGGAGAGTAAAGGATGGAAGAAAATGTAAAAGCAAACAACCTCAGGTGAAAAAAAATAATTTAAGCCTCTTGATGAAAAAAAAAATGGAAAAGGAATGAGTGATTATTTTAGAGCGAAGGGGTTATATTGATATGACTGATTGAATAGTAATGTGTTATAGAAGAGAAAGTTATTCAAATCAACAAAGAACATTGAAAAAAAAGAAAGGGAAGAGGGAGTGGGGGTGGGAGAAAGGGAGAGATATAAGAGAGCTGACGAGACATAGCAATAAAACGGAAGTTATTTATTATTTTGTACAAAGATGAAAGAGAGACATAAACTAAACCATAAAATTATAAGAGAGAATGGGTGAAAGGGAAGATACTGAGGGAGAAAACAGCAGAAAGACATAAAGGAAGAGAGTTTTAGATATTAGGCGCTCCTGCACTAGCTCGAGCTATTTCAAATAGCGCACCATTTGTGATCTGATGAATTAGCTCGATCAGAGCAGATCCGCCTTTGTGGTCAAATAGCGCGCTAATTTGGAGAAAATTCAAACCTGAGTCATCTTAGGTTTTTTTTTTAAAAACTCGAGCTGGTTTGCGGTTTTAGCATGAAATAGCGCGCTATTTTGCACGGTGCTGCACTAGCTCAAGCTAATTTGAAATTGTGCACCTGTGCGTGTAGAAGCTAGTGGTAGTTACCAGTTGAGCAATACACATCGGGCTTGTTTGTTCAAGGTCGGATCTGGTTGTTAAAGCGAAATTTTAAAATAACTTGAGCTAGTGCAGGACCGGTTTCTTTTTTCAGGCTTTTTTCCCGATCCACCAATTAGCGTGCTATTTTTTTAGCTTGAGCTAGTGCAGCAGCGCCTATTGAGAGATAAGGAAAGTCACACAGAGAAATGAAGAGCAGAAATAGGTAATTGACAGCCAATCATGGTCATAGGGGGGAAAAGAGAATGTAAAGGAGAAGAGAAGTATAGTAAATTGAAAATAAACAATGTAAACGGCCCTAAGCGAAACACACAAATGACAAAAAATGTGAAATCAGTGCGAAAATTGCAATGAGTGCACAATATAATACTATAAAATCAATTCCCCCTGTATGACTTATGGGTTTGAAGTATCATCATACAATAGCCCCATTAGAACACTTTCAGGTGAACATTACTGACACGATAAAAGCAATTTTGTCATGTTTCCCAAATCGTTTCTGTAATTTATCAATTGCATATGAGATGTCTGCAACATGCACGTTTTTGTCATTATGTTGTGAAGCCGTTTTTACCTTTCTTATCTTGTGAATCTTTTGTATTGATATTACAGGGTTATATAAGTTCAAGAATATAAACTCAAGGCTGTTAAAACATATGTTGTTTAGAGCCAAAAGGCTTTTTCTCTTACAAAGGGCTAACATCCTTCTGGTGCTCAATGAACAATATCAAAGATTTAATGGGAGCATTTTATAAAAGAAATCATAAGAGAAACCATTTAGTATACACTGTTTAAGCTGATTTGCAATACTGCCCTAGGCATATATTACCTTTAGATACTAGTACTATTAAAACTCAATATTGTTCTAAATTCAGGATTGTCTTTGTATTTGCAATCATGAATATGATAATTAAATTTCTCCTCTCTACTGTAAAATCAATTTTAAATCTATCTTGTATTTTGACAGAGGCTTTCAGAAATGATATATGATATATCCTTTGAACTTGTTGAAATGAATAATTTTGGTGTGATTATTTCAAGGTGGATAAACCTTTTGCAAAAAAAGGTTTCTCATTAGAATTTAATCTCAGCATGTGTTAAACTGTTCTCTTGAAATTTGCTTCAGCAAAATGGAAAAGGAAATATTGTGATTTACATCCAATAACAAAGGAGATCTTCAAACTGTGAATATATGGCAACTATTCACTCAGCTGTTTCCAAATTATGAAGCATGCTTCAAACTTGGAGGCTAAAGCTGCAAAAGCAATGGGAGTTACATTTCTTTTATGCTTAATTCAAGTATATAGGATTTGATGGCAAAATGTTTTTAAATCTGTGTATTTTCTTTTCAAATTCAAGTGTGCAATATGATATTTGAAATCATCGCTTGGGAAGGAAGTTTTAGGAGGAAAACATTTTTAAAATCCTCTCTGTGATTGAGTATATTTGGTGAAAAATGTCTCTATTTTGGGGGCTTTAGAGGTAAATGAAGTAATGATTATACTCTGTCACTTTTTAGAAGCTCAATAGATAATAAAGAGAATTAGAGCAAGGAGTATGAACAAAAATAGGAAAACCTATGAGATTCAACATTGTATAGCTGGTGTGTTATTTTCTGTTTAGTTGTTTTGTATCTATTAATGAAAAGATGCTTTTTAAATTCAAGATATTTTAGTTATTATCAACTGGAGAATGAGCAGCGAGAAAAGAAATTCTAATTCAGGAAACATAAGAGCAAATGTGTGAAAGGAAAGTAGTATGATAGAGAAAGAGAAATACAGAGAGATGATATGAAGAAAGACATAGATAATTAGATATGAAGAAAGAGAGTGAGGGAGAGAGAAAGAGAAAGAGATAAAGAGAGTAAGATAGAGTGTATAAAAGGAAGATATGATAGAAAAAAAGGAGAAATACAAAGAGACAGGGCATGACAAAAGAAAGAGACAATCAGACAGAGAGAGAAAAGGAATATTTTGATATAGAATGAGATAAAGAGAGTAAGATAGAGTGTGTAAAAGAAAAATATTATGATAGAGAAATACAGAGTTACATATATGAAGAAAGAAAGAGACAATCAGAGAGAGATAAAGAAAGGAAGACAGAGAGAAAGAGAGAGGTGGATAAACAGTGAGATGAAGAGTGTCTAAAAGGAATAATCTACAATCGAATATGCTGGACCCACCCTCTGGAATAATTAACCCAGTGATCTTAAGTCTTGCCCCTCTCTCAACTCCTTTAAACATAAATAAAAAAATAGTCTCATGAACTCATGAATTGTTTCTTAAAGCCGTTTTGTTTTTGTTTTGTTCGTGTGTGTTTTGTCTAGGTTAGTTCTTTTTATTGTCGTTTTGAAACTTTCAGTGATTTGCCTTTGACAGGCCTTTGGCCTTTGTAAATCCCACACATTTGTATTAGTCATGTTTGTATTCTCTTTATTTGTGCCATGTGTAATTTTATGCCTATTTTAACATTGTATTGTATGTATTTGTCTTTTTATACAAATGTGAAAATAAATGAATTGAATCGAATAATAGAGAAAGAGAAATACAAGGAGACTGGGATGATGAAACAAAATGACAATCAGACAGAGATAGAGAAAAGACAGAATGTGAGAAAGGTGGATAGAGATTGAGATCAGGGCCCCGTAACATAAAGAAAAGTTAGCAATCAATCGCAAACTTTCAATCAGTCGCTAATAGCGATTAATCGCTAAAATCCGTAACACAAAGGCCCCCTGCGATCAATCGTATTAGCGATGATCGGTTAATTATTTTCTTTTTGCAAAAACGACTGGTGCATGAGCCTATTGATTTTTTGACTGTGCCCGATTCCCTGCTGAAAAGTTGTTTACAATCCAGTCCAGAATCAAAACGTAGTACCTTTTTGCTCCGTCTATTTACTGAATATGCGATATTTTATGATATTGTTGGCAATAAATATGAATATGAATAATTTCATAACTTAGAGTTTTAACAAGTAATTGATTTATGATGTTGAAAGTTGATTTTTGACCACTTATTTGGTAGATCGATTTTGTTTGTTTTATTCGTTGTCTGCAGACTTATGATTTAACCCCTAAACAACATGTCTTGTCCCAGAGCTTAGGCAGACATTTGGTGTAGTTATGTGTGAATTTCCTAGGGCTAACAATGTATCCGTGCAAGCATTTGAGTGTAGCTGTTGATCTAAATTTAAAAATACCAATCAAACATCGCCATGCATACTCTTAAGTGATTTCTTATGTTTTAGGCTAAGTACAGTTGTATCCCACTTATTCTCAATTATCTCTGCAACTGTAATTGTCTTTTTTATGTGTTTCACACATTTAATTTTTTTTTTATTTTTTTTTTTTTTTTGCGGAATCTTTACGTTAGATTTAGATCTAAATCTAAATAAAATCAATAACAAAGATATTGTCACAGCTTGACATTGTTTGACTAATAATTGATTGGTGTTTTAATGGCTGATCCAGGATTTCATGAGAGGGGGCTGGAGAGGGGGCAAAATTGAAATTCAGATTTTTTGTACAGGGGAGTCTGTACCCTGGCCTAGGCTACAGTCCTTTTTTTCTTTTTTTTGTCTGCCAGCTGAGCAAAAATGTTCCGTCATTTTTTCATGATGACCCTCATCAAGTGATGGTAGGGGGGGGGGGTGGTAGGGCCTTTGTCCATATTCAAGAAGGTCATATATCAAGCACAGATTTAGGGTAGACTTATATTACATACATGTATAAATTTGGCGCCAGTATTCTTTAGCGATTTTGGACTAGTTGGGGAGCAAATTTTGCTTATTGGTGATGAATTCATTACTATAAATAGCCTTGTAGACCTACTGATTTTCGCAACAGCCGCTTGCGAAAATAAAGTCACACAAAATACCACTTTCTAATATAAATCAACCAAAGACAGTTCTTTGGCCTTAACAAATGGTGTAAAAACATTGTTTTCATTAAGTTTTTCTATTTTTGCAACAGCTATCAACTCTCAATATAGTAAATTTAAAATTCATGTGTAATTGAAACCTATCCACAGGTTTCTTCTTTTTTTTCCAGGGAAATTGCTGCTTCCATCACTGTGTTGAAGTCTGTTGGGTATGGGCCAGGGGTCTGCAAATGAGAGTACCCACTTTTCCACTAGACCTACAAGGTAATGATTTTAAGCCTACACTCTTGGTTTTTGTGCCAAAATACCTGTGACACAACACTTGAAGAGACAAGTTCATTGTGTTTTTGATTGTGTGAAATGTTATTGTATACAATCTGTGAGCTTGAGTTGACATAACTTTCTCGCTTTAAAAATTGAGCAGAACATGTATTCAGCAGCAGAGCAAGGATTTGGAAAAGTGGAGGGGGGATATTTTTTTTTCTGGGGTGGTAAAAAAAAAGTAGGGTCCCCCTAATCTGTTTCTGTTTTAAAGATTGGAACTTGGTATTAATTTTACATTGCCTCGAGAATGCATTTAAACTTAAACATATATTGTCTTTATTTACACAGATGGAGCCTGCGAAAGTGATTGGTTCAAACCATGCGCCAGAAGACTGCAGCTTAGTGTATGGATAAGAGACAATGATTGAAAATGATCATTCAACGAACTGCAAAACAAAGCTGGTATGCAAATGTACGTAATATCACAAGACAAACTTAAATCAACATAAAGTTAAGTAATAACAGATTGATAGTAAAGATGCCTTAAACCAAATTAAAAATTAAAATTCAAAGTTTATTGAAATAAAATCCTGATAATTAGGATTGTCAACACAACAAACAACATATCAAATATGATCTGAAAAGCAAAGTGATAAAAAAAAAATGAGGGAGCCGTTAAATATTTTTATGATTGAAATAACTGACATGAATTAAACATGTTACTCTGTTGCAGACAAGCTGATTTGGCTATAACACTCATTTCCCATAGACCTCAACCTGATGGGGTTTGGGCTCAGTTCGCAGTATGTTCATACCGGTACTATACTTAATAGCCCCTTTCATTTACTCTTATGCAGGAAAAGCAGTGATGCAGTTAAATCATGGTGGTTCGGTACTGTTGTGGAAGTCATGTCATCACATCAACGCTGGCATGACAGATGTTGAATAGAGACTGCAGAATGTAAGAAATCACTTATTTGTGTTGTAGTCAGTCCCTCCTTTCCCTAACAATCTCTTCACACACCTCCCCAGGAAAGAGAGAGTTTAAAAAAAAAAAAAAAACATACACAAATAATAACATAGAAATCTATGCATCAATATAGATAGCGTTTGTTCTCAAGCCACATGCAAAGTATTTTTTTTTGCGTCAATTAAGGGGGGGGGAGGTAGTCAACTTCTTCTTATCTTTTAATGAAGTTAGGGAATACAACAGAATGTTTTCTGTTATCAACTTCCTTGATAGGGAATGATATTGTGGGTCATATATGTTTCACATGTAAATGATACTCTAGTTTTCATCCCAAAATTATTAGAAATTTGTAAATAGATTAAAACCACAGCCATTGTTCTCATTAATACTATTTTTAATCAGGATTTTACGACATCATTTTAAAATAAACATGATGTATCAGGCATCACACTTAGGAAATGACTGATGCGCATAGATTTCAGGGCGCACATAAGATAATCTTAGATATATTCGACCACGAGCTTATACACATCAGGTGACCAGCAAATTAAGGCGAACAAAGTTATAATTCAATGCATAAGTTCACATAGATAAACAAATGTCATCCTGAGTTACCTATCAGCGCTGCTCAATTTAGCCACTAACTTCAACAGTATTTTTAAGTGCAGTCCCTCTAAAAATAAAAGAACATCTCTAAAATTTTGAACATCATAATATTAATTAATATCGAAACGTTGAATTATTAAATGCTATCCTACTGGGGCCCTTCAGTTCTAATTTTGAATCAAAGTCACATGGAGAAGTCTAGAGACAAAAGCCATTATGAGGTGATATAGGTATCAATTGAATATAAAATTCCTGCCACCATGGTATTGTAGCTTATATGTTATCAAAATTAGCCTCAGAAACTCCGACCAGGTCACAAAACTTTGACGGACCATTATGGAAAACCCAATGTTGATGGTCAAAGGGTCAAATTTCGAGAGGGTCAGAGGTAATTTCAGTTCCATGTGATTAAACCAGCAAATTTTTTTAATATTATAGTCTAATAGACAAACAGGGTTTCTTTTTCTCTAATGCTGTGAAAGGCAAGGGCATTTACAGCGTTGTCAACGTTGTCTTTTAATATATACCGGTGCTAAAATGCCAATAAGGTATCTTTAACAAAGTACAACACGTTGGACTATGAAGATGATAAATTAATCACAATAAGTAACAATTTCTTTGTCAATGAAAGGCATATTTGTGTACTATCTGGAACATGGTTTTGGTGCATTGTATGGAGTGCCATATAATAAATTTATGTTTTCAAATAAATGATAAAATCTACAAGACAACAATTCTGTGAGAAACAAAGTTAATCGAATATTATTTCAATCTCAAATAATGCCAATAACTAGTACAAAATCACATGGTTTATGTAATTTTTGACTTTAACGATGAATATGGTATCAGTCGTATATTCTTACGATGACTTGGGGCTACGAATTGAATTTCTACAATTGATATCAATCGAGCTTCTTTGATGTGATCGTTCTACATTGATATCAATCGGACGATTGATGATCGATCGGACAAGATACGATACAATCAACGTACGGAAATCGATCTGTTATGCAAAGCTAATGTATATCACGAGGAGCCTAGAATGAGTCATAGGAAAGACTTTGGTGAGATTAGGAAAGAATTAGGCTTAAAATGTATAATAGAAAAGACAATACAGAAAGGAGGTTAAGTAAGCGAGATAAAGATATAAAAGGTAGAGATGATATAGAAAGGTAGAAGAAGAAGAGAGGAGAGAAGAGCAGAGAGTAGATGAAAAACTGAAAGCATGTACTTCATCAATGAAAGTAAAACATTGGAAATATGAGAGCCCCAGGATGTATCATGTGAAAATCAAAGAAAAGTAATTGATTGAGAAGAAAAACTGAAGGCTCTATCTAATGGAAATGCCTAAACATTATAGCCCCTGCCCACACCACAGTAATGGATATGCATTTGTAGCATAGATTAGGAGAAACAAAATGGTGGTCCTACTTGCATTTCATCACCTCTTAAGCTGTCATCATCATTGGAGGATAAGCTTGTCTTACTGATATAGAGTGTGAGGGTAAAAACGAACTAATAAAGAACTTGTTAGTCAATTCAAATCAGTTCACAGTGGATGTAACCCGACTGTTGAAGATATTCCAAGCTGGTTGCTAAGTTAATGAATGTAGCATTGCGATTATGTATTAGACAAGTGCAAGGTTTGCAATGCTTGTATGCGACAAGGGTAGTTAAGTTCCGACACCCATAAAGTGCCAATTGAATTATTGGATAATTCATTTATAATACGCTCTCTGGGCCCCCAGTAACGATAAAGGACTCTACAATCGATCAGTGACGATTGATTTGAATCAATCGTAACGATCGAATTAAGTTCACGTATCGGAATTGATATCTATCGTAGAAACCGAACACAAAAGAATGCTACGATTGATGATCAATCGTAGAAATCAATGAGACCCCCAATCAATTCTGTAAGATTACGACTGATTTACAATCTATCGCCTCAAAATAGTTACCCCAAGAATTTCATCAACATCAAACCATGAATTGAATGAATTGCGTAGTAGAGTGGCATATGATTATTTTGAACAATAAGACCGTATTGAAGCAGATCATCGCTAGTATTGATTAAACTGGTTTTCATCATCACCACAGAATGATGGCCTTCAAGGAGAAATTTATCATTTATTGAAAACTTCATAAAAGTTTAATGGCACTGTAACCGATAGCAATGCACACAAAAACCCATTGCTTCCATATTAGTTACAAGGAAAACATAAGCAACTTCATTGACATATAAATAAATTGTATCGGATTAATTCTCACTTTAATGTCAACCGTGTAGCATGTAGTAGACCAAAAAAAAGTAAATCTAACACCAATTTGGACTTCAAATAACCGTGTTTATTAAAATGACAAGTTCGAGACGAGAGACTGTAAAATGCCTGAGCACATTCACCAATGCAATAGAGAAAAAAGAGAACCCTGTTATCCTAAAGACTAAATAATATACAAAGATTGCTGAGGTAAAATAAGGTTTCACATGTTAACCAGTGAGAGGAGTTTAAATGCAGATCTCTTTCCGGAGATTTTGCACTGTTGGCGAACGGCCACTCAAACGTATTTTTGAAGCTTTCGCATATGGTAACCGAGCCCGTGACCAACAGTATAAATGGAATGGACAAGTTGTAGCGGATTAGCAATGGAGAATAAATACAATATATACAAACATGTGAGGCAAGAATTGCTCTGGCCCGTATTCCATAAAGCAAGAATTTAAGGCCATGTTTGCTTATATTTAATAGTGCCGTATTGCCATAAACGAGCTTACTAAGAATTCTGTTCAATGCATATTTGTTGAGAGAGGATTCCCAAAATGATTTGAGCAACTGCCAGAAATGACCTATATGGACCCTCTCCATGGACCTTTGACCAAACTACGACCTGAAGGGAGACTACTATTTATGCTGTGCAAGTCTACATCTCAATTACTTTAAATTAGATATATTAGTGCTCAATAAAATATATGAGAGTTTTATTTATAGGAGCCAATAAAATTAAATTGGGCTAAATTGAACAATGCCGCTTAGTGATGATACGAGATTAATGGACAATAAGAGGAAAGAGCGGTCTCCTTAATCTTGATGGCTAACGTGTTCAGTAAAGGGTCAGAATTGCTCATAACGAGCACCGTCCCGACATACGCACGATAAGCGAGCATTTTCACTAATTCTAAGAGATGCATGTACCTTCATAAAGCTAATCTAAAAATGAAGAGTACAAATGATATTTGATAATTGTTTAATGAAACAATGCTTGGTTGAGAATTCCTAATTTACAAAATTCACACATTATATTATTTTGATAAATAAATCAAGATTGTGAACATATTGACACAATAAGTACATATTCCTCATAACTGAGAAAAAAGTTGATCCTAATCCAAAAAACTCTAAGTTTTTGAGATAACCACATACATTCCATAAAAAAATAAAAAACACCAATGGTTTAAATACCACTCCCTACTGAACACCCAGAAAAAAAAAATCATTTGAGCAATTACCTAGTGAAAAAGCCAGAAATTATAGATGCAGATCTTTACCCTGCTATTGTTGTAGTATATTTATTGCCCTTTTGTGTTTGCTTCTTTTCCTCTCGTGGAAGGGTAGACCTACCAACACGCACCAAAAAGAAGTGATTTTGCTTACATTTGCGGTCCTATTCAACATCTGTCACGCCAGCGTGCATGGTGCATGACAATGACGTCCCACAACAGTACGAACCACATGCAATTGTAACTGCAATCACTGGCTTTATTCTGCATCAAGGTAAATGAAGGGCTGATTAAGTATACGTTACGGTATGAACATAACTGCGACTGAGCCCAAACCCCAATCAGGTTGAAGTGTCTATTGAATGAGGTTTTTATAGGCCAATCAGCCTGTCTGCAACATGAGTAACATTTAATCATGTCAGTTATTTCAATCCATAAAATTATTTAAACGCTCCCTCATTTCTTTGTTATACTGCTCTTTCAGATATAAATTTGTATGTTGTTTTGTTTGTGTATGGACCAACAGGATCTATAATTATTCAAGATACTTTATTTCAATTAATTTATTTTAATTTGAAATATTAGGTTATAAGCGCATACTTTACTATCATCTTGTTATTACTTAGTTTATTGATTTAAAGTTTGTCTTAGTGATATTAACGTACATTGCATACCAGCTTTGTTTATGGCAAGATTACTTTGAATGATCATTTTCAATCATTGTCTCATTATCCATACAGCTATCTGCATCTTCTGGCGCCTGTTTAACACAATCACTTTCGCAGCCCCCACTGTGGTAAATAAAGACATACTATGTTTAAAAGTTTAAAAGTGCATCTCTTGAGGCATATTGTTAAAAATAATAATACCAAAGGTTCCAATCCCTTAAAAACGAAACAGATAAGGGAGGACCCTATCTTTATTAATTTAACGCAATGTAAAGTTCACGGACCCGTAAGAAAAAAAAAATGTGCCCCCTCCACTTTCCCAAATCCTGCTCTGCTGCTGAATACAATTCTGGCTCAATTTTAAAGCGAGAAAGTTATGTCAACTCAAGCTCACAGATTGTATACAATATAACATTATCAACAATCAAAAACACAATGAACTTGTCTTCAAGTGTTGTGCACAGATGTATTTGGGCAACAAAACCAAGAGTGTAGGCTAATCATTACCTTGTAGGCTTAGTGGTTACTCTCATTTGCAGACCCCTGGCCCATACCCAACAGACTTCAACATCAGTGATGGAAGCAGCAAATTTCCCTGAAAAAAAGAAGCAAACTGTGGATTAGGTTTCAATTACACATGAATTTTAAATTTACTATATTTAGAGTTGATAGCTGTGCAAAAAAAAAACTTAATGAAAACAAATGTTTTACACCAATTTGTTAAGAGCCAAAAAGAACTTTTTGGTTGATTTATATTAGAGTGGTATATTTCGTGGTGACTTTATTTTCGCAAGTCGGCTGTTGCGAAAATCAGTAGGTCTACAAGGCTATTTATAGTAAGGAATTCATCACCAATATAGCAAAATTTTGCTTCCCCAAACTAGTCAAAATCGCTAAAATAACTGGACGCCAAATTATACATGTATGTAGATAGAAGTCACCCCCAAATCTGTGCTTGATATATGACCTTCTTGATGAATGGACAAAGGCCCTACCCCCCCCCTACCATCACTTGATGAGGGTCATCAGAAAAAATGACTGAACATTTTGCTCAGCTGGCAAGACAAAAAAAAAGAAAAAAAGGACTGTAGCCTAGGCCAGGGTACAGACTCCCCTGTACAAAAATCTGAATTTCAAATTTTGCCCCCCTCCTCCAGCCCCTCTCATGAAATCCTGGATCAGCCATTAAAACACCAATCAATTATCTAGTCAAACAATGTCAAGCTGTGACAATATCTTGTTATTGATTTTATTTAGATCTAGATCTAAATCTAACGTAAGATTCCGCAAAAAAAAAAAAAAAAAAAAAAAAAATAAATAAATGTGTGGAAACACATAAAAAAAGACACTTTACAGTTGCAGAGATAATTTGAAAATAAGTGGGATACAACTGTACCTTAGCCTAAAACATAAGAAATCACTTAAGAGATGCATGGCGTGTTTGATTGGTATTTTTAAATTTAGATCAACAGCTACATCCAAATGCTTTCACGGATACATTGTTAGCCCTAGGAAAATCCACCATAAACTACACCAAATGTCTGCCTAAGCTCTGGGACAAGACATGTTGTTTAGGGGATTAATCATGAAGTCTGCAGACAAGATAAAACACAAACAAAATCGATCTGAACCCCCAAATAAATGGTCAACAAATTCGAACTTCGAGCAATGTCCATAATATCAATTACTTGTTAAAATCCTAAGTTAATTAAATTAATATATTTAATATTTATTGCCATCAAATATCATGAAATATCCGCATATTCAGTAAATAACGGAGCAAAAAGGTACTTACGTTTGATTCTGGGACTGGATTGTAAACAAACTTTTCAGCAGGGAATCGGCTGCACAGCTAGCTAGCAGCACAGAAATATCTCTATTTCTGTGGCTAGCAGCTACAGTAAAAAATCAATAGGCTCATGCACCAGTCGTTTTTGCAAAAAGAAATAATTACCGATCAATCGCTAATAGCGATTGATCGCAGGGGGCCTTTGTGTTACGGATTTTAGCGATTAATCGCTATTAGCGACTGATTGAAAGTTTGCGATTGATTGCTAACTTTTCTTTATGTTACGGGGCCCTGGTCTCTCTTCTGTAATTGTCAGAAATAAGATAAGGGACAATTTTTCTGAAAAACTTAAGGTTGTTTAATTATTTTTCCTCTTCCATATCAGAACTGGCGTACATACAATAAATTCTTCTAAATTTAGTTACATAGAAAGGATACAGATAGTAAATTTGCAGTAATCAGTATCCTCTTAAATATTTCAAGATTTTTGTCTCTCTTGATTTCTAAGACAAGATTATTGTAATAACCATGTTAACATAATTAATAATACAACTAAATCAACTGATGACAACATGTACATGTACAGATCAAACATAATAATACATAACACATATTGTTCTCCGCAAAGTATTGGCATTTCATTTTTTTTACCTAAAAAGCCTTCTGTTTCCTACAGAGACATTATCTATTCCCTCCATGGCTTCCCATGGTTTTATGTGGGGGTGTGATGATGCAAGCGAACGCATGATATATATGTATTTATCCTTTCCTTTTTTCATCTAACAACGATCCATCACTTTATTAAATAACAGACGGTTGTCCATGTCTCCCTCAAATTACAGGTTCCTTGCGGCTCGATATTACACTTTTCTTGTTCACCTCGCATTACAAACTGGACCGCCATGATTTGTAAAATGTTTAGGCTACTGTCGGAGCATATTTAGATCATTTATTATACTAGGTTAATGTATGAAGGAGATTGATGAATCTAAGTACATGCAACTGAATAATTTAGCAATAGCTGAAACTTTCTTCTGTGTTGATACATGAAGACAGGGACATACTCTGAATTTCCGATCAGTTTTGTCAAATGAGAAATAGATTGTTTATCTTGTTTATCTTGTTTATCCTTCAAATTTGATATAAATATACATTCTGTGACTTAAATTAGCATCAATTTGATTCTAGTAATTTTGGTATACCTCAAATTTCCTCCGTTTTGATAAATGAAAAAGAGCAGGACACAGTGTGAATTTCCGGTCAGTATTGTAAAATGGGAAATGGATCTTGTTTGTCCGACCAAGTTGATAAGAAAATGAATTTCTGTGAGTTGAGAAAACGTGAGTTGGTATTTTGCAACCTTTTGAAAGGCAAGACTTCATAAAGATGTCTATCAATCAATCGTTTTACCTATGATGATGAAAGATTCACTTGAGCTTGTTTGGTAAAAAAAAAAAAAGTTTCTATCAAGATCCTCAGTTTTGCTTCATCATACTGTCAAATAAATGATTTATTACACAATGTTAAGGGTTTAAAGAATAAGTTCAGTCAAAGTACAGTGCTCCCCTTCTCACATACTTTTATGCTTATTGTTTTCATAACTTTGAAAGTGTTTGAAAGGATACTATTAACAAATGACAAAAACAGTGGTGGTTATTCTTAGTTGATTTTATACTTCAAAATAATGTGTTTCGATAGAGGATTTTTTTGTCTACATAAATATGAGACGCAAGGACCTGTGATTGTTTATTACATACTGATTAGAAAAACAGGCATGGATTTGAAACCTAATCAATGTGCTTTAGCCATTAGCAAGGTTGGATCTTAGGTCCCCTGGATGCAGTAGATCCCTTGGATGCAAACCTGAAAGAATAATAATTTTGTTTTGTATGAAATATCATGAATGATTGTCTTTTTGAAAGCTTATTAGTAATAGCAACCTCCTGAAGCTACACCTTTAATACCATATGAGGATCTTAACAAAGGACTGTAGCACAATAACTTACTTTTGAAACCAGTAATTTCCCTGGCATCCATCTACTGTTCTATAAACTAAACTATTTCAATTTTTTTCCCATTTTCTGAATTTACTTTGTAACAGATCATATAGCTCCCTCATGCTCGCCTAATAGCTACTATGAATGTATCAACTTGGAATGCATCGCGAGAGATAAGCTTTGTGATCTACAGCAGAATTGTCTCTTGAGAGAGGATGAGAATAATATGAATTGTGGTAAGAACAAAGATGAGCAATTTATATTGATTTTGTAGATTTGTATATATTATTTATGCATATTTTAAATAGATCAATGATTCTTAGAAAGAGAGGCATATTTTTTCAAATCAATAATGCTATTTTTTGTTGATTGGTAGGAACATACGTCTTCAAAGCAATATGATTCCGATTTACCGTTCCGTAATTGAGAGAAATAACCATATAAATAATTGTTTTATTACAACATCATATCCATGTCAAAAATCAAAGATTTGTTCCAGAACCTTTATCATTTCTTTCAGCTTTACGCTACAGGACATTATTATTGGAATCAGTTTGACCCTCTATGTGCTTTAATTGCCATGCGGCACTTTCAACGGCTTGTCAACATTGCCTTTCGGCACAAACAATAAAACCAAGTAACATTAAGAATGTCCTCTCAGTAACAAAAGCTTTGGGTAAATAACCCATAGGCCTATCCAGGTTAGCTGACAACCCTTTTGTGATAGTAAATGTTAATTCCATACTATATTTCAGATAATCTGGCAAAATGTTACAGCTCAAGAAATTTGGAGTGGCACATGGCTTTCACTTTAATGAGCCATTAATTAGTGGCACCTAAAAAGTTAGGAGGTTTAACAATGGTATTTAAAAAAGTTTTCTTTTCTGATCCTAAAGGTCACATCCCATATGGAGCCCAGTGTGATTTTGAGTCTGGTCTATGTGGATGGTATGACATTGTAGGCCAAGACCATCAGAACTGGACCAGGCATCATGGACCAACCAGGTCTGCAGGAACAGGTCCTAGTGTGGATCATACTCTCGGAACAGAAGAAGGTATTGAAAAGAACTGCAAATGTATCCAGTCTAAATAGTTTACGTGTTGTGAACTGAGACTGCTTCAGACATTTAGTTCTATAGGCTTTACTGTGCCAAATATATAGGTTTTTTGTTCAACAGGAATTCAGATTAGATTTAGGGCAGGGGATAAAGGCATCATGTTAGGTCCAAGGTTTAATTTGAAATTGTTAGAAATTTAGAATAAATTATGCATATGTATTGCCTCTGCTGTTGAGATCTTGTCAATATAAACTCATTATGAACACCGTTCATCAATTTTGAATGATAAATAGTATCAATACATCACATAGCTAGATAAAACATCAATATCATATCATTTGTTATGATCAAATCGATTTGATGAGATATGTCTTAATTAATCTCTACATAGTGTTTAGAAAAGTATTTTGAATATTATTGTGATCTGCAATCTATCCTTACTTCTTGTAAAGATGTTCTGTTCAAATTTCTTTTCCTTGTCTTCAAAATCAATCACAATATGACTCTATTCTATCTTAAATTTCTTGTTTCTCTCCACTGATCTTCAGTGTCCTCTTCTAATAGACGTCTTCATTCTGCAACACAGCCCTTCTCCAGTTAACACCCTGACCCTGTACGATTATTTGCTATGGAGATCGTTCTTTCTCTGCTTTTGCCCAAACTCTTTGGAAAAATCTACCTCTTCATATTCTGGAGGCATCTCTGATTAACTCATTTAAGACGCTGCTAAAAACTCATTTATTCAATCAATCACTTTCAATTAGATACATGTAATTTTTTTCTCTTTTCTCAGCACTTAGAAACATTGTATGAAAAGCTATAAAAAATTTGTATGTTATTATTTTTATCATTACTGCATGTAGGTTACTACATATACTATGAGACATCAAGAATTGACAATGGTCATGAAGCATACATCAGAAGCCCTGTGTTTGAAGTCCCACCTGCTGCTACCAGAAATAGAACAAGCCCCCTTTACAAGTCATGCAAGGTAACACACATCGGTTTATAACCATTTGATCTAACATCAGCTGGTCCAATTCTATGATTGTCTAACAGACCTTATGCATAATTATGATGTCATAAATTCATAGCGCCCTCCATCAGGGGGGTATAGGAATACGTGTTAAAGGAGTTGTCAGAGATGCGCGAGTTGCTTTCACATACGAGTGCAAGGCAATGGCCTCGATCAGCCCCCAACTACAGAGGGCTATGACGTCAATGCATAAGGTCTATACCACATCAGCTAAACCCATTTGGTCTACTAATATTTTGTTCTAAATTCTCACTTGGTCTTATTGCCAACTCGTCTAAAATCCAATTGTCTAGTTACACTTTTGTCTAATTCATAAATGAACATTTGGTCTATTAGCAGTCTATTACTAGGATTGACTAAGTCATGTTAGACCAAGTGGACATCGGACGAAATGGTAATTAGCCAAAAGCTAATTAGACAAACTGGTTGTAGATGAAATCGAATTGTACCTAGTGGGATGAGGTCAAACAGGTTTTAATCAAAATGGGTTTAGACCATGTTGGCAATTTAGCGCCCCATCATGAAGGAAAAATAAAAAATGTCCATGTGATGAACAATATATTGAAATTTTTTAGCATCCCATTACATTACATTACATTACAATAAACATTTTGGGCGCTAATTCCCTTAAGGCTCAGAGCGCGTACATGAAAAAATTACTATTTGTCAATAACTACATTAAGAGTATTATTAATTATTCATACTTATATATACTTAACATACTTAAAATCAAACAATATGACAAAGAATTTATGTGGAAAGAATTTATGTGAAGAGATGGGTTTTCAGAGCCTACTTAAATATTTGAATAGAAGAAGACTGTCTAATGTGCAAGGGTAGGTTATTCCATTCTTTGGATGCTGCAACAGTAAAAGTCATATCTCCTGCCTGGATACGTGTAATCGGATAAGTGAGGCGAAAGTTATCATTTGAAGATGATGATTGAATAGTCAAAGTGGGGAGGTTTTTAAAAAAATATTACTTTAAGTATTACCTTTTATTTCTTTTTGTTTGGTATGGAAATTCGAGAATATAAAAATAATCCAAAATTGCTATAAATATGAAATCATTTTATCATGTTTTTGGAAATATTTGATTTGCTATTTTTTCCATTTTTTGTGTTGATCTTTAGCACTTCAAATGAGCAGAATCGACATATTTTAAAATTCTTATTGTTAAGTTGTTTAATTGAACATATACTGTATTGAAATTAATTAATATACAAGAGCTTAATTCTCTATCAAAACAATTTTGAATTGGGGGAAACAAATTCTTTGTGCGAATTCACAGTCAATTTTGAGGTTTCTATATTTTATTTTTAGTGATATACATGTATCCTGTATAGATAAACACATCTTTGTATATATATATATATATATATATATATATATATATATATATATATATATATATATATATATATATATTATATCATCATTTTAATATGCATTCCTGTATTTTTTTTCAGTTCCGCTTTGCATACCATATGTATGGCACTGAACCCAGCACATTAAAGGTCTTGCATTTCTGCTGAGAGTCCAGACACTTCAAGTCAACTTTTCAGCGAGTATAACGGAAATAGCGACAGATGGATCGAAGTTATCCAACCAATGCCTGCCGTTATTACAGAGAGGTGAATTATTTGTTTATTTGTGGTTTAGATTATGAATATATGAAACTTGCAACAGTTAATTTACACTTTCTTATCTTGTTTTGTTTATCAGTTAATCAGTTTGAATAATGTGCCAAAACTTCCTTCAACTTTAAGGTTTGTAAACTACAAAATTTCTTCATACCATAGGTATATCTCTAGGTATACATGATTTATAGATGGGATAGCATCTTCTCTCTTCTGTCACGTACCTGAATGTGATAACAGCCAGATTTTTAGGCTGAAAACTTGCCATTTTTAAACAAAGATTTCTCAGATTAAATACAAATTTGAGCTTGCAGACTTACTTCGCTACATTAAAAAGTGTCTTATCTGTAAATATATGCCTTTTTTTTTCCTTCAAAGAAGCAACCACATTTTTTCTTTGCACGTCGACTTATGTTAATATTTGAATATTAATTTGAATTAGGTACTTTATCCAGATTGAAGCCACAAGGGGTACAGGTTGGAAAGGGGATGTTGCCATTGATGATATCTCACTCAGCCCAGAATGCTTTGCAGTTAACACCACCCTAGTAGGGTCAACAGCAGGATACCCCAACACATCATCTTCTTCAGTGCCAACAAGTACAAATATGACATCCTACCAACCCACACCAACCAAAGTTATAACAGGTACATGTAGACAGGATCAGTAATTAAAGTTTGATTATGAATAGCTTGGTATACAATACTAACATGTTATAATAATAATGACATTCTAGATTTATGTGCCTAATACACAGTTATACTACATCTCTAAGCGCTGTACAGACATATTATTCAATACTTTCAATACAAATGTTATTGGCTAATGAACAGACAAGAATCGTCTTTGTCTGGCCTCAATGAGGTGCTTGGAATTTTTTGATTGATTTGAATTGAAGGTTTTATTTGTCATCTTCACGGCCAGTGATATATTGCATGAAATTTAGATTTAAAAATAAATAGAACTATACAAGCTTTCACCAAATATAAAATAATCGACATTGAGATAATTAGAAGGTTTGTATTATTGGACAAGATTCTTTAGCTGTGACTTTATATTCATCTCCCACAGATCCAACAGAAGGAGCAACACCCACCACCACCACCACCACTACCAGTACCACCACAGAAACTACTCAAAAGGAAACCACCCCAACAGTTAATTTCACATTTACAACTTGTGGCACCCATGGACCTTATGGACCAACCCAAGCTAAATGCACTGCAGCATACCGTTACACTAACCTGACAGTCAGGGTGCTCAATCATGAAGATTCCATTGCAATTGCGGGGGTGCAAGTATGGACAGTGCCGGAGACAAGGCCATACAGGTGTGTTTGTTATCCTCTCATTGTCCCCGCCGAACGAGTTCGAGCAGGGGACTATGAAACGGGCTCCGTACGTGTGTATGTGTGTATGTGTGTGTGTGTGTGTGTGTGTCCGTCCGTCCGTCCGTGCGTCCGTCCGTGCGTCCGTATGTGATCAAAATCTTCAATTTGCTACTCCCTCACCATTTTTCATCCGATTTCGATTCCGTTAGCTTTATATAGCTTTATAGATTCCGATAGCACTAGGTGATGGCTTCAAAACTTCTTCACAGAATTTTGACCTTTGACCTTTGACCCTGATTTTTGACCTATATTGTACATTGGT
>CALNVZ010000174.1:26464917-26523563 GCA_940671915.1 Paracentrotus lividus
GATATAAATAGTAACTGAAATTTCAAACCAACATTGATTTGTTCAATTTCATTTTTTCAAAGTGTACAAATAATTTTTGGGGACACTGTATATATTATGAAAGATATTCATTGTCACTATATTGAGTTCAAGTTTAGATTACTTCTGTAATTTTCAAATAGAATTGTGTAAGAAAAATTCAATGAATTACTATCTACCCAAGATAGCAGTGTGTAAATGTATATAAACATGAGATACCTTGTTTAAGCAACTACATGTAAGTTCAAGCATAGTTATACAGCATCTATATATAATATGCGCCATCAATTTTATTGTAAGGCACAGTGTTTATTACCTATACTCTTAGCTGCATGGACAGAGTGCTTGAACATTAAAGGCAGTTTGTCCTATAAGTGTAGCAAATTTGTGAAATTGTTGGAATCAAGCTTTGACAATCACGAGATTTACACTGACAACACCATATTTAATTTTCTTTTACCTACAGAAATGATTAACCTGTGAGTTGTTTAATCTTTTCGCCAAGATATTTTTTTATTTGTCCGTAGCATATTTAGAAAGAAAATAAACCCTCAAAAGAGAGGCAATTGTAGATGCAGTATGTTTGAATAACACAGGATGCAACAATTGCAGCTTAGTACCTGTTTTAAACCCTTTATCATCTATTATATAGATAATGCATTGTCTAAAATGCAACATACTGGATTATTTTTGTGCAAGATAAATGTTTGTTTCACCGAGGATGTAGGCCGAGGTGGAATAGACATACATTAGGGATAAGTGTTTGGAGTTCATATAGGCCAGAAATGTTCCATTATTGTAACATACAATATCTGTGATAGTAGCTAGACACCTTTATCTTTGGCACAGTATCCTTAAGAATAATAGACTGCCTTTGACCTTATTGTATGTATATATCAGTGCTGCATGTATCCATTGTTATTAGCTTGTGCGCATACCCTTATAATGCGCAAGCAGAATTGGGCAACTGACCCATCTCGTTCACTTTAAAACTGGATTTCCAAATCGTTCACTATAATAACTAAATTTTTCACTTTAACAGAATAGTGAGTGACACGTGCCATCATTTTAACCAATCACAGCTCTTAAAATACTACCACTATTTACTATAATTGATTACCGGTATTCTAATCGTGCAGTATATCAGCTTTTGGTGCTAGCGGAGGGGAAGGAGTAGAGAACTCTGGTCCAAGCAAGGCAGCCAAGGTGGAAGCCATCTTTAATCTGACCGCTGGAAATCAGCTCTTAATCCTGGTTGGTCAAGAAGGGGAGAGTGCATGTAGTGTGAGTCAAAAGTATTATTTCCTCAACAAGATTTTCTTCTGTTACATTTGTTACCCTCCAGCTCAAAACCACCAATAAGTCAACAAAATTCGTATTTTTTTTTTTTTACTGTAAAACTTGTACACACCTTTGTCTCATCCCACTTGGACTATTGTAATTCTCTCCTAGCAAGCCTTCCTGTTTCCTATCTCCCTCCACTCCAACGTATCCAAAATGCAGCAGCTAGATTGGTTACTTTCACTCGAAAACATGATCACATATCCCCCATTCTTCGCTCTTTACACTGGCTACCAATTAATTCTTGTGTTACTTTCAAGATTCTTCTTCTTGTGTACAAAGTAACTAATAATCTTGCCCCACAATATCTTCAAAATCTAGTATCACTTCGATCCTCCTCTTCAGCCAGACCCCACCGTTCATCTTCTTCTATGCAAATTATTCATGGCCCGAGAACCAAAACTCGATATGCCAACCAATCATTTTCATGTATATTGCCCCTACCCTATGGAATAAACTCCCGCCCCATATTCAAAATGCTCCATCTGTCGATTCATTCAAAATCCTTCTCAAAACTCACCTTTTTAAATTGTAATCTGTTACACACTGTATGATTTTGGAGGCGCACACCAGTAGCATATATTTTCATTTGAGTTTATTTATAATGTATAAGTAATATGTTTAGATGTGTTATTATTTAGTTAACCTGATCACCAAAGCGCTTAGAAACACCAGTAGGAAGCGCTATATAAATAAAATTATTATTATTATTATTACTATTTTCTAAAAATAGAGATACCAAGCTTTCCAATGATACCAAAAACTTGAAGTTAACAAAAGTATAATGAAGTTAAATATCATGTTAGAAGAAGAGCCGTTAGTGCCTTCATATGTAGAAACCTGTTTCTCCTAGCATTTACTATTGTTCTTTTTGCAACTTATTGGTGGTTTTTAGGGGGTTGGTCACATATTTAAACTTGTAGTGGATTATCTTCTAATTTAGCTAATTGGTGTTTTCTGAGGGCAATTTGAACAAAAACCTTGTGCTTTGAGATACAATGTATGTTATCTTTTCATATTTCACATATACCACATTGATGTCAAATAACTTTTGATGTATGAGATGAAAATATCTTGACTATTGGAGTGATAAATACTATCTCTTGTTTGAAAATGGTAAAAGTTTCTGAAGTTTTTGACAAACGAAACCCCCAAAATGGCTCATAACTCATTTATGTCCCATAATACGAGAGCTCTGTATATGCTGTTTAGAAATATCAAGATCCTTCAGATCTGAATGTTGTATGCATGTCATGCAATAATCCTTCACCAAAATAGATTTTAATTTGACTTAGAGCACTACTGAAACTACCAAATATTGTAAATATTCTTTGTGATTTATTAGGAAATACGTGCTACAAATTTGCGCGTGATATTTAATTGATGCCATATTTCTTAATGTTTTCATTTCCACTATTAACCTTGACTGCATATTTGTAGAAATCTCTGAAGCATTACCTAAGGTATTATTTTCAACAAGCTTCTTTTGAGCTTCTTTTTCATATTCCTGCTACAATCATGTAAAAGAAAGATAAATCGCTTATATTGTGTTTTTAATGTGGAAATGAATGAATAAATAATTTAATCTCTCCTTGATGTAAATACGGATTAGGATCCGGATGTTTTGTTCTCACACTACTGCACTGGAAGCGCTGATGAGGCAGCCAAGATGCAGCTTGGTGAGGGGGGCTGGAGTGCAGGTGGTGGTGGTGCCGGTGGAGGGGGTACATTCATTGCACTGGTAAGATACAAAAGAGAGTGTACTTAAGGGATAGATAATAGTGTTGGTGAGGTGGCCAAGATGCAGTTTGGTGAGGGGAGGGGGGCTGGAGTGCTGGTAGTGGGGGTGCCAGTGGAGGGGGTACGTTTATTGCACTGGTAAGATATGAAAGAGATGGTATAATTAAAGGGATAGGTCATAGTGCTGGTGAGGCGGCCAAGATGCAGCTTGGTAAGGGGGGCTGATGTGCCGGTGGAGAGGGTACGTTCATTGCACTGGTAAGAGAAAGAGAGTGTACTTAAAGAGAAAGCCACCAATTATAGTTATCTCCATTCCTCTGTTTCGTACATACATTCTTCTGAACCCTCCAAATGTATAGCCTGCAGGGCAGCTTTCATCAACTGTTCAATATATATGCTGTTTGGAAATAACAAGATCCTTTTGAGATATTATATTATTTTACTTATTATTAATGGAAGTAAAATCATTCAACTTTGCATATTTTGATTTGAGCTTAGGTCAATATTTATTTTAAACAGTAATGTTCATATTGTTTCCTGAGCATAATTTTGTGCATTAATGAATATTCTTTTGAGGAGTTAACAGACTTTATGATGATAAACTTTTAATCAATATTATTAACTTTTTTTTTTACATTTGTAGCTGAGTGAAGATATCACTGAGTTGACTCCTCTCCTGGTAGCTGCAGGTGGAGGGGGTCTTGCTTTCAGCCCCTCCCCGTCTACCAGTCTCAGTTACGGCAGGGTGGGATCTTCAGGGAATGGAGTCTCTGGACGGCATGGGGACTCATCACGGGACACTGCAGGTGAATAGATTGGTATGATATGATGATGATGATGATGATGTTGGTGGTGATGATGATGATGATGATGATGATGATGATGATGATGATGATGATGATGATCACAAAGATGGTGATGATAGTGATAATAATGATGTTGTCACTTTCAATAATGATAATGAGGATGATGGTGATGTTGATGATGATATTGATGTTCATAAAGATGGTGATGATAGTGATAATGATGATGTTGGTACTCACAATAATGAAGATGGTGATGATGATGATGATGCCAGTTGAGGGGGTCTTGCTTTCAGCCCCTCCCCATCTACCAGTCTCAGCTACGGCAGGGTGGGATCACGAGGGGATGGAGTCTCTGGATGACATGGGGACTCATCACGGGACACAGCAGGTGAATAGATTTGTATGATATGATGATGATGATGATGATGAGGATGATGAGGATGATGAGGATGATGATGATGATGATGATGATGATGATGATGATGATGATGATGATGATGATGATGTTCACAAAGATGATGATGATAGTGATGATAATAATGATGTTGTCACTCGTTGTGCGAGTATACTCTTAGGAGGTTATGCACAGTATCGGAAGAAGAAGAATAATGATGATGAGGATGATGGTGATGTTGATGATGATGATGATGATGATGTTCATGAAGATGGTGATGATAGTGATGATAATAATGATGTCACTTATAATAATGATGATGAGGATGACAGTGATGTTGATGATGATATTGATGTTCATGAAGATGGTGATGATAGTGATAATGATGATGTTGGTACTCACAATAATGAAGATGGTGATGATGATGATGATGCCAGTTGAGGGGGTCTTGCTTTCAGCCCCTCCCCATCTACCAGTCTCAGCTACGGCAGGGTGGGATCACCAGGGGATGGAGTCTGGACAACATGGGGACTCATCACGGGACACTGCAGGTGAATAGATTGGTATGATATGATGATGAGGATGATAATGTTGATGATGATAGTGATGATGGGGATATTGTTGATGATGAAGTAATAATGATGGCCACAAAGATGGCAATGATAGTGATGATGATGATGATTAATGATGTTGTAGTCGATGATTATAAAAATGACAACAGTGATGATGATAAATATATTATATTTCAATAATCATCTTTTTTTTTAAATTGTGTTCTGTTGGTGTACTTATACTACAAAATGTAAAAAATGTAAGCATCCACTCGTCAGCATAATTATGTCAGGTCGTGGCAAAAAAGGCAAGGGGCTCAGAAAGGGAGGCGCCAAGCCTCATCGCAAGGTTACTGTTATACTGTTATGTATACAGTATGATGATGATGATGATAATGAAATTGATGATTGTGAGAATAATGTTGATGTTGATGATGATTAATTTGGATTTGTATTTAAAAAATTGGTATCATTCATGATATAGTAACATATTAAAAGAGGGTGATGATGGTAAAGGTAACATAAATAGTAACTAAAATAAATTATATTGATTAAAATAGCAGTAGAGCAGTGATGGCGATGACAATTCTCTTTTGAATTAATACATCTATTGTTTTATTTATTGAATCAGGAGCCGGAGGGGGATGGAATTCCACCAGGGACCATGAGCCTACCGGAAGATCCTTCCTCCAAGGGGCGACTGGAGGTAGGGAGTGTTTGTTAGCTTATGAGGACTTCAGATGGAATACCCATGGGGGCTTTGGTGGAGGAGGAGGGGCTTGTACCACTGGAGGAGGTGGTGGAGGATACACAGGTATGTGGTGATAATGATGATGATGATTGTAATGATGGTAAAGTTGGAGATGATGACATTGGTGATGTTGATGGCGGGATGATGATGACACTGATAATGATGGTAATGATGATGTAACAACAATGGTGACTCATGATAATTAAATGATGATGACGGTAATGCTGATTATGAAGACACTGGTGGTAGTGATGGTAATAGTGATGTGACAACAACGGTTATAGTGATTTTAATAAAAATGATGAAGGTGTGACTACAATAGTAATATTCATGATATTTGAATAATAATGATAATAATGAACAATGATGTGATGACATTTTTAATGTTGATGACAATGATAATAGTGATAAGAAGCCTGTATACCTGTGTCTATAATTGTTGTTATTCAACCATGGACTCTCATCCTGGGGCCTGTTTCACAAAGAGTTATGCATGACTTGAAATGGCACCTAAATTGAAATCACATCCTGTATTTAATGCACAATCTCATTGATGGACTTCTTATTATCGTGCATCCCATGAGCATAATGGGGGTGATGAGTAACATATCTTTACACAACAAGGTATTAAGTGCGACTTTAAGTCATGCATAACTATCTTTTAAACACCAAATAATATTTATCTTGTTCAGGAGGTGATGCTTCATTAGTCAAGGCTTTGGAAGGAGATGGTCAAGGGGGAATGTCATATATTGACCAATCAGCAATGGAACCAAACGCAGTAGCTGGTATGATTTATAGTGTTTTTTAAATATGCTTCAATATTAGCTGCTTATAACCACATTATGTGTATACAAACAGCACTACATAATTATTAAAGATATTATTTTCAACAAGTCTGTAGAATACATGAGTGTATGATGTCGATGGGGTGACAAGACAATGGGCCGTATGCATAAAAAGTAGCAATTGCTTGCAAGCAATTGCTTCAAGCACAAGCAATTGCTTGTCAAGCAAAAGATCAAGCTCAAACAATTGCTTAAATCCATATGCATAACGTTTTGCTTGTGCTCAAACCTTTTGCTTGCCTCCAGCAAGCAATTGCTTACGATCTCAACAATAGCGACGTCACGCCGGTGCGAACATCATTCATGGGAGAACAAAGGCGGGTTTCGCATACTAGTAGTGTATTCAAATGTCATGCGTGTGGGGTAGCCTTTCCTGACATGGCAGTATAACATTCCAGGATGACATATTTCAGAACAAAATGAAAAAAAAAATGCAATTTAATTTATTGATTTATTAATTTATTAATTTATTCTACTCCTGTACAACTTTGGTTTTTCTCTAACGAGCATAAACATGATGCTTAACCGCGAACGTCCCGATTAAGCAAGAGCTCAAGCTGCTATGACGCAGCTTGAAAAAACGTAAGCAATTGCTTATAAGAACAAGCAAAAGGTTCGTTTTATGCATACGTTTTTAAGCAATTGCTTGATCTTTAAGCAATTGCTTGCGGACATCAAGCAATTGCTTGTGCTTGCTAGCAATTGCTTATGTTTATGCATACGGATTCAAGTAAAAGGCTAGCACAAGCAATTGCTACTTTTTATGCATACGGCCCCTTGTATCTTAAATTTTGGTGAAAATTACTTCTGTGTGTTAACTCTAGGTAATCAGTCAAGAGATATCCTGTCCAAATCTGAACACTCTTATCCAAAAAAATGAGAGTATAATAGGGTATAGTGCATTTGCTGCCATGTTTTTTTGCTCTCCTGAACACTTGGCATATTTGAGATACATGGTTTTGTCACCCCATCGAAGATATTTATAAGCCATCAAATCTATTTCCTTTGAAAGTATGAGTTCTATATTTTTCGATAATACAATGTTTTCCAAGATCACATGCTTACTGACATTATTGTGTTGAATTTAATTTCCTGTAGCAAATGTACATTATACATTTTTACTTACGCCATTGCACAGTTAGAGGAGCAGGTAAAAATGGCGATAAATTACAGGTGTGAACTGTGATGTAATATTAGCTAATCAAATTTCTGCTAAAATAATTTTTAAAGTTATAATATTGTGAATTGACATCGCTGCTCTTGTCTTTGATAAACATTATACATGTAGGTGCTAGATCAGGTGCAGGGAAAGTCACCATTGTTGGTACTCTCTTCTGTTCAGAGGGATCCTTCAGGTCACCTGATAAACAGACCTGTCTTTGTGAGTATATACAATTGATCTTTTTATCTACACCCTTTTTTGTGAGCAATCTTTAACCCTTTATTCGCTCTACACATGCATAACTTTTCTGTGCTTAATCTGACCGCACACACCCTGTAGGTAATGCACATTAAGTATTGGCATGCTTGACCATGTATTTTGGATACAAACATGACTATAGCATACAAATAACAGAGGGTGTTTTAGGGTGGTTTAGTGAGTAAGCTGATAATAATAATAATAATAAAAGTACAGTTCTTATATAGCGTGTATCACTTCCAATTTTGGCGTCTCTATGCGCTTTTATGAAAAGAAGAGGGAAAAAAGAAGGGTAGAGAAGACCGGGAAAATGGCCAAACTTGATTCACAAGAAATGTTTTTTGAATAAGTGTGTTTTGAGAAGGGCTTTAAACTGAGATACTGAGGAAGAATTTTTCAAGTTAGAAGGGATATCATTCCAAAGTAGAGGGGCAGCATGAGCGAATGAACGATCACCATAGAACTTAGTGCGACTGACAGAACATTGGAGAAGATTTCTCTCAGCAGATCTAAGATTGTGGGAAGGAGTATACTTTTTCAAAGAGGAGTTCAGATAATCTGGTGCCATTGAGTTTAGACATTGAAAAGTTAATAGAAGTACCTTGAATGATATGCGCGATTTAACCGGGAGCCAATGCAAATGCTTAAGGACTTGCGTTATGTGAGTGTATTTCTTTGTACGTGTAGTCAATCTAGCAGCAGAATTCTGGATTACTTGTAGTCTTTTGAGTTGAGAATCTGGCATATTAAATAATAAACTGTTACAATAATCTATGTGACACATAACAAGAGCCTGAACAAGTCTCTTTGTTGTTTTTATATCCAAAAATTGACGAACTTTTCCTAGCTTATGTAGTGCAAAAGAAGCAGACTTACATTTCATCGAGACAAACTTATCCATGATCATATGGTCGTCAAATAAAACTCCTAAATTCCTAGCTGTGGCATTGGGCTTTATGGGGGTATTATCTATGTTTACTGTTAGGCAGTTTAGGTGCTAAAGGGTTAAGAAGGGTATCATTCTCCTAGCGTCATTCTTGTTGTTTTTACCATGTGTGTAAGCGATCAAAGTGTTATGGATAGGCTCTGATATTCAAGCCTTCTTGTAAATGTACATAACAACAAAAACCAATTATGCTTAACCTGGAACTGACATTTGCTCCATCACCAATCGCTTCAGGCTTTATTTCGTTTAGGGTTAGCATTAAGGTTGCATTAGGGTTTTATGTTAGGTTTATGGTTAAGGTTGGATGTAGTCTAAATTTTGTCATTTTACTAGTGTTAGGGATTGACCCCGGTACAATTATCACTGGAGCAAATGTGCTAGACCCCACTTTAAAACTGGAATATTCACCATGGCCTGTGATTCATATACCCAATCCTTTGTCCCATGGAAATGTAATAAGATTATATGCATTTGATTAATAAACTAAATTTTTTTTCTCCAAATTTTATTTTAGATACAACATCATCACCACCTAGCCGTGATTTCCCAGTTTCAAAGATCAGCATTGCGATCATCCTACTTGTCTTTGTGCTCCTGACCATCATGTCAATCTGTCTGGGTAAGATATGAATACATTCTTACAATATGAATACATTCTCACAATATGAATGCATCTTCATAATATTAATACATTCTCATGATATGAATACATTCTCTTAATATGAAAATTCTCAAAAATATGAATACAATCTGACCCTGTGAATACATTCTTACAATATAAATGCATTTTCACAGTTGGAATATATATTTCAACAAAATAAATACATTTTCACAATATTGATATAGGTTCCCAAGTATATAAATACATTAATACATTCTCACAATATGAAAATATTCTCACAATATGAATACATTATCATCATATGAATACCTTCTCATAATATGAATACATTCTTTTAATATGAAAAAATATTCTCAAAACTATGAATACAATCTGACACTGTGAAAACATTCTCACAATATAAATGCATTGTCACAGTTGGGATATATATTCCCCCAAAAATAAATATATTTTCACAATATTGATATAGGTTCCCAAGAATATGAATACATTAATACATTCTCACATTATAAATTCATGCTCAAAATAGGAAAACATGTATGTATGCCCAACAAAATGAATACATTCTCACAATATATTATCACAATATGAATACATTCTCACAATATACATGTAAATCCATTTTTGCAATATGAATATATATTTCCATCCACATGAACACACTTTCATAATATGAATATGTTCTGTCAATATAGTTCATTCTCATCAAATGAATATGTTATAAAAATTTATTCTATTACATAAGCTATCTTGGTAAGATATGGATACATTGAGCTATATGTAACAATTTTATGTATTATAAATTGGTGGCCTAGGTTTGCTCATTTGAGAGAATCGGGATATACTTAAATTTGGAATGTATGTAAAGTATTTCAGTTGATTAAGTACCTCAAATAGAATATCCTTTTCAATTTTCTAATATTTTCACGCTTTGGCTTTTTCTTGTTATCACAGTTTTCAAGTACAAGGAACATAAGTTGAAAATGGCAGAAAGTAAAATGGAAGCCAGCTATCAGCTGTCACAGCTCAGAAACAATTTTGCCATTGATGTGAATCCTTGCTACACCATCCCAGGAAAGGACCATCCAGCATCATCACATGACCTTAAAGAATTACCAAGGGATAATCTCAGACTAATAAGGTACCTCTAAATTTTGATAAATTTTGATAAAGTCTTTTCTAATATCTAATATCTAGGGCCTATTGACTCTTTTCACAAAGACCTGTTACTGTCAAATGTTCAGTCATTCTGCATTGACATTTGCCAGATACTGTGAACCATTAAATGAGTACTCTTAAAATATATCAACATAGTTCAATTTTGCATGTAAAAAAGTTTATGCAGTTTGACATCTTGATATATTTTTCAATATTGAAGCAAGATACCAGTAATCGTGAAAATTTATGTGTGTTGTTGTTGCAGTAGGTAACTTTCTGTAATTTAAATGAAGGATATTTGTAAATTTTCTTTAATAATATTTTTTTATTACAGTGCACTTGGTCAAGGAGCATTTGGTGAAGTGTTCCGAGGGGTGTACCAACCTCCTCACCAGAAAGCTGAGATTGACATTGCAGTCAAGGTAAAACTGTCTTCAAATGAATATGCAATGAAGCCATGGGATGATTTGATACTACTTAGAATTTCAAATCATCCTATCCAATTATGCAAAATAGTATCAAGATACTGCAATATACATAGAAAAACAAAAAATACAAATCGTAGAAAGAGTGTGTTGGGAGTAATATGTTGGGAATTTGAAATATGGATAAGTGTGTTTTTCATTGATACCTTATGTTGTGTGTATGGATTATATCATATTAACTGATAAATAATTATGAATAATCATTGCCTTTAACCCTATTCTGACGGGGGGGTCAATTTGACCCCCCTGTACGAAATCCGCGACTGCCGCACAACCGCTGTAAATCGCGACCCGGCGATCTATTACTTATTTCTTTCAAGTGTCCCGCAACTTTTGACACCAAGTTCGAAAAAATTGGACGCTCCGTCGCGTTACACAACATTATGTAATCGCATGTCAGGCCAAAATTGTCATTTTGCATGCGTTTGTGTACAAAATATTGCTTTTCCTAAATTGCTTTATACAATGATAATTGTGCCTTCTGAGCCTTTTCATTGATTAAATTTGTCCTTATATTGATCAAGAAACATTTCTCAAGCATAAAAAATTACAAAAACAAAGAAATACATAAGAAATAAAAACAATAGAATACATCAGAAATTCAAAAAACAATAGAATACAAAAGAATTAATTGAAATTTCTGAATTTGTCAATTCAATACTGTTGACTTTGCTACTCAGCAACCTTTTGAAAATATTTGAGCTTTTAAACTATGTTTATTAATGAAGTATTAACGATTTTAATAAAAAAGCATCGAATTTGCATACATGTACATGAGTATGCATAAATTAGCATAAATTAAATATGTGAATTTTTTTTCAAAAAAAATATAGCAGCGATACCCTTTACATGTGCAGCGACGTTTGTGCAAAATTTCGCGCAATCGGACCGTCTACGCCGAGATCTCGGGGGGGGGGGGGTGGGGGGGGGGGGTGGGGGCGGGGGGGGGGGGGGGGGGGGGGGGGGGTCAAATATTGCCTTCCCCCCCCACAGATCAAAATAGAGTTAATCATATTTCATTGTGTCTGTGTCTATATTTAAAGATTCACATAGAATATTAGTGATTTAGCATTTTATTATAGACCAAAAAAAAAAAGGTTATTTATTTCATTGTTCTAGAGAAGGATAGTATATTTTAAAAATCCACCATTATACATACATGTATATATTTATCATTAATACGATATAAATCAGTTTGAACATTTGGAAGTATTGTAGAAAGTTCATAATAACCACCTTTCCCAAATTTCTTGTTTATTCAATGCAGACTCTCCCAGAGCACTGTACAGAACAGGATGAACTGGATTTCTTGATGGAGGCTTTGATCATGGGAAACTTTGACCATCCTAATGTTGTTTCTCTCCTGGGTGTTTGCTTCAAAGAGAAACCACATTTCATTGTCTTGGAGTTCATGGAAGGAGGCGAGCTTAAACAGTTTCTCAGAGATATCAGACCAAGTGAGGTATGAGATTAAGCTAATCCCATCATTTAATCCTAACGTAGTCTCTCTCCAGGTGTTTGATTCGAAGAGAAACCACATTTCATTGTCTTTTATGCTTTTCCTTAGCCCTGTACTATATGTATGTTTTACTTGCCATTTCGGCCTACCTTTTGTACAGGGTTAAGCTTAGTCCAATTTCTGTTCCCACAGTGATTTTGCAAAGTGTTCTAACCCCACCTAAAGTACGGGATTCCGTAACCCTGCAAAATACCAGGGTTAGCCAGGCAATTGCAGTGCTAAGGCATGAAAACCGGGGTTAAGAAGACTCATCGGAACAGAGATCGACGCTATACCCGACTAATGCAAAAATTTGGTGCTGAGGCACAAGGTTCTAGCGGTTGCTGTCAATCAGAGATAAGCAGGCAGTGACCCAGTCTATCGGACAAGCCAGGGTAGCAAATTTTGTGTGAGAGTAGCATGTTTTTCTGGGGTTACGCAGATTATTTGGCTATAGTGAGGAAAGGAAAATAAATCTAATGGGGTAAAGTAAAGTATGGGGTTAAGGATAGTACAGGGTTAAAAAACCGTTATGAGAAAAGGCTATTTGAGTACATGAGGGAGAGAAGCTTTAAGCAGTTCCTCAGAGATATCAGACCAAGTGAGGTATGAGATTAGATAAGTCAGAGTGTATCCATTCTGTAGTAGTTGTTTTACTCTTTTTTTTTTTTATCCATTGGGTTATATAATTAGCTACTGTGTAATCGCTATAGACACTGGTTTCAGTCGAGTGAATTTCAACACTTTGCTGTTATATCCAGCCAGGTTTACTGAAGTACATATGTAGGCCTATTATTTATGGTATGCATTTCTATCAAATTCCTTGTCCTAACTTGCTTCAGTCTTAAAAATGTAAGTTATCAATTTCTAACTTACTCTGTATTATTTGTTAATTATTTATTGCCAGTCTATAAACCCAAAGTTAGTAGATTTTATTCTATTTTTTTTAGGAACAAATTTTGCTCTCAAACTGCCATCTATTTGTGTGTTAGTTACACTAGAACTGTACACCCTGGAGAAGATTGACTTAAGATTCATTGTAAAAATAGAAAATGTGTTAATTATAGAATTTGCTTCCTCCTGTCATACCACAATAGGAGAAACCCACTACCATCACCATGACTGACCTGTTAAAGATATATTCCAAGATGTAGCTCAGGGGTGCAGCTACCTGGGGGCGTTTCATGAAAGAACTTGTTGGACGAATTTGCTCTCAGCCAATCAGATGCAAGCATTTCAATAGCTTATAACAGTTGTCAGTGAGAATCAGTAAATATTTGTTTCATGAAATGCTCACCTGGAGTCTAGACGATTTATTCATCTAGACATTGATGCAAGGAACTCACCTCAAAGGAGTCTGATTAATTCTAAACATGGAAAATATGTTATTTTACAGATTTTGCTTCCCTCTTTCATACCATATTAGGAGAAACCTACAACCATCAACATGGCTGACCTATTAAAGATAGCCCAAGATGTCGCCCAGGGATGCAGCTATCTGGAGTCCAGACGATTTATCCACCGAGACATCGCTGCTAGGAACATCCTTCTCACCTCCAAGGAGTCTGATAGAGTAGCAAAGATAGCAGATTTCGGCATGGCTAGGGATATATACAGGTTAGTGCATGTGGGATGTCTTTTTATGGAACTGCTTATTGTTTGATTTGATATTCCACTTTACATGTATTATTTCATTTAAAGATTACAGTATCTCATTATTTTTTATTATTTTTCTTTCTTTCTTTTTTTCAATAGAAAGACTCTTTGTTTAGGTTATCCTTTTTACAGAATTATAATGGATGAGCATTCAAGCTGTAAAATGGTTTGTCTATTCTTAAAATGATAATATCTTCCATTGTGTACTGATGATTCATCAAGATAAATTTCAACATCATGTCATTTATAAAATTAATATAGCTTGCTCATAACACAAATTTTTCCTTAAATTACAAGCAATTGATATTTTGATTACCCATGTTGAAGCCAAGCTTCCATGAAAAGGTGCTTTTCTTCCTACTGATAACGCATTTATTTTTACTGTAACCCATTATCAATAGTCTTGTGAAATTTTAAAATGGTAGAAAAGCTGTGGCCGAATTGAGCCTAGACTTTTGCCAACACACCTTACGACCAGATCATCATAGTTATGTAGATTTAAATTTTAGAGGATAAATATTCAAAGTAACTTACGTATCTTTGTTTTGTTTTTATGAAAGGGCTGACTACTATCGCAAAGGAGGACAAGCTCTCCTACCAGTAAAATGGATGCCACCTGAAGCATTCCAGGACGGTATCTTTACCTCTAAGACAGACGTCTGGGCGTATGGTGTGTTGCTATGGGAGATCATCTCTTTGGGTTTCATGCCGTATCCAGGGATGAGCAACCAGGAGGTGATTCAGTTTGTAACAGCAGGAGAAAGGATGAATCCCCCAAGAAGCTGCCCTCAACCAGTGTAAGTCTATGTAGAAGTGTCATATTCTGGTCTGGTGGTCCTATCACTTGACTGGGATGCAAAGGTCGTGAGTTCAATTCCCAGCACCAGCACTTATGTCCTTGGGCAAGGCATTATATCTACATTTGCTTCACTCAACCCAGGTGTAAATGGATACCCGATATGCTTAAGCGCTACATACTTGGCCTCTAAGCTATGCTTAATGACTGGAGTAATAATGTGTTAAACAATCTTTTTAAAGCGCCATGAGCATCATGCCTGATGGACCTGTGCACTATATATGAAGCCACCATTATTATTATATTATGACTCCTATAAAGATTCCATGGCATTTGCTCCAGCGACTACTGATCCTATTAACCTGTTTGAGACGAGCTGATTTGGCTACAACCCACATTTCCCATAGACCTCAGCCCGAATATATTTGGGCTCAGTCCCCAATGGGTTAAACATCTGCATATTAATCCAAATGAATACCAAACCTCATGTGAACACTATTCCTTATCCTCTGCCTATTCTGAGACAAAACCTCTATCACCACTCTAAGCCTAACCATACGTCTTCAGAACATTGAGACAGGAGCAATTGTTGCAGGAGCAAATGTTGTGTCACAACTTTTAAATATCTTATTTTGAAGGTATCCCTCCTGTTCTTCATAAGATGCAGTGGCTGTTTGGCCATTCTCAGAAGAGAAATGGCACCATGATACCAGAAAACTTTATTATATTGTACTGAACAACTACTGATGGATTTAAGAACTACATCATTTCAGGACTTTTTCAAATCCCAGTTGAAAAATTTAGTAAAGCTTGACTAATGGCACTGATTTTGACTTTTTTATTTCACCTCTATGGTTTCCTGCGCATCTCAGGAAAGAAGTTCTAGATAACTGGCTCCAAATTGCAGCATATTTTTGTAACTATTGTTTAACAATAATTTCTCCTGTTTTTTTTAGCCACAGACAGAAAAGATCTGTAATTTTAACAATCTGTCCGATTTGCTCCTAATGATCTATGGTCACCCTCTTTTTGTTTCAGATTTAATCTGATGTCTCAGTGCTGGCGTCACATCCCTGAAGATCGACCAGCATTCACAACCATCCTAGAAAGTATTAACTACTGTTTGCAGGTGAGTCACAGAATAAAAGCTTTTAAGTATATGTACCAAATAAGAAGTAGTTACCACTTAAATATGTCAATCATCTAAAGTGGGTTGCATAGCTAACTATGGTCATGGCATTGCTAGCTTACAGGTGTTTGTATAAAAAGGAAGTCATATTAGATAAAAGAACCTGATAACACAAGCTCCTGCTTTGAATACAATAATTTTGATTTAGTAGATAAAATATTGTTCAGTATTAAAGTGATGAAAAAGCAATTTGAATATAAAATCTTTAAAATTTGAATTAAAATGTGATAAACTTTTTGTGTGAGTTAATGGAATTTTATTTGATGATAAGCCATGCAGAGACAACATTTGCAATTGAAGGATTCCTGAATACTTTATGATACAGAAACTTCTTTGATATATATCTTGTTTGCAGGATCCAGATGTATTAGAAACGCCTCTTCCTAAGGTCCTGACCGAACGAAAGAAACAACTTACAATCATGAGACCTCCCGACCCCAAGAGATCCCCTGTCCTAAGAGTAGAGCGTGCCATCAGGTCACGAGACACATCACCCTGCAGTAGCCGAGGAGTGTCCCCTGTCCACTTTGCCCCAACTCCTATACACCTGCCATCTTGGGCGGGGCATCCAGAAGGGAAGGAGATGCCCCTACAGATGCCCAGTCCACAGGATGAAAGGATTGATAGGACAGACGATGGAGGGAGTTATCAGGATTTATCATCTGCCCGAGCACCATCCATATTATTCAGCAACAAGACGTATGGTTTCAATAGTCCCTTTTATAAAGACACTGCAGGAGATGCTAAAGACAGGACTTGTCAAGAATTAAAAGACAATAAATCATCACAAATGAACAATCTTAGTCCAGTCAGGTGTGTTAATGAAACGGAACAATCAGGTGAGATGTCCTCTCTGCTAAATGTTAGGAGAAACGATGCTCCGAGGATTGACTCGAAAAAGGACCAGGATATTGAACGGAATCTTGAACCATCGTGTAAACCAAAGAGATCTTCAAGTCTGCGTCACCAATCCTCCCCAGAGCATACTAAGTCCCCCTTGACACGTGGCCTCAGTTGGAGCCAGAGACCCCCACCAAAAGACAATCAAACCCTGCAGGATACAGGTATCTATCGCCCCGCTAGTCTTCCTGGAATCCCGGTCATCATGACAACGCCCGACCCCATGTCCAAAGACAACACCGGGTCGCAATCACAACTAAAGAGCGCCATCAATGACAGCTTATCTCGGGCTGGCAGTTTGAAGCAGAAATTGAGCAAGAAGTTGTCACGAGACTACCGGAATACAGACAGTGAACCACTGGTCAATAACACTACATCTGAAGAGAATATGATTAATAAACAATCACAAGATACATTTTTCTAGCACTGCTGAAATGGCATTTTATCTACTGGTACTCTCGTCTGTTCTTTTTTTCAATTGCTGAATCAAGTTAATTTGGACATCACATAAGAAGCAGATGTTTTGAATTATCAAACAGGCATGATGATGTTGTTTTTCAACCTCAAAGTGTTAGTATAATGTTACATGATTTGAGGTAGGTAAACCATTATTTTGCTGCAGATCATGATGTCTTTAATATAGATTCTTACTTATTATTTTTACAAAATGCTGATATGTGATTATAATGGACATTCATAATATTAAAAAAATTATATTTATTAAGTAATGAAAATAATATGCATGTTGTATAAGAATATTTGTATGCAAATAATGATTTTTGTGCAGATGATCAACATTTCAATCAAAGTTTTAAAATGACATTAATTATCTGTGGGAATTCCAGATTATTCATGTTGGCATAAAAGGCAGACAGCATTGATGGTTACCTATATTTAAGTAATCAATAAAGAAAAATAAGAAAAGTTTTCTTTATTAATCGGCGGTATTTATAAACAGGCCAGCATTGCCCGTGGATGTTTACTAAAACTTAGCATGCCTCATGACTTTGTAGCACATACACACAATCAATTTTTATTTTTTTATATATTTGAAAAAGTCTTGTATGGTGTGAAAATTAGAAATTACTCCTTAGACATTTTTTTTCTCTCTTCAAGAGAAAAGTCCAATTGGGAGAAAATTTGAATGTGGCAGGGAAATATTTGAACAAAAAAAGAGTCTACACAAACATTTGATAACTAAAGCAGGTTTCTCTGTGTATAGATAAGGTCTGTTAGTATTGATGGATATTTATATAATATAATTTTGAAATATTGAAATTTAGATTGGGAACGGACTTCAAACTTTCTCTTCGTTCAAATAATTGAGAAACTCTACCCATTTGAAAGTCTATCAAATCAGGCGATTTGTTGGTGGTGAAATATATTTCTTCAATAGTATGAAGTCTTTCAATTTGACAATCTTTCATTTGTTTTATGTAGTTTTTATGAACGGTATATGTAAAATCTTTTGAAAATTTTGTATTTATCTACGATGAGGTATGCTACTTTGGTGCCTTGTGGTTGCACATTTGATTCAATTAGAGACAAGGAGTGTTTATTCTATAAACAAACAATTTAGGATATAATGTTGAACCAGGAGATTACCAGTCTGAAACTGTTTATCATATATGGTCATTATATTTAATATAATGTAATGGTGATGTTATAGAAATGCCTGTATTCTATAACTATTCAAAAAAATATTGGATGAGAATATTTAAGAAAGTGTATCACTGAAGCATGTAGAAAGTGGAGTCATTTGGAAAAAAGGTAATATATTTTCAATAATATATTCCTAGTCAATAATATTGCAATGATCTACTATCAGTCGAAGATGATATGAAATCTTTATAGCTTCAAATTTTGTGTATCGCCTGATCAGTACTTTAATAAAAAAATGAAATTATGACAAAAAGTGCAATTCTCATTGAAATTACCATTATCATAGGTTTAACAATAAAATAAAGCAACCATTATTTGTTTTTTGTATTAATGAAATTCTTTTCAGCAATTTTGCTGGAATATACATCACTAGCAATAATTATTATAATTTTGTGTAGTTGATGATACATATACATATAGTCTATATATTTTATGTGAATATAAACATATATAAATTATATACAACATCAAAGTTATAATAGACTTCTGCAACTTATAGAATTGGAAAGAGAAATTGCAACAATTAGTATTCTTTTATAAAATTATCCGTATAAATTATAATGAAAAATAATTATATAATAATAATTAGCCCAGAACACATGAATACTGCAATAAAACCTCCTGTTGCATATCAGGAAGCGTTTTTTTGTTGACAACCGCAACCCTTGTTCATACATGCTAAAAAATATGGTAATAATACAATACTAGCATGGTATTTTATATGAATAGTGGGGTGTAACACAAAGACTTACAATTGATTAAAAGTTACGATTGATTTTTTTCTCATTAGCCTCATCACGGACAGGATGCTCCAAAGTTGATGGTCTTAATCCTAACCATAGCCCTGACCCTACTCTTAATCATAATCAAAATCCTAATCCATGACTGTACCTGGTTTCCAAATGAGGGCACCGAGAAAAAATCAATCGTAACTTTTAATCAATCGTAAGTCTTTGTGTTACATCCCCCAGGTGTCCTATTGGTTAAATGGCTGCAAAATAAGCATAAAAAGTAGTAAGAGACTCGATAACATACTCTTTCATTAATGCTGCTATCTGTAAGCGTAACCTTTACACAAATAGCAGCAACATTACTAGAATATTGTGAATAGGTAGTGTATATAAATTTTTTATTTGAAGCATTACCAATTTTATTAGATAGATTAGAAGTCTGGCAACACTTAACCTATAATTCAAAATATTACATTCCATTATAAAAAGAAATTGTTATTCAAATAAGGATGTATGATATTTATATCTTGCCAAAGTATATGTATAATTGTGTGAATTCATACTCCTGTATATGAGTGAGTCATATGGTTTGTTTATAGGAGCATTTACTTCAAAGTATTATACATTTCCCTGCAATTCATATTTTTATTTTTTTACACTTACAAAACTTTTTAAATTTGATTGCTTCATACAATTGAAATTTTGAATTTTTAAAAAATATTGTTTTACTTGTTGTAACTCGATCCGCATAAACAAGCGAGATGATTTTTTTTACATCTGCTGTCCATTTAATGTATTCATTTTTCTTTCTAGTGCGGTTAAATTCAAAAGGAATGTGGTATATTAAAGAGAGAGGGGGAAAAGTGTGTGAAAATTAGAGAGTAGTCTATTTTTTCTTTTGCTGCTGATCCCAATGCTGAGAGCTCAGATTAAATTTTCACAAGTGGTAGTTTTCCTATTTACATGCCATGTCAATAAAGTGACAATAATCATTACTTTTGTGTGTGTGTGTGTGTGTAATAAATCAACAATAAAAAGAAAAAAAACTAAATGTACCAGTATGTTGTGCTTCATCGTAATGTTAAGTATAGAGGGTGCTAATTAAGCACTTAAAATCACAACAAAAACTATCCTTTTCATGTGCCAATATTTTTCTGAACATACCCATTCAAGAAAACTATTTTTATAATTCATATTTATTATATTTTTTAAGTTACAAACTACATGTATGATACAATGTATTTCCAGTTTCAAGGTATTGTGAATAGCCAGAACGCAACTGACATAAATTGGTTGTTGCTAGGACAGACATACATGTAACTTAAAAATTTGTATACAAAGATGGTGTTTTAATGGAAATTTCGTCAAAGAAGCCTTGTTGACAAGCTATTTAATTCACCTGTTGATATGAAAGAATTAATTTCTATGGATGGAATACACATTCTTTGCATAGCAACATTGATATAATAGTATCCAACATGGACTTCATAAGACCCTGCATGGTCAGACTATACTAGCCATAAAGTATATTCCAATATGGGTTCAGGTATATAGATTTTCATTGAGTTGTGACCAGTGCAAACATTACACGATGTCACACCTCACCAATAAACTATAACTATTCTAATGTAGGTGCAGATGAATATAGATTACCAAATCAGTTCTGTGTGACCAGGCAAAACTATGCCGATGTGAGTACTGGCTTAAATGACTTTTTGACCTCATTTGCATTAAGTTTATTTCATACACTTTGTGGTGATACAATGCATATGATACATTATATGTACTTTTAAAACCTTACTGACACACTTGACACAAAAATGGTCGAAAAGTTGAAAAATCACCACCTCGGGAACAAATAGCTTGGACTTGCCCATAAATATATACACACATGTAATTTATTCCTTTGTGCATCGCAGGTGTTATTATATTCCTACCATTATTTTTTTTTTTTTAAATCATGAATAGGTACTCTGGTATTTCAGCTTTGATGCACAAACATATTCCTTTAACCAACATAAATGTATTTGAATGTATGCATGCTTCTTGTAGGTATTACATGTCAAATGTCCACCCATTTCAACCGATCATCCTACATGTATTATATATAGGCAGTTAAACTGCCTTTTTCTGTTGTGGTCATTAAAGGGGAATTGTCCCCTCAGAGAAATTTAGCTTCAGTGAATGGAGACAAACCCCCAAAACATATTGGGAAAGTTTCAGAAAAATCAGGCAATGAATAAGAGAGATATGAATTTTTAGATTTTGAGATCACTTATGATATGGAGATCCTCCAATTGGCAATGCGACCATGATGTGTGATGTAATGCAGGGAGATCTTTCCCATATCTATTGTACACATTGTACTAAAATCCTCTTTTTTCTTGATTCCAAAGGGAGAATAAAGAATCTTTTTATGGGATGACTTGTAAATATATGCAAGTCATAATATATCATAAAAAGAAAAGCTGTTCTATCATTAGAATGAAAATAAAGAGACATTATGAATAGTTTTTGTGCACACCATATGGGGAGTTATCCCTTTGTGACATCACAAATGGTGACCGCGTTGCCAATGGGAGATTTCCTATGTCATTAGAGATCTCAATATTTAAATACTCATAACTTTATTATCATTTATCCGATTTTCACCAAATCTTCACTAATGTGCTTATTTGATTTTTCTGCATCCACAGTAAGCCAACTATCTACAAAGGGACAATTCTCCTTTAATTCAGAAAAGAGTAAACATTTGAACTGCCTATACACATAATTTGTTCCAATCGGTGGACATTGAAAACAAGAAACGAAATACTATTTGAGTCATGGAATTCAGCTTTTATATAAAAGGCATTGTTTTATTGCTTTACAGATATAAATCATATTTTGACATGAATATAGGACATTGCACATTCTGTTTGGTAGCACACAGTACTAACCCGATGATATATAAAGGCTCAAATTCACAACAGAGGTCTACAAAACCATGGATTACAACTTTCCATTTGAAATTTAATGGTATCCATTGATAAATATACTAACACATTTAGACAATACGTTATGTAAACCCAGCTTCCTGAATTTTGGCCATAAAGACAGACAACTAAAACGATACAAACATAGATTTAATGAAATATATATATATATCATCATACTACTTTCGCTCCATTTGACATAATGTTGTGATTTAATGCATGTATCAGTGCAATGAAGGCCTTTATTAATAAAGTGTAAAAATGAATTTATCTAACATTTATCTTGAAGAAACTCGGGTGTTGTACAAAAAAAATTGCTTGACAATAATTTTTTATATAGTTTTAGTATTACCACATACTAAATCAAGTATTCACTCTTTAACTTAGAAAAAAGCTTTGTTTTATTCATACTTTAGGATTAAGATTTGAAAGAGGCACATACATGTACATGTATATGTAATTGAGATAAGATAACAGTGAAATTGTTTCTCTTGGAAACTCGTTATAACAAGGTCCTTGGGTAATAGAATTTAGCTTATATCGAGAATCTCGTTATTGCAGGATGAAGAAAACAAGAATACAAACAGCTGGAACCAGCAAAATTACCTCGTTATATCTGGAACCTAGTTATATCAGATCTTGCTATACAGGGCGTCCCAAAAAGAACTATACACTTTTGAAATGGCTTCCAAATAAAAAATATATGACTTTACGTAATGAAATTTACATGTATGGAAAGCTCATTATCCCAACTTTCATATGACACCAAAAAGTCCGAAAATAAGTCGTGCATGAATGAGCAGCGTTCACTTTTGTAAAGGGTATAGAAATTAGGGTGCGCAGGAATTGCCCTACCAATTTGTATGAAGAAAGTCATTTGGAGCTTATGGCATTGAAGATGATATGCAGAATTACTGATCAATTATGATGAGTTGGGGTTTGCTAAGTAAAATTTGTGGATTTGGGGATTACAATTTCATGCATGAGTGAACAGGAATATGTATTTCCTATTATAGCATTGTAACTTTACAAGTTTTATTCAGTGGTGTGTTAGTGGTAGTCAGGATGGGGTGCAGAACAGGTGAGATGCAGGGTAAGATTTTTGATCACTTTTGAAATAACTGTATGAAGATGATGTAATGCTTGATTGATTAGTTGAAACATTTGGAGACTGGTACCATGTTGATTAAGTGATTGCTAGCTGGGTGTTGATTGTCATCAGCCATCCCAATTTGGGTAAATGTGAGTAGACCGGGATGCGGGGAGGTAGTCGGGATATTTGGAGTAGAAACCAATGAATATGAATGGTCAAAAACACACCCATGCAAAAAAAAAAAGAGATGGAGAGAGAGGGAGGGAGACAGAGAGAGAAAGAAAGAAGAGAGAGGGAGGAAGACAGAGAGAGAGAGAGAGAGAAAGAGAGATGAAAGAAAAGGAAGAAAGAGAGAGATTAAACACCACTGAAGCACCTCACTAAATATACCTTGGAAAGTTATAATGTAACAAAAGGAAATATATATTCTTGTTCACTCATGCATGAAATTGTAATCCCTAATTCCACAAATTTCACTTAGTAAATCCCAACTCATCATAATTGATCAGTAATTCTGCATATCATCCTCAATTCCATAAGCTCCAAATGACTTTCCTCATACAAATTGGTAGGGTAATTCCTGCGCACCCTAATTTCCATACCCTTTACAAAAGTGAACGCTGCTCATTCATGCATGACTTATTTTCAGAATTTTTGGTGTCATATGAAAGTTGGGATAATGAGCTTTCAAAACATGTAAATTTCATTACCTGAAATCATATATTTTTTATTTGGCAGCCATTTCAAAAGTGTATAGTTCTTTTTGGGACGCACTGTATAATGAGTTTCTCATGTCTTTCTATTTGGGTTAGCAATTTGGTGCATTTTCTTGATAATGCGAAAGAAATAATCTGCTTGAAATTAAGGGCAGGTATAAGTTACCCTGTAAAATTCATTTTAAAATGGTTTAATCGATAAATGGCCAATATATGCTAAAAATGGCTCTCAAGGCTAATTTATTTTCTTCTCTTTATGTATCATTTTACAATGTTCATGATCCTTCTCTTGCAATTTTTCCTTAATCTAAATAAGAATTAAAAAAATAAAAAAAAAAAAAAAAAAACGACAACGGAACTTCTCCAACATTTACTCTCTAACCCCTATTCTGATAATGTAAATGTGATTGCAGAACATGATACACTCTATCCAGTATCACATGCTTGAAGTAAGGAAGTAATCGACCGGACATGATAGCTCAATCGGTTAGAGCGCCCGTAAAATGGTAGCTTTTCTTGCTTTCATGAACGAGAGGTCGTGAGTTCGAAACCAGGCCGAGTCATACCAAAGACTTACAAAAATGGTACCTAAATTTGCCTTTTAACAAGGAGCTTGGGGGTAATAATAACATCATGCAGGGCCCGCTGGGAGAACAGTTGTCAGAACTGAAGTGGCTACCGTGGGTAAATCAAACAATATTATTATTATTATTATTAATCTACATGATAAATGAAATATATCCTAGGAGGCTGTTTTAGCAACATGCTTCCAAAGTATACTTCAAGATAATCTTTGAAGGTTTCACGACATTAATATCAATCATGTCTTTGAAGTTAACCTTCAAACATCTTTGAATTTGAAATTTACATGGTCACTTTTTGATTGGATCATAGGACATTATCCGCTTTAGTGATTTTATCATTCAGGTTAACTGCTTCCATGACTGGCATATTATCTGCTAAAGACCCAAACGACATGAAAACTTGTGTATTAATATACAGGGTGTCCCAGAAAAAGATGAACCCGTATAGACAGTCACTTTTCTCTGTGAATGCAAGTAAATAATAAAAATAATACATGCACCATTTGAGAGTTCAATCTTTGTGATGATACCAAATTTAATTCTAAAGAGCCACGCATTTAAAACAAGAAGTGTTTAAAATTAATTGTAAAAATCCGAGATATGAATAAGTTTGGCAAAGATGCAACTATCTGGAAAGGGATGGTTCCTTAGCATTTCATTTATGTTTTTTGATAGGTTTCATTCAGCAAATCTCTTTGGCTATGGATACCTGGGCAATATGATTACGACAGTTTAAGTTCAAACACTCCTCTTATTTATCTATGCATGGCCTTATCATATTGAATTAGATGTCAAAAGAAGGTAGAAAAGATGAACTTTAATATGATGCTTCGTTTCACTTTTTCTGGGATGCACTATAGAGTTACGTCCTTCTGCCTATCAATAGAAAATATTGTAATAAGACTAGAGCCCTGTAACATAAAAACTTACAATCAATTGCGAATTGATAGTAGCCCTCCTTGTTGCAGGCACTTCTACCTTAAAAGTTTAATGCTCAACCAAGCAGAATGGATGTTTATAATGTTCAATCGATCACAACAACTGTATTCGCTGTTATTTTCGCGCGATTAATTTTTCGTGCTGAGCGGCCTCAGAGAATGTTCACAGGTTCTTTAATTCGTGCTGCATTTTAGTAAGCATGCAACTGAATGCACCCAATACATGCATAATAAAGCATGCTCATATATTCACTTATTTAAATTAGCGCCTGCCGATCATCACGCAAAATCCGTGAAAACTATATTTCCACGATTACAGTATTTATGTTACAGGACCCAGAACAAGGTTGATTCATACACTTACTTTGGATTTTCATTCAAAGCTTTTTCAACCGCTGTACTTTTGACATGAGTTAATTGAAATCGGAGACTCCAATTCTTCCAGTTTGAGTCCAATTTACAAAATCTCTCGCTCTCCTACTTGAGTTTGAATTTCTCCCGCCCTAGTTGTATTTCTCCTCCTTGAGCAATCTGGTCTATGATACAAAGTCACCTTCAGCCATCTTGTCTTGGATACAAGGTCACCTTGAACCCGTCATCTGTTCATCGAAGTGGTGGTTAATGTAGGTCATGATCTGCTTTGCTCGGACTGATGAAACTTTAATTCTCGACTGCAAAATCGACTCACACCTATCATGAAAGACAAATAAAAGATTTAGGTAATAGTTCAATCAGTTAAAAAGTTTTTATAAAAAGTTAAATTACGAGTTATCTTTGTATGTTTTTCTTTAATTAAAAGCTTGCTGTCCAGCTGGTTTGAACTAATTAATGTATACTTAAGTTTAAAGAGACTTAGCATTTGATAAACACTAGCATGGCTTAGATAGATGACAAAAACCTAGTCAAAGTACTGGATATTTGTAGTTGCCTAGTAAATCATTTTTCAAGATGGCTTCACAAATCTGTATAAAGTCTTACAGGAACAGGACCTAAGACTACTCATTTATAAGATTTTTAAAGAACTTTAAAAATCATGAAAAAAGAAGAAACAGCTCGTCTATTATTTTAAAGAAGTTAAAATATCAACACAAGAATGAACATATCAATTGAACTCATCAATTTAAATTGAAAAATATTTCAAATGCAATGAAGTGATATGAAGGAGATTACGTACGTTGATAGGAGCTCCTTTACAGATGGGTAATGCTGCAAGAGACTTAGTGCTGTTACATAGCTCACACCAGGAATAGATTGGTAGAACTTCAACACCTAGTTAAAAGAAAATATGATAGAATTACACATAGAATTCAAATGGAAAGGAGATAAAGTCACAGACCGTTCCCAAACAAGGATTTATATCTCTTCAAAATTTCCTCCTAAAGTTTATGTTTGTGTAGTGAACATATATTGCACGGTTAACTGTGCGCCAACACTGCACCAAGAGTACAACATATAAACAATAAAAAACAGTATTTTCAATGAAACACAAGGTATATTTGGCAAAGAAAGGAAGGAAGTCCGATGCATAGCGCAAGACAAGCACTGGTACACTAGACGCGTCAAAGAAGCTATCCAGATCCGTTTACATCTGAACAACATTAACCGAGACAACGGCATTGACATTCCTGAAGAATGGTTACCCACTACCCGACGCCATGCACCGCCCTCTACTGCTAGCGGGGGTGCAGCCCGCCGCATTTCATCCACGTCCGCACTCTCCGATCACGGCGACCCAGCCACTTGCATTCCTGCAACGTCCGCAAGCTCACCCGCCGCCGCCCCGACCAATAGCAACGCAGCGTCCGTTCCCGCCTTACTTTCGACCAATAGCAGCGCGGCCTCCGCTTCGGCGGCGCCAAACAACAGTGCATTGACCAATCACAGCGCGGCTACCGCTCCGGCGGAGCCAAACAATTGCGCTCGGAATCCTCGCCACCGCTATAAGTTGCGTTCGCAACAGCGCTCCGTCACATTGCCAGATGAAGGCTTGCAGTAGCAGCCGAAACGTCGCAATTTCCTACGTTTGAAACTTCGTGAGACAACTGAATAACTTCATTTCGCATACTGTTCTACCACGATGATTAGCATCTTCCGTACTAAAGAAAGGATTAGTTGGTATCTCTGTATATGTCACATAACATCTAAGATTCCTTCAATAAATCCAGGTTCCAATAAATAAATAAAGACTCTATTCACCTGTTCTGTCATTGAATCCATATCTTGGATAGTTGGAATAGCAGCTCCTTTCCTGTTCTCAATCTTGGCCAGGTCAGCTAAGATTTGAGCCGTCTCCTCTGCAGAGGTAATTGGAATGATGAAAAAAAAAAAAAAAAAAATCCCAATTTAATTTAATTTAAATTTAATTAATTTATCAAACCAGTAATCATTCAGTAATAATTTACTTCATTGTACTTGAGTGGACATTCTGTACTGATTTTAAATCAAAAGTTGTCTAAAAAAAAAAAAAATCAACTAGAGTTATGCATTATGAGCTTGCAGTACTAGGAACAAACATATAATAACAATTATAAAGAAACATAATGCTCTATATGAAAACTTTCAATAAATGCTTGATCATATTACAATAACAGCTCAACTAAAGCTAGGGTGACCACATCATTCAGTACTTAATGATAATATTTTAGCACTGTGATTTCCACTTCTATGAAATAACTTATCACATGCAAAATAGAATACAACATTTTTATATAAGCTGACATGCTTCATACCTGTAGAGTCTGAGAAGAGGATTTTGACATGGGTCTTGGTAAGGGCAGCAAGCGTGGCATCTAAATACTTGGTTCTAATCCTGCAATAAAATAAGATACAAACAAAGTCTAATGATAAAAAAAACAATGATATTGGCTTATTATAATGTATAGCACTAATATGATTACATGACGTTTTTTTCCAGCAACAATTAGTCTTTTGAATAACTTCAAACTCCGACTTAACTCTATACCCTACCCTAGGCCTAACCCAAAACCTAACATAAACCCCTATGGAAACCAAAACCCTACATCTTAGATGAAATACAGCCCAAAACAATTGTCAGCAGGGCAAAAAAAAAATGATGTGCAGCTAATATCTACCAGACAAGATGCTTAAGGTAGTCCAGTGTTAACAAGCTTCAGGTGAACTACCCACTTTGATGCACATTGTAGCATACAGGGATTACTTATTTACCATACAGATTAGTTGTATGACTAGTAAACATGACACTGGGAGGACAAGATTTCAAATTGAAGTCACTTTACACAAATTTTGACTAACCATTCGCAGAAAGCACCCCTATCATTTAAAAGTTATCTTTCTAGTACAGAATCCTAACTTCTAGGCCAACACAACTGTTCTGAAATCTTCATAATTTGAAACAAAGTCTCAATCAACTACATAAAAAAAAAAAAAAAAAAAAAAAAAAAATAGAACTTCATATGACAAGGTTTACTAACAGATATTGGTAAACAGCTCGGAAGTTTTTTTGTTTTTTTTAATATTTCAAAATGATTGTTGCATCACCTTTTCAAAAAAAAAAAATCAGAATTTAGTACTAATATACACTTATCAGAAAACAAACTTACAATGTCTTTGGTGGCTGTCTTTTGTCTCTGTTCTTCTCTCTATCTTTCTCAATGATAAGACAAGGTCGATCAAACAGCTCACACATATGGCGCACTCTGTCTAATAGCTTCTGCCTGTTGGAACTGTTGGCAAACTCTAAAATGAAAAAAAAAATTGAGTTTGTAAACAAAATCTATTTAAAAATAAAAATTCTATGGCAATGCAGCAGATAATTTATAGGAATTTATGATAATCAATGATGGATAATTATAGAAAATTGCATTTTGATGGCATATTAAGTTTATACCACAGTAATTTGTAATATTTCATGATTGATTATTTATAATTCATGGAAGTTGCTTTCTCATGCATTGCAGAGACATTAGATAACATTCAATTATATATACTTTTAAAAAAAAAGAAGAAATAGATAGTGACATTTATATAGCGCTTTATAAAATATAGCCACCTTTGTGTTTTGAAGCGCTTAGTGTTAACTAATTATAAAACTACTTGATGAAAAGATGATACTCACCGCTAAGGGTGCGTTTCTCTACCCCCATCCTAGTACTGGTTACATAATCACACCCCTGCAGCTGACTGACTATGGGATTAAGACCATAGGTTATGGTCAAGGTTGATACCATGTGAGGAGCACTGGACAGCTCCTTACTGTCTACTAAGATGACCAGAGGAGATGCTTGACTAGCCGATATTAACGACTGAAAAAGAAATGATGTCTTGTCAGTTTTTCATTGTGTCTTAAGGGATTGGGCAACTTCTAAAATGAATAAAATTCCATTGCTCTGACCATAAAAACAACTACTGAAAATTTCAGATCAAATACAAGTCATTTACTATCTTAAAACAGTGAAAACGAACGAGGCTAAGCATACAGCCATGCATGGTAAATTTATTACTGCTCTGTTGCAGGCTTAACAGCCTGGAAGGGATGGGAACTTCACAACGGGAAATGCGGTGTAAGTCATGCTGCGTTAAAACGAACATGGTTTGAGTATAAAATCATAGATATCTCGAAAGTAAAGCAAGCAATTTGCCTGCAATTTTGAAGGTGTGCCAGACTGAATAATGTGTTTATAATCATGTTGGCAATATGAGCTAAATCAAATAAATTGTAATATGAATATTATTCAATATTACTGCATCCCTTTAATACATGGCTCCACATTAGCTTCATTAGAGCAAATCTAGATTTTAAGTTATTAGGACAGTGTAAAAGTGCTCACCTGTTACAATCTTACATTTTGAGATTGAAATTTGAGATGTAAAAGTCAAGAACTGCAGAATAGGGCCCTGTGAGAGACATATCTAATTCACTGATTGGGGTTACCCATAAAATAACAACCGAACATGTATCTTTCATTAGTCTGTCAGCGTATACTTTTTACTTGCATAATTAGTTCTGGAAAACTGCATGCATATTCCTGTGATACTACAGAGCCATTTCAATTTATTTGACCAAGGATATAGAATTCTAGTTAAGAACTCTCAATAGTAACACCCCCCCCCCCCATTTGTGTGTTAACATACAAAAGAGCAGACTTTGATCATTGATGGTCTGTTATGGGTTAGAAGGGCATTTGTAAGTAATATGTGATACGTCTTGTCGAAATGAGAGAGAAGTCGCAGATCAAAGATCCGAGTAAATCGACAAACTAATAAAAAACTCAAAATTTTGAGGAAATTTTTTTTTGATTTTCTGGTTTTACCAAACTTCATCTTTGCTCTGTTAAAAAAATGAGTGAAAATGATAAAAAAGCAGTTTTTCGGCGAGTGTTTTTTTCGGTCATAATTTTTTTCCGGACATACAAGCACACGTCCACGCTCATTTCCCTTCTCCGTTTAGCTCCGCCCTTAGCAACGCATGGCTTTGTTTATTGGACGTTCACGGTCAAAATGTGAGTGTGAATTTTCAACTGGCTTTTTGTTTCGTTTTTGTGAGCGAATAGCGAACTAAACTCTCTTAGCTGCACTCAGAAATTTTGCGTGCGATGCCACAACCTGCTGTGAATAAAGCTGTTTTATCCGGATAGCGGAGCACGCAAACGAATTCAAATCTAACAATCGGGTGGGGAGAGGGGGGGGGGGGTTATGTGGGGAAAAAATGTCAAAGTGGGAGAACTAGAGATGGTTACGCTAATGTTTTTATTGCTTGACTTAGCTATCTGGATCCAAATGAAAGTTAATTCAGCATTTTATTTAGGGGCCGCTATATCTGTTGTTCTGATGGGAAATTAAAACCTCCCTATAAACAAATTTGGTTCCATCAGGGAAACATACAGCATACAAAAGAGGTGACGTGATAATGCTTCTGATACAAGTATTTAGGTTAAAGTCTTAAGACACGTAAGAGATACTAATTTTAAAATTGAAAAAAAGTATGGTTTTAAAATTGGTTGATATTGCATTATGTGGAACCAATGAGCTAAGGGGGGGGGAGTGGCAAATCAAATGAATCTAGTTTATAACTGCGGCTGGTATCTCACTTTTCGGGAACTACTTTGAAACAACTTTAAGACGGCTTAGAAACAAGTTGAGACGGGTTGTTGAGACGTCGCGGAGACGTCTCCGAGACGTTTCATGAATCGCGGATACTACTTTGAGACATTTCTCTGAAACTGCTTTGAAACAGATTTTGAAAATTGTCGTGGAGACATCTCGGAGACTTCTCCTCGACAGAATAAAGAGGAATAAACGTTATCCGTCCGCGAAAATCGATTCCTTTGCGAAAACGTCTCCGCTATTTTTGTAAACAAATTTTGAAAATTGTCGTGGAGTAATCTCGAAGACTTTTCCTCGACGGAAAAACTTTTTATCCGTCGCGAAGAAACGATTCCGTTGCGAAGACGTCTCCGCTATATCACCCTTCACTTCGACAAAAGTTCCGTAAGAATTTACACAAAATGAAACTTTTTAAACTTTAATGTTGTGTAGTTTATAAGATTTGTTTTAATTTTGTTTTCATATTTTTCATATTTATATACCGTTTTTAATTTATTTTGTCTTTCAGCCTTTGGCTACTATTTTGAATATTATTATCAATAAAGACAAATCCTCATTTACTGCACTGAGCTGCCGACCGTGGCTGTTCACTCAATTCAAAGGATCAAAGGAGAGTCCGTCTTGATTGTGTTATGGCATGCGGCTACGGCGGTTTCCGCTTGCTGCGCTTGCCTCGATCATGCGTGACGGACGAGTATTGTTCTCTGTATACCTGAATGCAGCCTCCTCATTGGTCAATCTTTTCACCTTTGTAACAAGTGGTTGCTAGGGCATTTTGGTGAGTACAACGGTGACAAAATGTTCTTATTTTTCTGGCGTGGAGTCAAACGGAAGTCAAACTTCGCAGATGTTTTTCTCTTGATTTTGATTTCCAAGAGCACAATTCTCCTCGCGTTCAGAGGCTAATATCTCCACTTCTATTTACTCTTTACAGTCGGGTTATATATCAAATTCAAGGCAATGAATCAGGGATCAATAATATCAAATAAAATGGATTTCAAAAATCGCGACTAGTCTCTCATTTCGACGTGACGGATCACATATGATTGAGTGTCACTGAGGCATCAAACACATACACAAAAGTACTATATGTGTATACTCACTGTTGCACTCAGAACTGAACTATTCACAGCGGTAGTAGACATTGTAGCATTTGCAACGGAGTTGTCCATCATGGTTAAGGTGTTTATTATTTTGTTGGATGCCGAGGCTCTAGGTGTCGAACTAACCACTCTTGAAACACTATTTTGGTTCATGCTACTGCTGCTTTCAACTTTACTTGTAGAGCCACTGTTCATAGATGAACTGCTTTGCCCTGATGATCTAGGAACTTCAAATCCCTCTGAGTTTGGGAAATCACGTCTAGGGTTCGAGTAACCAGATGAACTTGCAGAAGACTGTTTATGAATCGCTGTAGTCTTTTCATTGATGCCTTCCTCTTTTCTATGACTCCATGATGACAAGGATGTTTTCTTGACTGGGCTGATGTCTGAAGCTTGAGACGAGGTCTGAGCCTGTTTCTTCTGCAACTTCTCAAGGAACTCTGCCTGCTTCTGTTTCTGTCGTCTCAGTCTCTCCTCTCTCTCCCTCTGGGCCAGAGTTTTGGGGGAGACAAGTGAGGAGCTGATGATGGGTGCTGCAGGTTGAGGGGCAACAAAGGTGCAGGGCTTTGATACGGGTCTATCAGAAGGGACGGCGGCTTCCGAGATCCTTCCAGAATTCATCAAAGCATAATTGGTTTTTAGTGGTGACTTTTCCTTTTCATTGAAAGCATGAGCTTCTTTAGTACTAACCTTAAATGGTTGTGTGTCTGTTTTCGGCTTGCTTATCCAGTCACTACCCTGAGGTTTTGAAGACACTATCTTTGAATTCATATTCGCCTTTTCTAACCTTCTGTTATTTCCAAGCAACCTTCCCTTAGCTGATGATCCCCAATTTGATTGCTGTTTCCTCTGGTTTGTCTTTCTGCTCTTTTCAAAATCCATTTCCCAGTCCATCAAATCATCCTCTTCTGCTGCCTCTTCTACGTCGGAGAGGACGAGTCTGACTTCAGCACGGCTGCCCTACCAGCCCTCAATATCCTTGCTGCCTTACTCTCCCCACCCTTGTTCCTCAATCTCCTGCCTCCCTTCCTCCTGGAACCTGCATCAATGATGTTATCCAGATTGATGGTATTGTCCATAGCAACCAAACTGATATCTTCATCCATCTCTGCAGCATCATCATCCTCTTCTCCACCTTGGACAACAAAGCTATCCTCCATGTAGGAAGCATCCTGCTTGGGTACTTGAGAGAAGACGTTGAGATCGGGGGAATGGCGGTGAACCATCTTGAATCGGTTGCTCGGTCCTGCCACTGAGGGGCTTCTCACTGACTTCATGTAGATAGCATGCATGTCTGCAGATAAAATGAGAAGGTGGAAAATTTTGGTAAAGGGAAATCCTTCCTTCATAGCAAGTTGCTTGCAATGAAGCAGAACATTCAGAGAAAGAGATTGGTACATGTTATGAACAAAATTGAATCATTAAGAGTTAAAAGGTCTTTAAGTGTGATTTTCTTTTCCTCAAAGGTAGTGTTTCTTTTATCATCGACTTGATACTGTTGTCTTTTTTTTAAAAAAAACATTGGCCCGAATTCACAAAGGAGGATTCTGCAAAACCCACGGATCCACGGATCCACAGTTTATGATTCACCAACAGTTGACCCAAATTATGACGTTTTATGACAATCTGGATCTGTGGATTCAGTTGAGTCCACATTTGTGAATACCATATTGAAAATCCTAGGTCCAACCCTAGGTTAAACCCAGGGTTGAAACCATGGATTTTGCAGAATCCACCTTTGTGAATTCGGGCCATTATGATTCCTTTATTGTTCAAATTTTCAGAAATTTTTGTCACTGATTTTTCTCCTTTTCAATAGATGTTGCACAGGTATTAAAGATGCAAGATAACAAGAAGGAAAACAAGTTTTGTTTTATGTTTTAACCTATGGGAATTACATATTTCTAACTATTCCTCCTCACACAATAAGATCTCCTCATATTAAACATACATGTACTACGGAAATACAAGAGAGCAGAAACTCTCCTATATATAGTTCTCTTGTAAAATGCAGGCAGAACCAACCTTGTGGACATGTTGTCTGACTGCCTTGTGAAGCATTATTAATGAAGCCTGTTAAAGAGTTGTCCAAGTCTGAGTTATCATAATTAGATTAACATTGCTCTTCTTCTTATGCCTTTCTTATTCACCCAACAAAATAAATTTAGATTGAGTGTAATACGGATGTATGAGAGAGTAGACACTCATAATCTAAACAGGGAGACGAGAGGAGGAGATACCTTGTGGGCATGTTGTCTGACTGCACTGAGAAGCATTATTAATGAAGCCTTCTAGTGAGTTATCTAAGTCCGAATTTTCTTCATCAGATGAACACTCCTCGTCTTCTGAAACCTCTGCCTCCTCATCCAGGAAATGTGCAGCCGCATGACGGTAATTATTTGTAGACTAATAATTTTAAAGGGGAAATTGAAGAGAGTTAACAGATTTACAATGATGTTATGGGTAGACATAGTACTCTAAATTCATGATAGCACATACAGAAAACTGAGGCATGGTTAAGAAGTAATCATTTTGAACTACATGTATCATGCCATAATGCCATAATGTAAATTTCCTCTCCTACCAAATATATACTTTACCACCCTACATTATATTCAAAAACATAATCTCAACATTATAACTACTGCAGATCAGGGCTCAATACTATAGGTTTCTTATGGGAATTGGGAGTGGCATTTGATCTTTTAAAAAACATCAATCGATGTAGCTGGCCTGTGCCGATGTAAAATAACAAGTTCATACTAAAATTAATTTAGCGAACATTCAAGATCTGAATAATGTGTTGTATAAGCATAGATTTATGGTGACCGAGCTTCGTGATAGGTGAAACTATCTACACAGTGCCATTTTCTGCTTAGGTGATGGATGGGCCAAACTAACATTTATCACAAGATGAAGTTTTCAATAATAGTATGTCAAGATTCTTAGAATGTGAAAGATAATTGTTTTTTACCTTCTTGGGTTTATTTCTTTCTTTCATTTCTAGTCTTTGTTTGAGTGGAATGTCATCTCTCCCATGTTCTCGGTGAATTTTCTTAGTCTTGACAGCCACAATCTGCTTTACAGGAGCTACATTTAGAAGGAGGGGGAAAAAAACACAAAACAATAATAATGCCTAATATGAAACAGTATCATATGAAACATTTCATTCACAAAATGAATGAAATGACATTGCATATAATTTTTAACATGCTGAATCCCACATTGATACTCTATAGTTTTTCTGAGGACTTTTGATTAATCAAAAATATTTATTCTACTTAAAAAAAGGTTTTCATGACCTGATTAGAAAAAAAAAACACCTTCCATATTTGCTTCGAAAATAATAACAGCAAATTTTTGTTAATGAATGAAATATACATTGCTGATCTAAACAACCAAACAAACGAACAATTCTGAAGCACTTTATCAAATCAAAATTCTTTTACTGGAATTTAAGATAAGCTTTAGGAAAATAAGACCATACTGTACCTTCAAAGTCATCATCTTCGACTCTGTCTGGTATGATCATACTACTGCTCATGTCAAGAATCTTCTTAGCTTTCCTCTTCTTTGGCAGAACGATGAAAGACATATCATCTGAATCATCATCAGACACGATATGGACAGGCTTCTAGATAATTGAAAATAAAAATATGATTTCATGGTTTGTTATCATTCATACTTTGTCAGAAAGATTAAATCACTTCAGAAAGAAGATAAACTTTTTCAAACGAGCAACTTGTTGAAAGTTGGTTTATGAAAGAGAAAACTAGATTTCATTTACCTTTAAGGGATGCAGTAACATTGAGCGAGAATTCAATTCGTAATTTTTTGAAATATTTTGCTAACATGATTATAAACATATTTGTCAGTCTGGAATCCCCTGACATTTACAAACCAATTGCTTGCTTAAATATCTAGATATCTACAATTTCATAACCTGATTTTCAAACCCATTTCCAAATGAAATTTGAAACAGTATCCTTCCGCCGAGGCTCAGAACGTATAGTGTATTCTAGGTTATGCAGTCCCCGAACTCAGCCCGCTTTGCAAGACGCCACTCATGCTTGCGACAGAGCAGTGCACCGCAGTGGTTATTTGATCGCGCAAGGCCGTAGTCCTAGCTTCGTTGTTTTCAATGTTTTAAGCTACTAAATGACTTCCAATTGCTCTGAAATTTTTCAGTAATTTGTTTCCACATTCAGAGCAATAGGATTTTACTAATTTTGTTCCCTCTCGCACTTGTTTTGGCAAGTTACAGAATCCCTTTCAAACTGGTAAGTGTGTTGTCTTGCATTGACTTGAATAAAATTTAGGCTTTATATCATACAAATGTCAATTTGTAATTGTGTTGAAAGAAATGTTTTGCACAGTTGTTTGTCCTGGTTTATCATACTACCCAAAATCTTTCTGATATTGAAAAGGCGTGAAAAAGGTGTGAAAGTTATTTTTTATTTTCAGTCTATTTTCAACTTATTTCAGCTTTCCTCAGTACCAACGTATATTAGCGCTCTTTCAAATTCAACTTTTCAGCTCTTTTTATGTGTGGTCACAAGTATGCAAATTTCATCAAAAACATAGTTTCAAGTAATCTGTATCAATGCAATCAAGTTCCATCAAAGCTTCTGTAATATCAGTTCTATGCAATCACAACAAAGTCTGCAAATAGAGTGGTCCACAATTTATATTCCTGAAGAAAATTACCTTTTTGAAAGATACAGGTGTGACAGCTACATTTGCCCGCAGCGGCGTCTTAAATGTTTGGGGTGTGTCAGGTGACACCAACACCACAGCTCTTTTCTTTTTTGTGACTCTGCCAATAACTTCCTCACTATCATCATCATCATCATCATCAGAAATTGTGCCTTTGAATAAAAACAGGTAAAGACATTACAGAATGGACTATGCATTTCAAGGTGAAATAAAATGTTGACTTCACTGTTTACATGCTCAAATAAAAAGTATGTAATTTGATTGACATATTTAATCAAAAGTAAAATAGCCAAACAAGTGATTTTACAATAGTCCCTATCAAATATTATTGAAGAAATGCATCTCCATAGCATTGGTTCCTTTGTTCATTTCTATAAATTGGTAGATATTTTCAAGAAATATAGACAATTTGCTCATCCAAGCCAACATAACATTAAGACATCTTCAATGTAAATTTGATATCCCTTCGCATATATATTCACATACAGGTTCAAAGCAAGAGGTTTAAGGAACAAAAACAAGGACATTCTAAATGTATATCTCACCCGTCTTAGGAGTTGTAATCCCTGTTGAATCTCTCTTACTCTCCAATCCACTGTTCTGTTTACCAGATTTTGTTAGTGTGGCATCCGCTACTAGAGAGTCTTCCCAATCAAGGTCTTCAAGAAGGAAGTCAATATCATCTTTCTCTGCCATCTTACCAAATCCATTTTCAACAACTGGCTTCATGCTGTAGACTTCTTTACTCCCAGCTGACAATTCAATATCCTGCTCAGATGACGTCTTTGACTTTTTCAAAGGATTCGATACAGAAGTATCTTCAAAGTGTCCTTCTTCAATTAGAGGAGAACTTTTCCTCTTTCCAGGAAGAATTGGTGTTGGTCTTGAAGACTGCTTTTGGACGGTTGATACTGAACCTTGCCTAGGGGCTACACCATCCTTCCTCTTGATACTCAGCCGTTTACGCAAATCCTTGGGATGGGCTTTCTGCAGGTGTGAGCTAGGAGTGTCGTACTGCTTAATGTCTCCTTGATCAGACTGTTCAATGGGGGATACATCATTACCTTGATGCCTCAGTCCTTCCCTATTGGTGTTGGGTAATACTGGAGTCGAAGCTGCAGGGGGCTTATCCATCTTTTTCACTGTATCCATGCAAGGTTTGACAGGGCTCTCAGGAGATGCCTGACCTTTGCTTTTCTGTGACATAGAATGAGTTTCTTGGAGATCATTTGGTTTTACAGACTGCATTAAGTTACGCTTGAATCTACTTAAGGAAGAATTTTTCCCCTCCACCTTAGAACTTTTGGATTGATCTAAGACAGGGTGTTTAACAAGGTTTTTTTTATCAAATGTGGCTGCTCCTCTTGATGGACTCACTTGAATTTGGTAACATTGATCACCTTGAGGTTTTAGTTTGGGCCTCTCAGTAATCTCATGTTTAACTGACAGAGTTGTAGCTGTGTTGTGATTCCTGGCACTAACTTCGGGCCTGATGCTAGATTGTGACACTTGCGACATCGCCATGAATCCTGATCTTTTCTGATTGACCTGAGGAGAAGGAGGAACAATACCAATCTCATCGAAAGCCTCATCATCCATGTCAAAGAAATCACCAAAGTCAAAATCAAGATCAAACCTGGGTTGCTGTGTGGGATTTACTTCATTTTCTGCAGTGCTCTCATGTTCAGGTTCTTGTTGGGATTTCAAAAGATCCTTTCCTTTGACAGGAGTGTAATTTGTGGTACTTCTGGTGTCTTGGTCACCTTCTGCACTGGTCTTCATCCTCTGGAGCATTTCTTTGCTTTGTTTGGTGTCATTGGATTGTTTCCAGTTGGAAGGTCCTGAATAAGTGGATGCTTTAATACTGTCAGATGCCGTGGACACTTTCAACCCAGCCAATACTTTCTGGTCTGTTCCCCCAGAATCAGCTACAAGTGGTTTAAAATCCATGGAATTATTCTTAACATCCTGTTTTCTTCCTGCATCTAGAATAGTTCTTCCTGAAATGACTGGAGATTTGGCTAATGTATTGGATTCATGCCCATGGTCTGGGTCCATATTATCCTCATCGTCATCATCAAAGATATCCCCTTCGAAATTGTCCCATGCCTGAACAAGTGCATCTGTTATGTTTTTGGCATCATCCTCATCACCATTATCATCTAAAGCATGATGTAGAATTGATTTCTCTTCCATTTTAGTGTGCGCCTCAATCTTGTGGTTACCCAAGAGAGATGGTTTGCTATGATCAGTTTCTCCAGGATGGACAAAACCCTTCTTTATGTCGGTGATGTTTGTCTGGACTTCATCTACAATCTCAGTATCATCTATTGCACTTTTGTAAATATTTAATTTTTCTTCAGCCACAATCTCATCACTGTCTGCTACTACATTACGAAACTCTGCACCAATGACATCAGTTCTAGTGTGTGTTAGATCACTGCTAAAGTCATCAGTTGCCTCATTTTCTATGGTTCCACAGAGTTTTTCACTTGAAATGCTCCTAGTCCTGTTGTTTTGCTTCTCTGCCTCCCCTTCCAGTTCTGTAATTCCTTTATCACTCATTCTGAAAGAAGGAGAAATATCAGGCTTTTTCTTTGGTGATATTCTTTGCCAAGTGTCATCTCTGGCAAGTTGTGAGGCATTGAATGATAGATCAATGTCATCAAGAAGATCAAGTCCAGAGAGTGATGGTGGAGGAGGTGGCATTAGGTCATCTTTACCATCATCCCTTGTACTTTCAGATGTAGTTTTTTCCTTTCTCGTTGCACCCAAAGTCGAAGAAACCTCAGGGGCTTTGAAGACCTGCGAGCAGGAGAGAAAGATGTCGGAAGTATTCAAAGATGTGTCACTTCTGCTACCCTCCTGGTGATTCTTAGATGGACGGCTTGTGGAAGCTGCGCCAGGTTTGATAGGCAGCACAGCCTGGTCGTCATCACTTCCTGTGTCCATGGGCTCATCCTGGAGCCCATTCTGATCTGATTCCGTCACCTGATCTTCCATGTCATGTGATTTCGGTAGCTGAAGGTCTGCCGTATGACTGGCACCAAAGGGTCTTGGAGGAGTCACACTCCTTCTGTCAGTGTCAAAATCATCTTCATCCGAATCACAAGGTAATGGTATTGATTTTCTCTTTGCTCTACTGTCTTTCTCCTCATGAGGACTTTTACTCTTCTTTCTGCTTTTTTTGGCCTTCCCATCACTACTGCTGCCATCATCAGATGACTTCCTACTCTTGCTGCCCTTGCTTTTGTGTTTTCCTGTCCTTTCCGAGTTCTCATCTTGCTTTGCGCTAGGTTCACTGAAGAGATTAACAACTGGAAGGTCGTCATCACTGCCTAGATGATCAGGTTCAGAGGGCATACTCTTTGATTTACTCCCTTTCTTCTTCCCTTTTACACCTTTCTTGGATTTGCTGGGAACATCCTTGCGATTAAAATCCCCTTCTTCATCTAAGATGGCAACATCCTTCTTATCATTCTTCTTTCCCTCCTGTGAACAGTATCTCAAGATACCTTCTTTTCCCGCCTTCTTTTCTTTAGGTCGCAAAACGTCTCTTTCATCCAGGTAGAGTGCCATCTCTGCACCATAGATATCCTCATCTTCGGTATGACCTTGTATCTCAAAGAATTCCATCATCTCTACGAAGATGTCACATCGCCGTGAATGGGAAACCTTGTGGGTCGGCTGTTTGTTGGTCTGCCATTCTGCAAAGGCATTCAGTGACAGCTCCTTGTCATCTGGAACAGAAACCTGTATGGAAAGGGGAAACAAACATAATCTTTTTTTGAAACATTTAATACAAGTTAAAAGCTTTCTGTTTTAGACACTTTGACACACAAATACATTTCATAATTGTTTCACCTTAATCTATCTTTGTACACCTCTGAATACAATTTCTCAATATGTGCACCATGTAAATTCATATTATCATATCATATTGCTTATCCATGAGTACAAGTCTAAATTTGCTTATCAGTAAAAAAAGAAATTATAATAATGATAATTATTATTATATCTATAGTGATTAAAATTGCCTTCATTTTCCTCCATATTATTATTATTATTATATATATATTATATTATTATATTATAATTGTAGATATTATTATTATAATATTTTAAAGCTGATAATTATAACATTGAATTAAAAGTGAAATGCACCTCTTCAACTGCTTTCTTGTTTAAGGAGAGAAATTTTGTAGTTTGTGGTGCTTTGCGTTGCTCTCCCTGATCAACTTTGTAATGAAGGTTCCAAAAGGCAAGCTCTTCATAAGTCAGAAATACATCTTCTGCAGGATCTGGTTTGGCTATAATAAGTAGATTAATAACATAATAACATAATAAATATGGATTATCATATTATACTGAATGCCTCAGAATGGATGGGAAACCAGAACACTCTTTCTGATATCCCATCCACTACACTTATGAATGATCATTATTCAGAAAATAAACCAACAAAATATTGATCTTTTTTTACTTTTTAGCAGATGAAAACAAAGTGTGAAGACTTAGTTACCCCCATCATTACAATTTGACTGCATTAGGCAGCGAATTAGACAGTACAATACAGCACAATATTGTATAAGCATTATTCATTATTCCTCAGAAAGTAGCATTATTTGTACATGCAATAAATAGAGATTTAATTTAATCAATTCAATTAAGATCTAATATTTTGTCATATGAAAGATTTTTTTTTTTTCCTTTTTTACTCTTTGCTTTTTCTTTAGAAAATCGTATTAGTTGATGGGTAATTCTCCAATACAATTCTCTTATTTTAAAAGGATTCAGGGCAGTAACATGGATGATAACTGAGGATTGTGTTTGTAATTAATACAAAGAGGAATTTGGTATTCAGGTTCGGAAAATGCTCTTACTTCCTTGCATAAACCTTGAGATATCACCAACAGCCATACTGGATTTCCTCTTGCTGCTGGTGGTACTGGAAGCAGCTGCTTTGGTCTTGTGTTTGCTGCGATACTCTCCTACTTTGATATTCATCTTATGAGCCGCAGGGTTGAGACCTCTGGGAACCATCCTAGGGCTGCAGGGGTAGAGGTGGAGGGACTTGCTGTTACCCTGGAGAGCTCGATGGATCCCTTTCTTACTGTACTGGCTCCGGTCATAGATCTGCAGAGATTAATAAGATCAGATATATATGATACACATTGTGGGACGTGGGGTTCATACCACTAGGAACCACCATAGGGCTGCAGGGGTAGAGGTGGAGGGACTTTCTGTTACCCTGCAGAGCCCGATGGATCCCTTTCTTACTGTACTGGCTCCAGTCATATATCTGCAGAGGACAATGAGGTCAGACGCGTATCTAACATCAGCTCTTACGGAGGATTTTTCAGCCCATTTGCATGGGGATAATAGCGGCTATATTGTGTTTGGGGCATATCACTGAGTTGCACAGTTATTGTTTTAGGATTAGAAACTAGAATACATATACCTTGCAAGTTTCTAAATTGGTTTCAAATCATAGCTAGAAATATCACTGAGGGTGATTATAACCCCTGCCCCTGTGTGTTTGATTAAAAAAAAGTAACCACTTCTTTCATGCATATGGCCTGTTATGTTTATACCACTTTCAAGAAATAAAATAAGAAATTTAAAAATCTAACATTGAAATTCAGAACGGACTATTGAAAACAGATAACTATAAAACATTAGCTGCATTTGTCTCTATTTAAATTTAGTTTCCATGAATATTACTTTCAAATGGGTGTAGTTAGACTATAACTCATAGGTATATACCCTTTTCAGGTAGCAAAATGACTTTTTGGGGTTTAATTCTTAAGATGCAAACAAATAGTTCTTAAAATGAATACTTACTGCAGCTTCCTTGCCTTCTGTGACAAGCATGATGATCCTGCCCTCTCGTTTCCTACCAGTCCTGCCCATCCTCTGTACCAATCTGATAGGGCTCTTATGAGCATCAAAGCAAACTATCAGATCAACATCACCGATGTCTAAGCCTTCTTCTCCAACGCAAGTAGATACCAGGGTGTTGTAGCCACCATTCTTAAACTCATTGACTACCTGGAAGGCACAGGGGGAAGAAAACAAAAGATTTATTACAGTAGAATCTTAATATAAAGAGTTCTGATGTAATGTAATATCTGAATTTTTTAGCTTTATCCAATGAATTTTAAAAATAATTGAGGCATCCCATTTGGGTAGCTCTTCATAATTCTTGTCATTTGTAAGGTTGTTTGTAACTTATGAACGACTTGGTGAAACACAGAGAATCTAATCCCAAGCACCTCTTAATGTGAGGTTCTCTGGTTCCCTGGGCTCAATGTGTGCATAGACTACATCGCCAACAGTGCACAAATTCCTTGTCACAGAGTCCCCTTTTTATGGTTATAACAACTTTGTGGTGCTATCTTTGAACATTATGACTACAATAAATGAGGTAAAATAGGTATAAAGTAATTCATATGTACTTTTATCACAGATGTGGTTGCGTGGGAGAAAGAAGCAAAAGGAGGCTTGGGCGTAAGGAAAAAAAGGAATAAAAAAAGCTTGTTTGTGAGAAATTCAAATTCAAGCAGGAGATTGCGATATTTTTCACAAATGGCGTTTTGGATCTCCAGCCAAAAGTGGGAAAGCTGGAGTCTCTGAAAGCATCCCCAGATATAACTTGAGAGGAACATCAACATTACCCTGATCTGTTCTTTCTGTGAGAAGCCTTTGGTGTTCTTTCCTGCCGAGGCTTGCCCTATGAAGCTCATACATCGTATTGAAGGCCAGTGATGGTTGAGCATATCGGTGATCTCCTGAACGCTGTCTCGGTACTGAGCAAATATCATCACACGGGTGCTAGCTTGGGGAGCTTTACTAGTTGAGGGTCCTGCATCTGCTTTGTTGGCTGGTTAATGAATAATAGAAATAATTCATAAATAAGGGATTAAACAGTTTTAGGGAAAATGGCACTATATTTAATCATTTTGTCAGCTGGAATAAAACAAAGTACATATTATGATCTTAAATGACTGATTTTGAGCAAATTTGATCCAGAAATGGCTGAAATATAAAAAATAAAAATAAAACTTTTCTTAATCAACGTGGGCACATGTTGATTTTACTTTAGCTTTCAGCTCGCATGTAAATCAAACAGAAATTCCATCTGCCCGTACACACAAGGCAAAAATTTGAGTAATGTCAAACAATTTCTCACATATTTTTATGCATGCAGAGTACAATATGAGACTACTTTTAACAATATTTAGCCAAAAAAATTCCTGTTCCCATTACTTATGTATTCTTTTAAGTATGTATGCTGGGGAAAAACCCAAGATAAATTCAAGTTTTTAATTAAGACTGTTATTCAAAAGGAGAACTGCTAAAGGACATTTAATGCACATTACAAGAGTAGCTAACTTGTCCATATAGGATCAACTGAACTGAACATTAATCATTTTGTAATTAATTGATGTTCATATTTTTTTTTACAAAGCTCTGATTTACACAGAATTATATTATGTTAGTTACGGAACCTGATGTGAATTTGTTAAAATGTTCCAAGACCACTTCTTTGAGCTTCGTCATCTTTGGATGACTTGGAAGATACTCCTCCTCCTCCTCTTTACATCCTCCTACGACCTTTGACCCTTTCGCCCTTAATGATGGAGATGACATAGATGTGAACAGTCCACTTGAGTTGTGGCTGGAGTTATGGCTTGCATTGTGGCTGGTGTTCTGGTGATGCATGGAACCAGCATACTTTCCCTCGAGTAACTCCATGAGATTGGAGAAGTCGGGGTTGCGCTGGAGTTCAGATCGGGTCCTAGCGTTGCCTTTGGACCCGTCCACAGTGCTGAGGAGGAAGCTATAGAGAGAACGTTGACCATGTTGGAGGAGAAGTTCAAAACCGTGATACAGGCTCATGCAGATGGCAAAATCACCCTCAACTGGTCCTCTCCTTGCAGCCTGATAAAGAATAGCAAAATGAAAGCATGTTCAATATTAGAAATATGTTTCATATCTATCCATAAATAGCATCTCTCTGAATGTGAAAGAATGATAAATGACAGCAAGAAATACAGATTACAGAGCCTTCTTTGTTTCTGTTCTCATTTTGGGATGCCAGTTAGCAGTGATAAAATAAAGTAGGAAATCATCTAAAATCAACCCTTTTCTACACAAAAAAAGATGTCTCCTATGGCCAAAAATATGTTGAAAAAATAAGCATTCCTGTATTCTAAAAAGTGGCATCCCTGCTCATGACAAAGCCCTGCTAGTGGTTAAAATAAAGTCCATTTTTTAAAACTTTGACATCTCTATTAGGTGAATACCTGAGTGGTGCCGAATTCTCCATGAGAACCCTGAGATGATCTGATTATAATAATCAACATTACTTCTGTAAAGTTTATAAAAGTTGATACAACTTACTGTGATCTCTGGTGGAGGGTCTTGCCTGAAAGCCTCTCTGGATTTTAGAATCTGGAATTTGGTCAACGTCTCAGGGTCGCGAGAGAAAAGGACTCGACACCTCACGAGCCGATTCACAAATACATTAATGATCTGAGAAGAAAGAAAAGAGGACATTCTTGAACACTTCAATTGCAGTAACAATCTCCAGATCTGCAGTGACAATTTAGCATTGGCATTTGTACCTGAAGATAATAACCATATGCTTTTTAATTGAATTCAATGCAATTAAATACTCATTTATTATGTTTCTAAATGATTAGATAAACAGTTACAATAAAATGTCAATAACACAAAATATCACAATGTAATAATAAGAAATCTAGTAAAAGCAATCACTTTTTTGCTTTTTTGCTTTTATGCATATGGCCCAATGGTCTTTGTCCTATTGATATTACCCTATGAGAAGTAACATTTTCTGTAGGCTTTTCTTATCAATTCGTACACATACTTTTCATCTACATAACAGAACAACAAAAGTACTCTCAAGAAATTGAAGAACTTTGGAGGTTATAGCCTTCACCTGATGATACTATTCTATTTTTTTTTTTTTTATCAATCCTCCTCCTCCTCTTTCAGACTTCATGTTCTAAGACTAAGTTGATAGATCAAACAACTTAAATGAATAAGAAGGATGAGAACCTTACCTGAAGATACTGTTCTTTGACTTGCTTGAGCTCATCACCAATTGGGACTACAATCTTCTCCACCTTGCGTTCATGGACGTACTGCCTGATGTCTAAAGAGTCCTCTGATCTAATCTCAATGTGAGATATCAGAAGGTTGCTAAGAACTTCATTGACAGCCTGTAATAGAAATAACAATAATAATGTTCTTTATTTGTACATTGCACTCAACCAACAAGTGGATTAGTAAATTATGCGATGCGTAATATATGTCCCCGCCGATAATGTAAAATTCCCATTATATCACGATCAGTGCTATTCACATAAGGGCAAACAGAATCGAAATCGGGTAAAAAAATGGCGAAGAAGTAGCATTTTGTTAGCCAATGTTACCAATATAGTATAAATTTCAAGGTCAAAGGTCAAAGGGGTCAAAAGTTCAAAATTCTGTGAAGAAGTTTTGTAGTTCTCACTAGTGTATCACATAAAGCAAACAGAATCGAAATCGGAATGAAAAATGGCGAAGGAGTAGCATTTTGTAGCCAATTAACAATATAGGTCAAAGGTCAAAGGTCAAAATTCTGTGAAGAAGTTTTGTAGCTATTACCTAGTGCTATCACATAAAGCAAGCGGAATTGAAATCGGATGAAAATTGGTGAAGGAGTTAGCATTTTGTAGCCAATGTACAATATAAGTGAAATTGAAGGTCAAAGTCAAAAGGGGTCAAAATTCAAAATTCCGTGACGAAGTTTTGTAGTCCTCAACCTAGTGCTATCAGCATAAAAGCAAACGGAATCGAAGTTGGATGAAAAATGGCGAAGGAGTAGCATTTTGTAGCCAATTAACAATATAGGTAAAAATAAAGGTCAAAGGTCAAAGGTCAAAATTCGGTGAAGAAATTTTGTAGCCATCACCTAGTGCTATCAATCGTAAAGCAAACGGAATCTGAAATCGGAAGAAAAATGGTGAAAGGAGTCAGCATTTTGTAGCCAATGTAAATATTAAGTATACAATCAAGGTCAAAGGTCAAAGGGGTCAAAAATCAAATTCCGTGAAGAAGTTTTGTAGGCCTCACCTAGTGCTATCATTATAAAGCAAACGGATTTAGAAATCGGATGAAAAATGGCGAGGGAGTAGCATTTTTTGTAGCCAATTAACAATATAGGTCAAAATGAAGGTCAAAGGTCAAAGGGTCAAAAGTCAATAATTCGTGAAGAAGTTTTGTAGCCCTCACCTAGTGCTATCATATAAAAGCAAACAGGAATCGATAATCGGTATGAAAAGATGTGCGGAAGGAAGTGCATTTTGTAAGCCCAATTAACAATATAGGTCAAACAATCAGGGTCAAAGGTCAAAGGGTCAAAATCCTGTGAAGAATTTGGTAGCAATCACCTAGTGCTATCATATAAAGCAAACGGAATCGATAATCGGATGAAAAATGGCGAAGGAAGTAACAAAATTGAAGATTTTGGTCACATACGGACGCACGGACGGACGGACGGACACACACACACACACATACATACATACACACATACACATGTATGGAGCCCGTTTCATAGTCCCCTGCTTGAACTCGTTCGGCGGGGACAATAATAGATCAAATATCAATATGCGATATTAGAGTGTTGCTAAATACTTTCCAAGTACATTCACAGCCTGTATAATAATAATGATATTCTTGATTTGTACAGCCCGTTCATTTGATAACAGCTTGGCGTAAAGTGGGAAGTTAATTGAGGAGGTATCTGAAATGTATTTCTTGATTGAGAAAGGAATTCAGAATTATATCACTGTGTATTGACTTAACCGATTGACATTCAAAAATTTCAAAAATATGTGGAAGTGAAACATTCATTACATTCATTAACTGAGATTTTTTTTAATTCAAAAAGTTTGTGAATGCTATACTTGTACGTGTATACTGCATACAAAAGACGAACAAATTTGATAATTGTTTAGTCAGCAAAAGCAAAGGAAGAGAGTTCTTCAGCCCAGATAGTTAAACCCTAAATTTACATAGCATTTGTCATTACAATGTAGGGTGTGCTGTTACAATTATAAGGGGGAATATAATGAACTTCAAACAATTTTATTTCAGTCAATAGATCACCTTACAGTTTCTTGAAAATAACTCCAACTTACCTTTATATCACCGCCTGGGGTAGCACTGAGAGCTAAAACCCTAAATTGACTGGTGTATTTGGATAATTCACGTATCACCTTTAAAAAGAGATAAAATTATGAAATTCTGTTCACCACATTTTATCAGTTTTCTAAAAGCAGGGGTATAGATTATCTTGTTATTAATTTTCAAATTTCCATTATCGTTAGCTAAATTGTGGCAATTCCAAACTAAGTATCAAAATTCATCTTTTAGGTATCAATACACAACCTAAATCTTACTTTATAATGGCAATACCATTGCATTAATAATCTATGAGCTTTGACGAATCATGTTTTGTTCATGTGTCTTTTAAAGCCAAGCTTGAGTTCTTACAGCAAAAATAATTTGAGATAAATCTGTAAGATATGTTCTCACATTGTTCCATTAACATATACATAAGCCTAAACAAGATTATATTCACGTTTCGATAATGATTTCAGAAGAAAAGTTTTTAAAATATCGAAACAGTCCGTCAAATTGAGACTTGGAGTAGACCGCTATATCGCCACAAGTCACGACACAACATACACACACAGATGAACCGGTGCGAATCGCTTGCACATGATATACCCGTAGACTTTCCACGTGGCCGTGTTAATCACGCACGTGCATGGACGGGCCGTCCAGCTACAGAAATTATGCTTATTTTGCTCTTTTCTCAGCAAATACACAATTTTCTGTAAATTCCTTTGGTTTGTAGTATTTATTTCCTATGCTTGAGATTCTGGTATGAACAAGAATGTTTTGATTTATTTTATCATAACTACTACTCTAGATTATCTCTAAGGTCAACTTTTATTTGAGAGCCAAGAATGCCACCTTGTTTAAAGTGTATTACTTAACTAGCATTGACTCTGACAAAGGATTTTCTTGGCCCATTTACAAGCACAATATAGTCGCTATTATCCCTGGACAAGGGCTGATAAAATCCTTTTTCAGCCCATTTACAAGCACAATATAGTTGCTATTATCCCCGAATAATTAGGCCGATAAAATCCTTTGTCAGAGCAAATGCTGCATCAGAGCCTGTTAAAGATCAAAGTATTACCTGACAGTAAGCTTGGTTACCCAAGGCCTTGTGAGCCTCATCTACCACCACACACTTGATATCGTCTGCAGGACACGCCCTTCTGCTCAGGTCATTGGTCATGACCTGAGGGGTCAAGAAGAACACCCTCTGCCGCTGCCAACTCTTCTTTCTCTCCGGGGGATGCATGTTACCTGCCGTGTGAGAGGGAATATCATCAGATCATAGATTGCAAACACTTTGTAGGGATCGGCCCTAGTCGGGATAAATCAATTCAATTTACTGTTTACTGGAATTAAAAAATCTGCATTTTCAGCTTATCATCAATACATAGCAAAACACAAAAAGAAATATGTATGTATACATAGCCAGTAAAATTGACATTGACAAATTATGACGATAGTAACATAATATATGGACAATGCCCCACCCAACCCCCCCCCCAAAAAAAAAACAACAACAACAACAACATTACAAAACAAGAACAAAAACAGATGTAAAACTAAATAAAAAACAAAAAACAAACAAACAAACAAAAAAATCCTTCACAGCTACATGTAAATTTTCTACTTTCTTCCTCCATTGACATTCTGTCAGAAAATAAATTCATTTTCCACAACATCGACCTTATAGGTAAACTAAGAAACAAATGCAAATCAGATAAGAATACAGAGCTCAGTATTGGCTCCTGACTGAGGGAGAGCCATCATACCTGTCATTTCTGCCATGTCTTCTTGAGGTATGCCCATAATGTTAAAGCAGGCTTCAATCTGCTGAAAGACCAGAGGCTTGGTAGGAGCCATGAATACAACCTTCCCTCTGGGGTACCATCTGTCATTAGAAGGGGGAAAATATTAAATCCTTGCATTCCTGCATCTGGAAGATTGTACATTGTATTCCAAGTGTTCTACTGACCTATAACACAGTGCCTTTTAACATAAAAAGTTATGATCAATTGCAAATGTGATACAACCATGCTGATTGGTTCAAAGTGAGACTTTTATGCAAAAAGTGCATGCAGCAAGAATCCTGATTGGCTACTATCAGTATCAATTTGCTAATGTTTTTAACTTATGCTACAGGCCTAGAATTATCCCTACATGTAATTTCAACCCTTGGTGGACCTAACCAAAAACCTCATGTAAATAATTTTTATGTAATTTCATAAAAGAGGGATGAAAGAAAAAAAAAAAAAAGACTTAAACAGAGGATATAATAATAATGTAATGGAGGCACTAACCTATAGAAGTTATCATGACCACGCAGCGATAAAGGTCTTGCCAGACCGTGGGAAGGGTGACCATCGTGTTCTTGAATAGAGCCTGCTGGACAATATTAAACTGATAGTCCCTGAGGGATGTAGTTGGTGGGGTAGATGTAGAATGTTGCCTGCTGAGACATCAAACCAGGAAGGTCTTCCAGGGGAGTAGCCTGTGGAGGATGGGGGTGAGTAGTCTGGTTGGTTCCTGTTTCTTCCATCTCCATTCCTCGCAGGCTGCAAGCAGTGTTTCCTCATCAAGCTGATCATCCAGTTCATTGAGTGCATCTAAATCCACACAGATGAGACAAAGAGAAGGTGAAAATAGAGAGAATATGTACAGTGAATAGGGAGGAGAGAAACTTCCCTTGTCCTGATCCAAGTATGATAGACTAGATTACAAATTTTCTTGTGTCATCTCATTTTCCTCTCATTCCCTGTACAAGAGAGTTGCACTTGAATATATGTTAAGCATCAGTGGCGGATCAAGGCAAGGCGCAGGGGATGCCCCCCCCATAATTTGAAAACTAGTCATTGCCGTACATGTTAAAATCAGAAAATTTTGCCTCCCCCCCCCCCCCCATCCTGAAATCCTGGATCTGCCACTTAGCATGTTGTCGGGAAAATTTTCACAAGGCTGATATTGATCTACATTTTGAAACATATTTGCTTGCTATATGGTTGTGCTGGTCAATGCTGTTAGCTATGTCATATTTCACCCAGTGAGATCTAGATTTAAAACCATGGAACTAAAAAAACAAAAAATTGCTACAAGAATACAGTGCAAATGAGGGCATTCCCAGGGCTTAAATTAATCAAAGGACATGGAGGCCATGGCCTTGGACGCCCCCTTACTTGCCTTATTGCCCCTTCCAAAATTCCCTGTTTGGCCTTGGAGATTTTGGTTCCCTTTTAAGATATTTGCATTTGTTATATTTAAGAAAAAGTGCCCTTTGAAAAAATTGCCTTGCCCCAAAACTGACTCTTGCATGCATACTGTGTGGACCTGGCCAAAATAAGTATACAATAACCACCAAATATGACACAAAATTAATAAAGTCAAAAAATTTTATATCCTCAAAAATACCTATTCAATTTAATTCCAGTTCATTTGAATGAAAACAAGGTCAAAATATTGCCCCAAAGGAAAAACACAGGAATGTCGCCAGGGAATTGAATGTGCGTGCTTAAATGTGTTCGTGGTGGTCTATGGCTACGAGACGATGCCACACAATAATTTCTAACTCTATAATTATATGCATGCTCGCTCCAGCAACCTCGTTTGCATTCAAAAGATGTAAAATTTTTTGTACGAACGAGCTTTATTTGCATAATTATAGTAAAGTGATACCATTAAGGGAGCAAGCTGGCTCAGTCGGTAAAGCGTCTGCCTGTCGAACCAAAGATCGTGGGTTCGAGTCCACCCCGGGCGGATGACGGAAGCCTGCGTTGTGTGTTAACGTGCCCCTCTCCCGTTTCATAGACGCAGGCTATGTTAAGGTGGAAAACACTCCGTCCCTCGGATAGGACGTTAAATGGAGGTCCCGTGTAAAGGAGAGTCACGACCTTTGCACGTTAAAGAACCCACTGCACTATATAATTTGTATAAGAGTAGGGGGAAACCCCGGTGCAGTGGTCCACCTGCATACCCCCAATCAGTTATATTGGGAGGAAAGACCTGCGGGTTATACAGTGATTCAGTTCGCTTTTCGCCTTCCATGGCACAGGTGACGCCAAAATGAATAATAATAATACTCGCGACAAAATTGAGACGCGTTACTCTAGACTTTGGTTAAGACCTCATTTTTGCTACGTCTTACTCTTATTTCTCGATGGCGCATGTGCACCATTCGATTTGTTGTTCTTGATATCATGGTACCTTAATACTGAACATTGTTTTAACAGCGGCCAAGCGCCATATATTTTATGAAGGCGAGTCTTGCTGTTTTGCTTTCCCTAATGGTCTCCATTAGATTGACATCTTAGCTGCATTTAGAAGAAAGAGCTTTGTGCAGATCAAAAGTCCCGATTGTTCATGCTATTAAAGGGGGACACGAACGACGAAACGTTTACTCAGAAGGTCACTCAGATAGCGCTATTTTCGCATCGTCTGTGCTCGCCACTATCTACACACCGGGGAACATGCATCTTTAAAGCCCCGCCCCATATGCCCAGCTATAGTTTCTGTCGAAGCTCAATGCACACGCGTGTTGCATTTGTGCCTCCGCGCATTTATCCAATCAGAACATGTTACCGTCGATCAGAGGCTAAGAATTTCTGTACGTACGAGTTCGTAGACCTTTCGTTGTGTAGCAGTCAACGCCAAACTCTGATTGAAGTTGGTGCAAACGTGCATGTTAATCCTGGCAACTTATAATTAAAGTGAGTTGTAAGTTTGAGTCTAACTGTTAAAAAAGCTCTAGAGTTTAACTTATTTACTTGACTTGAGTAGGCCCTATTATTTAGAAATCTAATATTAGACCTAACGTTAATGTTATAGGCCTAGATCGACTAGATCTCTAGGACTAGGGTCTAATGTTAACGTTAGACTAACTATAGACAGCCCCGTTCTGGTCTGGTCGAATTGGTCAGTCTAACGTTAGACCTAATAGAAAATAAAAAATATTTTCTCTGTCTTCCAGACCATGCCATGCCCAGGCCATGGTCCACTATTCTGCGCTAAGGCCCAAATAAGCACCTAAGTTAATTCTTCAGTGCTACATCACTAGACTGGCATAATCCCGTTTAGACCGAGGCTGCTCTGTCCTCATCGTAATCCCCTCTGAGGTACGCGATGCCGATGAAGACAGAGCAGCCGCCTCGGTCTATAAAATCCTGTTATTAAGTCACCAGTTCATTCATTCATTCCCGTTCATTTCGTCAGTGGCGGAGACACCGTTCCAGGCCACGCAATTGACTTTGTACACAGTGAGCGAGCAGAGAGGAGACAAATTGGAGGATATAGCCACTAGACTTTACTCATTTGCCGTCGTGATGATAGTCATAATCATATGATATGCCCTGGCATGATTTCCCAGCGGCACGCTGCCCGGCGAGGCCCCGTATGGGCTGGGTCAGCTCAGCTCTGTTAATCCCTTTCCCAGCGATTCCAGCATAAATTTTTCATTTCCTGATTTGGGCTGTAAAAATACCTTCACTGTAACTCAAATGTTCTGAATTTTGAAGGTTCTTACGTTATTTTAGTGAGATAATTCAATTTACATATGAATAATGTACGGAATAATAGCTGATCAACTACTTCTTTTTATACTAACCTTGATTTTGGGCAACATTTTGTCCGACATTCCAATTCTGGAAAAGAGTTGTTTGCTTATTCCTGCTGCTCGTCGAGGAAGGCAGCCCACTTGATTTCCTGTTCAGTGCCATCCCTTACACGGCCCTTACACTGTATGTCACTCTTTTCACACAAAGATCATGGAATAAGTTTGTTCATAATATCATTAATTCTTTTAACGCAAACTAAATGCGTATATAGATCTAAATTAAGCTCCAGAAAAGAACAGACCAAACTCCTTTTCAATCATTGGCGCTAGCTTATTACACCAATCAAAGTGCACGAAACCTTTAACCTCGCACCCAGTTAATCGTGCGCAACAAAGTCAATAGATCCTTTACCTGCCCGATCTTAATTTCTTAAATTGACGAATATGGTAAGCAAAAACATTCAAAATGCTAATATGATCATTTGTTCAAATCTAGATAGGGTCTTAATAGAGTAGATATAGAAAAATGAGAGTGTGACTTGCTTTATGGTCCTGATCAGATCATGACTAGAAATACTGATGTGTCCCATATGTTCGTTTTGGTGTTTGTGAATGAATATGGAGATTTTTTTTTTTTTTTCAAGAATCGTTCAAACCTCGGAGTCAAGGCACAAAAAGACTGAAGAGTGAAAAAAAATGAGGGTACACTGTTAATTATGTATCTATACAGTTATTTGAATGCTAATGGTCTTTCCTTTCGTATCCAACACAGAGTGAATAACTTATGGCGAAGAGTCTACGGTGAAGGCCCGGCTTGAACTCGGTGTTTCCACTCTTCTGAAAAAAATTCCCGAAAATGGCCTAAAAATTTCCTGGAATTCAGTGGCATTTCCTGGAATCTTAAAATGTTTTTTTTTAAAGAAAATTTTTGAGCTCTAAAATGAGGCAAATAATGCTATAAATATGAATATTCAAATTTGTTACATTCAGATATTGTCTAATCTTTATTTCCAGATTTCCCGAAATTTCCTGGAATTATTTTACTTTCGGAAAATTTCCTTGAAAAATACCAAAATTATTCTTTTGCTCCTCTCCCTCCTTTTTTTTTTCCTTGAAAATTCTATCTCTACTTGAATATTATTGTAAAACTTTTGATTGAATTGCGATTTTTTGAGGATACACTCTACACTGAAAAGTTTACAGGTATAGGCCTATATTTCATTGTAATATACATGTATCTGGCTCCATTCATATCCCTGATCTGATGTTAGGCCTATCTCGATTTTTAGGTATCTTTAGGTATCCTAATAAACTAATTTCTAATCTGTTGGATTGTGTAATATTTCAAATTATTTGTGTTCCTTTGAATAGATTATTTTAATAAAATGATTTGCATTTTGTATGCTATAAATTATGATTAAGAAAACATATAAAAATATAATTTATTTACATTTTAATATTTTAGCTTTTATATAGATCTGTATCTATAGCCTACATGTGTTTGTATATTGTAATTTAGACTTTTTATATTCTCAATATTCTAGTCCGCAGTTAGTCACACCTGCTGCCTTTTCAGGCGTCAAGCTACAGACAGGTTTTGGAGATTGACTCAATGTTTGGCTCTCAAACCAGCAACAATGACACCACCAACTCACTGTAGAAACATGTCAATCTGGTACATGGCAAAGAAGAAACTGCAAGAAAAATGGGCCGACCAAGTAAAAATGTGAGATATTTAAATATTGATGTGCTTCCAAGTGTCTGACATGATGGAAGTTACATCAGTCTATAATGTTTGTGTTTATATTGCCTGCATGCTCTCATGAAAATGGAGCCTAGTAGAATACTCCCATGTGAAGAATGTACATGTACACTTTAGAAGTGTATCAAATGACAAGGTTCACTATTATAACTGCAAATCCTTTTTACAGTTACTTATCCGAAAAGGCAATATGAATAGCTTTGTCTTTATTGTTATTATCAAATGTAAACAATCGGTAATTGAAGAAATTTGACAATGCAATATTATAGCAATAATTACAATGTCGAAATTGTGCAGTCATGTTTTGCACATTAGATTATGAATATCCTTCCGTTTAAATCAGGGGGAGGGATTGTACTTGTTTATATTAAAATGGGGATTTGGTCATTGAGAATAAAGCTTGGCACAAGTATGATTTACTACTCATTATTTTGTATTTACAGAGAATCATTTGACCTCATTAAAAAGTTTGGCGTTGAGGTTGGTGTGGGCCATGTCCTTGTGAAGATGGGTGCAAGAGTCCAGTTTACAAACGGGAAATGGTACACGAAACAGGATATGAATGTCGGGTCACTACCAGTAGACGAACTAAAGGGTCAGTTTGTAGTAGCTATTGATGCCAAAGAGACTTGTCTTGACCAGTTTAGCATGGTTGATATTGGTAAGAATTTACAATGATTTAATTTGTCTTTTCATTTATCTCATGTGATTAATAAAATTAAAAATGAATTTCCCTTTCTTTTAAAACAGTCTCCTAGGAACTGACCTCTTTTTATCTGCCCCTTGCCACCCCACCCCCATCCCCCCTCCCCCCCCTCTCTCTCTCTCTCTCTCTCTGTCTTCTCTCATACCATTTTCTCTTTCCCGTCAATGAGTGTCTGGCTTCGCTGGAAGAATGGGAATTAAATCTTAGGCAGGGGTTATCATGTGAAATAAACTAAATAAAGTCAAATCAATTCAAAATACATGCATGTCCTAACTATTATCCCTCTATATTCCTATGCTTTCCTACATTAATATTAATATTTTGCTGTTGGCAACTTGCTTCATATTCATAAGATATAGCATTTTTAGTTTATTTGAATATATAAAAATAAAAAATTGAAAAAATACCCGTCTGTATTCAAATCAATGTAAACAATTATGGATACTGCATTGCTTCTTAATAAATAAGTCTGTTTGGATGTCCCTCTTTTTTCATTTTGTTTATTCTAATATTCTCTTCTCGCTTCAAATGCTCAGGAAAATTTAAGTAGTACTACAAATAGAAATCTATTTTTCACAAATTGTTTACAGTAAAGTTATCTGATGTGAAGTATCTAAGTCTTGAAGGATGTGGACTGATAGATGACCATTGCCTTGCAAGCCTTGTACATCTAAGAGAAACCCTTACACATCTCAATATTAACAACTGTGAGCAAGTCACAGAGAATGGTGTTGCTACACTCCACAAACTCAGGTAATGATAATTTTATAGCATGTTTTCTCACATTTAGTAAAAAGGTCCAGCCCAAAACAGCACCCCATCCCTGAGGGGAAAAAATGCAGGTCAGACAAGTAACTTATCTACCCATTCATTTTGTCACAGGATTCTCATTGTTCAGAATAGTGAATGAAACATGACACCAATCCAACCAATCACAACTCATAAAATACTACCACTTTTTAATATCATTAGTTATTTCTTTTTGCACATAGATGTAAAAAATAAAAATAAAATAAAATTTGTCAGAATCTTTGATTTAATGATTGCTAGTAGCTTTCTGGACAATGACTGAAATCATAAAATCTACCTATGACATGAAGATATTAGATTATTAGTTTTTAATTTTCCTTATCTTATGATATGTACAGGAATCTTGAGAGATTGAACATGAACTCCATGCCCAGGGTGAACTTTGCTCCCTTGGTTGCTGTGATGCTGGAGGATGTGTTACCATGGTTACGCATCAGCCTTGTCACCAAGCAGGTGGATAAGTACATAGAGGAGGTCACAAAAGGAGCCAAGATTATAGAGAAGCACAGAATGGATGCTGGAATGGACCAGTCCACACACGACGACCTAGGAGACTTGAGGAACAGGATTAGAGAAGGAGATATCCTTGATGATGGACATACACAAGATGGGGAACGGTTGTCCAAGAGATAATGCGTTTGTCAGCATGCTTGAGAAACACTATTGAGATCCACTTTGTGTACTTCAAGCAGCAAGCAGTATTAAGGAAGCAGAATTGTAGAATGTGAAGGATCATGATGCTTATTACCTTCATATTGAAGGATTTTGTTGTCATGACAGGAATTTAAATGAAAAAAAGATGGGGAACGGTTGTCTAAAGGCCACCGCACACCTTACGACCCGACTACCTCACGACTACCTCACGACTGACCTGGTGGAGGTCAGTCGTAAGCTAGTCGT
>CALNVZ010000174.1:26529114-26683783 GCA_940671915.1 Paracentrotus lividus
TAAGTAACTTCTGAGGAAATTTCAGTCAAGTACAGTAAGGTCAGAAACCTTCAATAGTGTCGCGTCACGCGAGTCACAGGAAACAAATTGTAATATCTCCAACAAAAATGACTTTGCAACCAAAATTTCTTTTTGCTAATGTGTATTGTCATTACCTTGATTGAAATAAGTAAGAAAAAAAGTAATTAGCCTTAACAAGTTGAAATTTTGTGTAAATGTCACGCGAGTCACAATGGAATGGCTGATATTATGACACTGATAATGATTATTTCATCAATGAAAATTCCAGATGAACTCTAAAGCTAATTCTAGATTTCGTGGGGATTTTTTGTTTTAATCTAGGGTCTACAGGGATAGATATAGACTAGCGATCTATGGCCTAGGCTAAGGCTAGATATTAGTAGTGCTGAGATATAGAGTCTTACTAGTCTAGGCCTAGCCTAGCATGAGCAAATATATAGACGAAATAAATAATAGTCTAAGACTATTCAGACTTTTTATAGTTTTAGAAAAAAATAAAAATAAAAAACGCACCCAAAGCCAAGACCAAAGCCAAGACCTTGTAAGCATCGTTGCTCACAGGACCACATTCTCACTGCTCAGGCCTCAGCATCGATCGGCCAAGAGTCAAGACCTGAAGTAGACCGAGGCTGCTCTGTCCTTCCAGGGGCCGCCGATGAGGACAGAAGCAGCCTCGGCTGTAACGTGTAGACCTGAAGTGGCACGCATCTATCGCCGAAACTAATTTGTTTCAATTTGCAGTGAACCAACAAGTGTGTTGATCTAATACTAGGTCTAGATCTATGTTAGATCTAGATCTAGATTTCTAAGTTAGATCTAGTTAGATCAAGTTAGATCTCACACTCATTAATATTGGTTACAGTAGGTCTACGCTCTCAGATTCAGAACAGGTTAATTTAATAGGGGAATTTATATAGTTATTGCAGGAATCTAGATCCGATAGACTAGTCTCGAGTTAAGGCCTAGACCCAGTGCTTAGTGATTATCAACTCTCTGATACTGACCCCCCCCCTCTCCTCCGGCCCCTCCTGAAGACAAGTAAAAAGTTAAACGAGCCATTCATCATATTATCGGTCGGGACTCATAATAAGTTAGCGCTCTCCATTCTCAGTTAACTGTGAGCCTAGAAATAACTTAGACTGTAACAGAGCTATCTAAATTAGGCCATTATGATTTACGGATGCATTAACCAAATCGCCGCAAGTTCTTAGCCGAAGTCGAAGGAGTGATATAGTATAATCAAGATTGCACGACAACGTACTTGTTTATTAATATATATACTATATCTAGGCTGAATCTTAGTCGTGAATCCTTTATGAACGGGCGCAGGGTGGGGGAAAATGTGTGCAGTTGGCGTTATATGGCGTTAATTACCATACAATACCATAAATCGGGCGTTAAACCAAATCTACGTTTCAACAAAAGGTGATGCATATTTATCCCTCTACTGAAATGCTTGAGGTTCTGTCTCTTGAAATGAAATCATATTTGACAGAAAAAACAAATTTACTTACTTATTTCAGCCAGTGTCACGGTAGTGCAACTACAAGCTGTTCTCGGACTTTCTTAGCGGATTGACGTCATTACAAACAGTGCTTTCTGATTGATTCTTGAAGTTGGATTTGAGCTTCTGCGATATCCTTGCGGTCCATCGGCAAGGATTCAACATGTCGAATCTTGCGATGGCCTTCGACTGGCCGAATAGACTGACTAGCTTCGACTCACGACTAGCAAGAGCTGTGACGTCATTTTTGACCTCTGTCAGTCGTGAGGTAGTCGTGAGGTAGTCGGGTCGTAAGGTGTGCGGGGGCCTTAAGAGATAATGCATTTTTCAGAATGTTTAAGAAACTCATTTGTGATTTTCCACTTGCCTCTGTGATCCACTTTGTGTACTTCAAGCGGTAGTAAGGAAGCAGAAGTGTACATTGTAAAGGATCATTGTGCTTATAAATTAACTTCATATTGAAGGATTATGTTGTCATGACAGGAATTTACATGATTAAATTAAATGTCATGCCATTGGTCTTAATGGTAAATTGACACTTGGTCTAAACCCATTTTGACTATTTCATGTTTGGTCTCATCCCACATGGTCTAATTCTATTTTGTCTACAACCAGTTCATCTTATTATCTTTAGGCCCAATCGTCACTTCACCTATTTTAACATCTTTTCCAATTCCAATATCGTTTAATGACCATTTTGTTTAATGTCCACTTGGTGTAACAACATTTGGTCGGTTCAGTAACAAACTGGTACAGACTAAATATTTGGGAATTAGATGAAAATGCAATTAAGGTGAATTGGCAATCAGAAGAAGTGGTGTTAAACAATCTGAAAATTGAATCACCTACTGTTAAAACAAGTAGATACAAACCGACTTAATCACCTACCAAGACATGTTGTGAACAATACAGCTACCAATTGATAATTGTTCCTGTTACCAAGAGATGAAAAGATTTTACTTGACGTATTATCAGCCTGCAATAAACTTCTAGCACAAGAACCTAATTTCAGCAGTGTATGCATCATCCTAAGCCCTAACATTGCTTAAAATCATACTTGTACATGTGACAAAATGTTGCAATATGAAATAATACCAGCATTCTAGTCGCTATTGTTTTTCTTCTAAACATTTTTATATGATTTGTTTGATAAAACCCATGTACATGTAACATGCTATGGTCTAAGAAAATAGGGTATTTTACTTAGAACTTCTCTATGTGAACAAATTAGAGGTTAAATTCCCATACCAATGCATTCATATTCGAAAAATAGGAATAATTTGGCAGTGCCCAATTAAACAATGTACAATACTGGTTGCCATGTATGTTGAATTTCAATTTGGATGACACATATTTGGTCAGATATTCCAGACGTCATTCCAATAGTAACGACATTGAAGATGAAATACAGTCTGTGCCAAAAATATGGTACAGTCGGGAAAAATTATTTAGGTATGAAATCTTCTCAAATGATGTGTGAATGTGGTACCAACTTAAATCCAAAAGATTCTTCTTGCTGATGCACTTTGTATTGTATAATTTGCTTTTGTAAAACAAAAGTTATGCTAAATTTTGTGCGGTGATGAGCTAATCGAAATTACACACATCTATTGTTTCGGTGCGCTGAATTCATGGCTATTAAGTGCCAAACCCATAGAAAAGCATGCACAAAGTACATTTTTTCTTGATTATAGAAAACTGGTCATATCCCAAGATCTACAGCACCAAAAGGGATGAAAAAATTGCAGAAGAAAGCCTGATTTCCCTAATTTATGGAAATATCAAACACTTTTAGAATGTGATTAATTTTCATACTTGTACAATTTTATCTGATGCAGACTGTATAATCTCCTCCCTAATTTCAAGAAATCATGAGTTATACGGGATGTCCCAGATAAAGTGGAACCCAAATTGCAATTCTTTTCTCTCTGTGAATGCAAGCAAATAATGAAATGTTAAATGCATCATTTTGAAATTAAATCTTTCTTCTTTTTTTATGACACCTAACAAATTTGACTGAGCAAAGCATTCCTGAACAAGAATTTTTAAAAATTAAATGGTTAATTCCAATTTGCAAAGAATGTGTGTGATTTGGATGGATGTGAGCTACCTTGCCCAACAAAGGGATGGTTCATTGGCATTTCTCTTATGTCCTTTGTAAAGTTCTATTCATCAAACCTCTCACTGCTAGTGAATACAAAGGGTCTTCCGTTGCTGCGGGAATCCCCTGCGATTCCTATTGCTTTGATTTAGCGGTTTTCACATTTGAATTTCAAAATCCTGTAATTCATCCATGTAGGGCTCTTTTGTATTGTATAAGGTGGCAAAAGAAAGTTGAAAATATCAACTTTAATATAATGCACTTAATATTTTGTTAATTGCTTGCTTTCACCAAGACAAAAGACTAATTATTCAGATTCCGCTTTTTCTGGGACGCACTGTACATGCATCTGGTTTTTACAATGTATGTAAAGTTTACTGAATCAAAATGTTTATTGTAACAATTAAATAAATCTTTGAAATGATATATAAATGTGTTCCAAATTTGTGCAACTCTTATAGTTGATCTTAAAAGGGGTAATCTCTTTTACAGTATAATAGCATCTTTTATCGTATGCATTTATAGCATTTTTAAATGCCTCAACGTAGAGAAGTCTTGCATTAAGTTTTATATAATTCAATTTTACATTAAAAAAATGAACATAAACAAAAACATTTTAGCTGCCTCCCCCCTCCCCCCCCCCCACCCACATTTTCAAATCCTGGAGCTGTTGCTAACAGACATGGCCACTCATGGTTATTAATACGGTGTATCTGGTTATTAATACGGTGTATCCAATTATTCTTTTAAATGTTTTACAGTCCACTCTAGTTGTAACAACAAATTCTGGAACCTTGCTACAACTAAATATTGCTTTTCTGATCACATGGGATTGGACATTTTTTTTAAATTGTCACCAAAACACTTGGTCTGTTATTACAAATAATCACAGAATATTGTAATGGGAGTCATTTTAAAATTTAAAAAAATTGTCAATACACAGCAACAATTAAGGAGTAAAACAATGTCACAGCGAAATCTTATTTCATATTGACAATTTATATTTATTAAGACATCAACATATCTTTATGCCATGATAAGAACATAATGCAAGCAGTCATAAATAACTTTGGATTTTGGACTGGCAACAGAATACATACAAACCTGCACTTTCAGATATGAAATACAGTCAACCTTGGCCTAAGTTGGATGTGAAGAAAAGAGTTGACTTAAAAAAAAAAAAAAAAAAAAAAAAAGACTCATGAAGAGGTAAAAATAGATGGATGAAAAGAGAATATGTCTTGAAAAGATCTTTGACTTAATATAGGCAGGGTTGAATGTACAAGGTTTTCGGAAGGTTTCTAGACTTGTGCTGAATGTTCACTAAATGAGCATATTTTTGTATAATATACCAAAATAGTATTTATTTTCATAAATTGCTTTGATAGTATTAATTTCATCAGAGAATCTTCCTTGGTGAAAAGTACACATGTTAATTTATGTCTACATTGAATTATTTCATTTGCTCTACTAATTATTAATTTAAAGGAATTTACATGGCAGCAAATGAGCATACATTCTTGAATGTTTTCACACTGCATATTAAAGATGCATTCTTTGCTTAAAGAGAACTATAATATTTCCTTCCAAAATTACACAAAAACATGACAAATTACAACGATATTGGCCAAAGTTCATTAGGCCTACAGTTTGTTGTGATGAACCAATTTCTATTCAAATCCAAATTGATAAACATCTTCAAAGTAAAGAATATTAAGATAAAATATATAATACATTAAAAATAAGTAAAATATAAATGTATAAAAATGTTTAGAATCATCATCATAGGTTAGCATATGAAGCTCAGGTAGAGCACACAATTTCAATGAAACGTTACCTGGAAGTAGTACTCCATCTACTTTGACATTTTTTTATATTGCCTTTCTGATTGAGATATAGTTAACAGATTTCTACAGTCCACTCTCATTATAATATGATTCTTAGGACCAAGCAAAATAAATAATGGCAAAATCTCATACCAATGTACCATTGACACATGTTTGGAGTCTGGGCTGAGAGAAATCTCAAAGTAATTATTTTGTATCCATGCTCATAATAACAGGAGTACACTGTACTAAAGGTACAAAAATCTAGACTAAAATGTCCATATTTTATTGATCAAGAACGGATTACATACAGCTGCATAAATAATTCTCATGAAAATTTAATGAGATTAGAGTAAATTAATTGATTTTTCTATTCATTGATTTTTCTATTCAATTATTTTACTACCAATATTAGGGGAATTTGTCTGAAACTTTCTTTGAATCGACAACAGTTGTCAACCTTTAGCAGGTCGATTGTATGCAACCAGCAGTGACAGTAATTATCTTAAAGGCCAAGCATTGGCTGCCCTCTTCAGTGCCCTAAGTGCCCCAACCGGTCTGTCTGGCCTTGGATAATTTGGGTTCCATTTCTAGATATTCCCATTAATAATGTATTGAGAAAAAGTGGCCTTGCCCTTAATCTAACCAAATTTAAGGTTGAAATAAGCCCACATTAAATTGCTGGAAGTAATATTAAAACCATTATAAAAAAAGGCCATTAGGAGAGCACGTTTATAATGTCTTTCTCAATTTCCTTATACGTTTTTTTTCTCTTGTTACTTAGCTTCAAACCACTTCTGTCATAAGGAGTCAAATATCTAGTTAACAAATCGCATTTAACAGCAGACAGCACATATATAAATGTGCACATGTTGAAAATGGGACCAGGAGAACTGAATTATGGTGATTTTTTTTTTTTTTTTTTTTTTTGGTGCTCATTATAATAAGAGTAGGCCAAGACTAAGGTTATCATTATAATTGCTTTCAAAGTTGTGAGGCAATTATTTTAAAAACTCTTATTTATGATTCTGAGAGACTTTGACATGACTAGAAATTACATGTAAGAGTGAATGAAGTTTGGAAAGAAATTATTGAAAACAATAGTAAGAAAGAATTATCCTGAAATAAGTGATAAGTTACATATCTTTAATGTACCTCCCCAGAAATTTAACCTTTGAAAACAATGCAAGTTTAAACTGAGGTAATGTTGGCCTTATGGGACATTTCATCAAAGACTTGTTGGACATTTTATCTGACAAATTTGCTCTCAGCCAATCAGATGCAAGCATTTCAGTAGCTTATAACAGTTTGTCGGATAAAACGTCGGACAAGTCCTTTGATGAAACGCCCTCCAGGTATTTGATCAGCACCATACATATCAAATAAATATAATGATGATTGGAACAGTTATCTATTGGTACTGGATCTAAATACCAATTTTCTGCCTCACACTAGTATGATAGACTAAATTCAATTCATGAAATAAGCCAATATTTTCATTTACAGATATCTTTGCGAACAACATTATAATATGGTCATGATATGTGCTTATAATTCAGGGTTCCAAGGTGCGACATATTTAGCATATTTTCAGTGATTAATTTAAAACTTAGCCAATTGGCAATGCATAATAAAGTACAACACCTCTTCCAAAATATATAACAGTCATTGAGTCGCTTTTATAAATAGCTACTTAGACACAAATGACGGTTCACAAATTTTGATTCAAGCAAAACAATCGATTTATGTGTAATTGTAATGAAATATTGTTTACTGTATTCATAATTATTATGATCTTTTTGTCATAGGGCGTTGCATACGGTAAGCATCATCAAATATCCTTCACTGTATAACTCAAAATCACAAGATGTACTACTCGTACTTGCACAATCCAGGTTATGATTTACAGGGTAAAAATGGCACATTCCTTCTCAGCAAGTCCAATGAATCTTCCAGTAGCCTTCTGCAGCTAGGGAAACGGAACCAAGGTCAAAGGTCATCTCATCGCTGAGGATCAAGGACATATCTCTTGAATAGGACCAGGGCTAGAACACAAAGGGGCACTGTACTCAATGTTCTCCATGAAAAAGCATCCGCAAGCATCCAGCCGCGGTTCTGACGTCAGAAGAGCGAAGAGCCGTAACCGAAGGTGCCTTTTATCCTCTGGAAGAAGATGGAGTTCCAGCCGTGCCTGGTTCTCTCAAGGTCAGCTCTAGGGATACCCTTCTGGGTCAGGATGAGTTCAGTGCAGTCGGACTTCTGGTTGAACTGCAGTGTCACTAGCGAGTAATGTCCTGTGTAGGGCACAAAACATATTGTTTGTTGGTACTCAGACATATTTTATTCAAACATCAAAGTATACCATCAGGTCTTGCTTAGAATCTCTGTACATCCATAAATTTCTATAAAACTTTCATCAGGTGTTGAGATTTGCAAATTACATATGCGTCTTCGGTCTTGCTTAGAATCCGTAAATCTTGTGTGCATGAAATTTGTCGGTGTCAGGATTTTCAAAATACACTACTCAATACAGTTAGGTTTTTTGCAATCAGTGAATGTTTAATCAATGCTCCAAGAATGGCTGTTATTAAATGAAAGAAAGAAAGAAAAAGATGAAAAGAAAATTTAATTGTACAGTCTACTCATGTTATACCAAACACTGCGAACAACTTTAATGGCAGTATTTCCTAGTTATATCAAAATCTTGTATCTTTGCTCATTATAGTAGGAGTTGACAGTATTATAATTTTATAACACCTTCAAAGCAAATGCTTAAACTAGATACAAATTGAGAAAACTATTAGTTTTACCTTCATTCCATGTTTTAAATCTCCATTTCATGACAATCTTTGAATGTGGTTCCTATACAGCAAAGGAGAAAAGTAGTAACATTTAAAAACAACTGCATAATGTTAATGAATTTCTGGCAATGAAACATCAAGTTTAAAATAAACTATCACAAATAAGACAAGGTGGTTCGCGAACCACAAGTCTCGCCTGATTTTGCTATCAATAAAACACGCAATATGACCTTTTGACCCCTAGATGACCTCTGACCTCATCAACACACAAGTGGTATTAATTAAGGATAATTTATACCAGGGGTGAACAAAACTGCCATTAAAAAATGAGTGAAAGTTAAACAAAAAGTTTAAGAAAAGTCGACCTTTTGATGTCATCATCCTCGTCAACACACATGTGGTATTACCCAAGAATCCTTTGTACCAAGTGTGAACACAATTGATGGAAAAATAAAGAAAACAAAAAGTTTAAGAAAAGTTTACCTTTAAGTTGACCTTTTGACCCCTATATGAACTTTGATCTCATCATCCTCATCAACACACATGTGACATTACCCAAGAATCATTTGTACCAAGTGTGAATACAATTATTGGAGAAATAAAGAAATGAGAGCAAGTTAAACAAAAACTTTAACATTTTTGTAACAGATGGCCTCATATCATTTGACCTTTTGACTAGATTGGACCTCTGCCCCATTCATCCTTTATCAGCAATATTTGGTATTACCCAATCATCATTTGTACCAAGTGTGAACACAAATGATGCAGAAATAAAGAAATGAGAGCAAGTTGCACAAAAACTAAAACGTAACAGCCAACAAAATGTAACAGACTAACAGGAAAAGTGATCACTATGTCTCTGCCGAACATCGGTTCAGGCGAAACAAAAAGTTTGAATCGTATGTCAAGTTGTTAATGACTTATTATGTAAAAATTTTCCATGATGATAACTTCAGAATTGCATAACTCTTCAAATTTGATTTTCAATTCCTGATATACAATATACATGTAACAATATGTATCTGACAATACAATGTACCTTTGGGTGGCAGAAACCACTGTAAACAGCATAGAAATTTATGACTGAAAAAAAAAACATCTCAATTATAATATCATTTAATTATACATCTCTATTGGATTTATCTTTATTTGAATAGTTTGATTATATCTAGGGAATAACAAAACAAAACAAATTACCTGCCCTTGAAAATATTGGCACAATACAACAATGAAGAGATTTATTCTTGCTGTAACACTTGGATTCTTATTTTGACAAAAATTAACCAAGTATAATATGGTGCGCCCGGATTGTCAAATCTGACAAGATATAGATGAGTACAAATGCACCATTATGTTATGGCTGTGTGTTTAAGAGTTCGCGCCTTTGCGTTACATGCTAATTTGGAGTACAAACGCCTTTTTTCTCTTCAAGGCCTGTATCTCGAAAGTATACACCTACTATATCAAAATATACATTTTCTGAAAGGAAAATTCTCTCAAGGAATCTAAATCTGCATTGGAAAATTATACTAGGTCAGATAAAAAGTGTTAAGGAAAAATTTCAGGAAATTTTGATTTTTTAAATTATCATTGTTTATTTCGGTAAACTCACTATAACACCCAATATTAATAGATCTGTAAACAAACATAACAAAAATAAAATACCCACAATCCCCAACATCACCCCCAAAGACAAGATCATCAGGACACGCCCATTAATTTTACCAGGATAAACGATATTTATGTGTCTTTACATGGCGGGGATACTTCTTGTACCAGCCCGTAGCGCACCCCCATCCCTCCCCACTCCCCAGACAACGTTGCCCCAGAACAAGAGGGTAGATGTTAAAAGAATTTCGGCCTCGCCGTTCTGCGACAGTTTTTTTCCACATTTATTTTTACTTTTAGATTAATGATCTATTTTTCCCTTTTGATCAATTTTGGAGCCCCTAAGATTAAGGATCAATTTGCCGCCCTTTTACTTAAGGTCGGTTTGGGCGCCCCTTAAGTTCTATTTGCCCCCCTGAGCGCCTACCAGGGGCCCGGGCCCCTTGCCCCTCCCTCCCGAATACGCGATGCATAAGGCCTGCATCATGCTCACTTCGTCTTCAACTACAAGATAGCGCGGAGGACCGAGTATGCGAAATTACACGGGTCAGTTGTTACCAGTTCTTCAAGTGTGCTAATTGGAACAAGAGAGTTTGTGTAACTGGCATCTATTACAGCCTACACATAGCTGTGATGAATTGCCATTCGTGAGTTTCTCCGTTTGTTTTATTTAAAAGTAACATCACCAAAAACCATTTTTTACAGTTCCAAGTGAATTTTTGACAAAAATTAAAATTGTGTATAGTTCTAACAACTGAAGGACATGATGATGTCTGGTGATTGTGAATATAGTACATGTATTCACTTAATATACCCCTTGAGCATGCCCTGTATTCTGGCCTAACAGTTGATTTATTTGTAAAATCACCCATGGGTATGGTTTTACAACTACCTTCATGTCGATGTGACAACTAACCCCAATTAACATTACCACATGTAAAGTTAATTTTTGTTTCAATTTCAGGGGTTAATATTTGATATTTACTATTCTTGCTTAGTCTATGCTCAAGAGCTCTACTTTGATCTACTGTTAACCGTACCAAGAAACTCAAAGTTTGAACAAAAGATATGGTAAAGAGATTTACACTTGTCAACTTACCCCGTTTATGGCTAACTGGTGTAACAACCTACCCCGTATATTTCTATTTATTTCTATTCATTGCTTTAGTCTTGCTAGAGCTCTACTTGATCTATGTTAACGATTACAGAAACTGGAAGTTGAAACAAACAGTAGGTATAAAGATTTACACCATTGTTCAACTTACCCCGTATGGCATGTCGGTGTAACAACCTACCCGTACTACAGCGGTAGGTTGTTACAAAAATGTCTTCCTTATTAAGCTCGTAGTTAATTAGTGTTTACAGTTTCAAGTTTTATGTGCCTCAGGCTTAGCCAACCATAAGAGGCTAACTACAGACCCAAAATGGCGTTGTGAGTACTTTCATTAGAATTATCTGGCCCAAAATGTGAATTTTGTAACGTCCATATACCGGTCTCCCCTATTCTGGTGACAGAAACCGCCCTTTACGGTCCTGTGCAAAACCATATTCTTCTTGAATTCTAAAGGCAGCGGACGTATGACTTTGAAAATTTCACAATTTTGAAAATTGATCCGGGAAATTTGCTGGCAATGATTATTTTCAATGGTTCCATGGTCACAAACAAAAAAGAAGAAGAAGCAAGGGCTCTCGCCTGTTGCGCATTCAGTCGACATCAATTATTATATTCCCGCAATTGCATAAAAATCGACCGCCTCCCAACATTTCGTCAGTCACATTATACCGCAATACAATTGGCGTCCGCGACCCGTATTTTATTGAACCAAGAAACCTGAATTTAAAAAAAACCATAAAATTTAATGGGCGGTTAGAACGACAACCTCCAGAACGACGAGTAGCCCTATTTCATTTGTTATTATTATTTATTATGATTTTTTTTTTGTTTGTTGTTGGGGGGGGTGCAAACAAACTTCCGGCAGCAAACGAGTCGTAGGGCCTACCCTTTTTTGACCCCGGATCCGGATTTTGGTCCCCCTTCCTCACTCTTGGGAATATACTACACTGTAAAAATATTGTATTTTTACAGCAATTTCTGCTGTCAGCAGAGTCGCCATAAAAAAATTGTAATTTCTAAAAAACAGTTTTGTTGTAATTTCTCCTGCTAATCATTACGTGAGAAAATAACAAATATACATCAGAGTAACACATTTTTCCGTTTTAACGCAAATATGAATAGCTATAGAACTCTATGATTTTTTCTTTCTCTTTCATTAATTATTAGAGGAGAAAAATTTACAACAAAACTGTTATTTTTAAATTAATTTTGTATGGCGACTCTGCTGACATCACTTTGCTCATTTTTTCTGTATTGTTTCTTTTTTTTTTTTTTTTTTACAGTTTGGTTATTTTACCGCACTCAGGACAACATGAGACAACTGGTAAAGTCAATGCATGGTGGCCAACAAAAGTATACTCTAGACGACATTGAATCCTCCATGAATGTTTGTTTTGTGTTTTTTCTTCTTCGTTTTCTTTGCTGGCTTTGTCTGCGATATGGTTTAGTGTTTTAGTCAGGGTTATAAGTGTAATTGAGATCTGCCTCTCAAGTAACATGTTACTAACGTCACATGATCATGATGAGCTTGTAAACCCTTGGGATATACAGCGTGTTCATTCAGTACCGTCATTTCATAAGCTTGGTTGAGCTCATGCATGCATGATTAGTAAATTAATCATTGAAATAAAGTAAAGAAGTTTTTTTTTATTTTCTAAAAAATGTTCAAACCAAAATCTACATACATTACATTAAACCACAACCCTAATAATCGGCGGGGCTTGAATCCACCCTTTGACATTTTCGCGATCTCCATTAACTCTAGCTCTTGTCAGCGATATTTTTTTTTGCCAGCCGCATGGAATTAATTTTATATTCATCCGCCTCAGAATGTACTTTGTTTACCTTCCAAAGGCTCCGGGCTATACTCTTACGGACGCGGCTGCGACGATTTTCAGAATAAAATATCTCGCGTCTCAGACCGAAACCGCTCTCAATCCGGGGTGATTTTTGTTTGATCACGAAGTCTCGATGCAATAGAGTTTTCGCATTTGGATATAACCTACTGTTAAACACAATTTATAGTTGCTCATGTTGACCGTTTTATGTAATATTTTGCTGAAACTTGAGTTATCTAGCTCGTTCTCAGACATGTTACACGTTTCCCGCCCATTAAGAACAAATAATGCATACCTTTTAATAAAACCACTGATTTTTATCTCTGGTATAGAATACAGCAAAAGAATATACTCACGAACTGGACGAGATAATGAAAAGTTATTCCCGCAGTCAATTTAATTAAGTCTTTGTCATTCAATTTCAATATAAGAGACATTTAAATTCGTAAATACATGGACCAGAATGGTCCGCTCGTTACTAAATTTCCGTTGTTCGGTGTATTTGGGACGAATTAAGTTTCTTATGTGGTGCCCCCCCATTCTCAGCTATTACTATTTGTGCATATCTTCTGTTTCACACTAGATATAGGCTTCCATCTTCGTTTGTGATTACAAATTGTTTTATCCTGTGCGCCATCGTCGATGTCATTAATTAAGTTTGCAACTTCGTTCTAGCGCCTAGCATAGTTCATGAATAAGAATATTCAAATTATAAAACATGTTTTTTGAATTTGCTCCAGGCCAAGTTTAGAACAATATAATTTAGTAATTTGCAGAAAAAATGTTGCAAGTATAATAACTAGCTCATGAGTTCCGTTTGTTTATTGTGAACATAAGATGGAGAAAATGTGTATTAGTTCATGCAAAATATATTGACAGGTTATTTTATATCGTGATAGAAGTAATTCTACTAAGCATACATCAATTTTAATTTCATTAAGTGATAGAGTTTGTAAATACGGTGATCACGGAGAAATTATATCCCTCTTAAATGGCAGATTATGTTCCATATTAGGCTTGACTTAATTTCGATGATTTATTTTGTTAGGTGATATCATTAGAACGAACGTAAAGTTATAGGATTGTCGGTTGAGATCCATAAGCCACAGAATGGTATTTTTTGATAGTGTTTTCATCTGATCCAATATAATGTTATGAATGTACAGAATGCCAGCTTTTAGTGTGTTCCGTGCTCCAGATTCGCATCTTCTTTCTATTCTCCGTCTTCCTAATATCACAATGATTCTGTGCATACGTTTCAATTTATCACGGTAGATGAAGTTGTGTGATCGGAGATTGTATGCCGCAAGAACTGACTATTATTCAAGACATATGAAAATTCTGCTATGTTTGGAAATCGATCTCATAGCTGTGTGTGGATATTACGATGGCAACCTCTACAAGTAGTGTTTGTTACCAAAGAATGTACCTTGTTTCATACGCACTAATATTATGCAAACCTCGCCTTATTTAGATAAAAGGGGTGGGTAGTATTTCACTCAGTGCGGGGCATTTAGCTAGTTTTATGTGGATTCAAAGAAGATAATACTTAATACCCATTAGGAAGTAAGCTCTTTTTTTAAATAATACTCGAATTAAAATCTATGTCAATCAGCTTCCTAAAATTTTGGTGCTCGCCGGGAGGTAGATTGATGAGCATCATAAAAATGAAACATGCGTGACCATTTGTTGATCTTACCCCAGTTTACGCTTCTTGCGGGCACTCAAAACCACCACGAATTTTGATTTTTCACACTTGTAATGAATAAACTGATCTTTGGTAACGTGATGAAGATTGTGCCGGAAGAAAACCTAAATGCTGTGCAGAATACAAAAAGTTTTCACATTTTTTATTCCTTTCTAATTTTATGTAACCGCCCCCATATAGAACTCTAAATGATTATTTTCTCTTCATTCTTTCATTGAATTATTAGAGTAGAATTTACAACTCAAAACTGTTATTTATAAATGACATTTTTTTGATTTTATATGTCGACTTCTCTTGTGACATGCACTGCTCTATTTTTCTGTATAATTTTTTTATGTTTTTTTTATTTTTATTTACAGTGTATTGCCCTTATTTTTAACACAGCACTTCACGGATAACATGAGACAACTTGAGTCAACGAATGGCAATTTGCCGTATTGGTAGGCAACATAAAGATATATCATTCTAGACTGACCTATGAATCACTTCGTTGAAATGTTATTTGTTTTTGTTTTTCTTCGTTCGTTTTTCTTTTGCTGGCTTTTGTCTCAGATATAGTTATAGTGTTTGTCCTAGAGTGTAGTATTGTTTGAAGATCTGGTATCAAGTAACATGTACTAAACGTTCAACATGAGCATGATAGAGCTTGCTAAAACCACTTATGTAAATAAATTACACTTCATTTCTCTCTAGTACCCGTGACTCATCATCAGTAGCCTTTGGTTGAGCTCATGCCTTATGCCAAATGATTAGTAAAATTAATCATTGGAAACTTAAAAGTAACACTAGTTTTTTATTGATTTTAATTCAAAAAATGCTTCAAACCATAGAAGTCTACATTTATTTTTTACATTTTAAACAACATACCCTAATTAATCAGGCCGGCGTGGCTTGGATCCAGCCCTTGAATTCTTTTTCCAGTAATCGCCGCCTGCTCGAAATTTTTTGGCCGCGCCGCTAATGACTTTTACTTTCAAAACGGGCATACGGTTTACGACGCTGCACGATTTTCAAAATATTCCGTCGGACCGAAAACCGCCTTCAAAACCTGCTGATTTTGTGTACAAGTCAATGTGAAATCAGAGTCTCCCCTTCTCAGCCTAATTTCATAAGTATGATATTTTCATTTTTTAGGCTAAATTAATTATTCTAGCATATACGCTTTCAAAAAGATTCTCTCAAAAATTTGACCTCTCTTTATACAAAAGTCGAAAAACAAAGAAATTACATAAGAATTCGTTGAACAATATTTTTTTACCAATTTTTTTTTTTTCTCAAGTATATTGTTTAGGAATGCTACAATGAATATAGACAATTTAGGCTTCTATTGGTCTTTTATTTAGTAAATTTATCTCTATATTTGCATAATTAGCATAATTAATTAATATAAAATAAATCGCATTACTTCATTAACGATTATTAAAATTAACGTGTACACCGCCGACTACCATTGTGCTCGCGCGCATCGGCGGCCGAGATCCGGGAAGGGGGGTTGGTTGCCTTCAGAGTCGAAAAATGCCCGTCTGGATTATGGGTTAAAATTTGGTGTAACATAATGTGTCCAGGTTTTCATTTTTCTATACTGTTTATGAGTAAATACACAGCTACTATAAGAACAAACAAACACACAATTCCGTCGCTCTGGAATGCTTAGGCCTATACATTTCATGAAATCACATGATTGATATCGATTTTGGGGAAACTATATGGCCATATATAAAAGGGAAAAAAAAAAATTCGCCTCAAAATGACATTGCTGTCCCAGGTTTATGCTCTGATTTGTTATTTATCAGCAAAAATTTACAATTATTGACACCCTGTTCATTGCCCCTTCTTTCCCTCTCTCTCTCTCTCTCTCTCTCTCTTTTTTTACCTATATATTAATTGCCATGAGAGGTTCGAGTTCAAAGTTCATTTCAAGTTCATTTTTATTTTCCACAATCAATTTAAAGTCTTTTTATTAATCATTATACATTAGGACAAATATAAATATATATATTTTCAATCACAAGAAAAGTGGAGGAGCCTAAAGAAAAGGCAGAGCTTTTGTGGCGATAGGCCCCAAAGGAATAATACAAAAATATGCTCAAACATGAAAGGATAATCGTTACGAGGAAAAAGGATTAAAACAAAGGGAGAAGAAGGAGTTTAAAGGAGATATATAGGAAAGGTTAGAAAGAGGAATTTACTGGAACGGGACAACACTTTTTATACACTTACAGGAGGAGTAACAGTACTGAAAAGGAATATTTGAAGGGGATGCAGGCTGTATAGAAAGCAAACAATGTTTCTGGCAGGGTAAATGTTGCAGAAAATGTATCTATCAATGGTTTTAATTGTTCATTTACCCTTGTGGTTTTGTTGATGAGGGGTGCAAGAGAAAAGGAATCATGGTACTTTTGAGAAAATCCATGGCGAATGTTGTTAAGGAATTACTGTTGCAGGAATAACATTAAAGGTCGCCCAATTAAAATACATGACTTGGTTATAAATAAAGGAATTAGATACTAAGTTTTTGCATTTCCACGAAGGTTTAAATTAAAAGGACTCGACTCTTGTGGTGTCTATAAATGACACCAATAATTACATTTTCTACTAGGTTTTACCATTTTCTACAATAAAGTTTTCTAGCAACGTCATTCATTGATATAAGTTCATGTTTTCATATCAAAATCTATTAGAATTATAATGCACAGTCCCACCTCCTCTGTGTTCTTTTCTACTATTTGTCGACCAATATGAATCCAGGTAACGAATACATTGAGTCGTGGAAGATCAAGAAACCAAGTTTCCGTAATACGTATTAATAGAACATTTGTATTGAAATTGTTGAGAAATATATCCAGCCTTTCGAAGTTTTTACTCATTACTGCGACATGTTTAAATGAATATGCAATTATATGTGTACGAACAGTCTCAAAACATGATATTCTTTTAGTATGAATATTGGATCATCCGGAAATGGAGTGTGTTGTCTTGTAGTATACTGTTCAAGATTATTCATTTGCATTAATGAGATTGCAACATATTCATCACATTGGTTTGATAGTACTATGGTTGGAATTCTCGAATGTGCTAATATGTTCGAAAGGTAGAATTAAAATCATCGATCATTCATTGAAGAAAAAGGGAAAATGTCACTTACATTTTCTAAGTTAACACGCAGTAAGAAAAACATCATATATATAATCATTGAACTATTGTCATTTTTATGTTATTTTATAGCAAATCAAGCTACAAATACACTTATTTGATTGACATATAGCTGCAGGATACTCTTCACGAACAAGAAAGGAAAATCACAGTTATAACAGGAACATAATATTTCAGAATTTCAATTTAAGAAGATACGAGTAATGAAAAGGGCGTCCAACGGTTCTCTCCCGACATAATAAATTAAAACATTAGTTTCGGAGAGATCCTAGCACTGAGGTTCATCATCCACAAGAAGTAGTGGGCTGCGACATCATCATTTGCTCATTTGAATTATGCATGAGGTTATTTCAAGAACTGTTTCCTTAAAGAATTTCAAAACCTTAAGACATTGCATAACTGGTGATATTTCTCATCCGATTTTGATGAATGTTCATTGTCGTTGCTTTTACTATTAATAACTTTGCAAACTTTCAATTTCAGGCCTTGGAGTCCTCCTTTAAAGAGGTAACCAGGATTTACACCTGTCCTGTTTTTTTTTGTACCACTACCCATGCCCAAAAGAATGGGAATATTTTTAAAAATTGTACATAATTAGGCCCATCAAAGCCATTTTATAACTTTGTATCTTTTATCACTTTGGTGGATATAAATAAGACCTTTTAATATAGGCTTTTTATATTTATTTTTTTTTTTTTACTTATTTTATTTCACGGTTCGAGGCACTGCCTCCTTTATTTCACATCGCGAAAAAGGCATGCTGGCATGTTTTTGGTTAGTATTTACATCATTATCCATGCATCTTTGAGGTATTGACCCCAAATCATTTAAAGTTTTATATCAGAAATTTATCTCAACTCAGAGGATGGCTACGTGAAATAAAAAGGTAAAACATTTAGTTGATTTGTCAAAGCCCTAACTTGACAACGAGTCATTACTTTAAACTTCATGACCTGAATTGTCCTAGACCTCAAATCTGAATCAGTTCATCTCCTCCACGTGACACGATTTGCAGTTGATCCATAAAACGTTCAGAGTTACACGCAAGAACGTGCATTTTCTTGTTAGCACTGAGTCTGACCTTACCTTTGGACTTCATGACTCAAATATAATAAAATATTGTCCTCATGCACACTGCCCAAGGTTGATGTCATCTCCTCAAACTGTTCTAAGTGTATCGCGAAGGAACAAGCCATTCAAGTTATACAAGTCCTGGGGCCTGTTGGAACTGACCTCATGACTCTACAATTTAGATCGTTTTGCAGTCGCTCCCATGTGCACTGACCTCAGTCGTTTGAAATTGATCCGTCAAACGGTTTTTAGTAATTGCGAGAACAAGCCATTTCATGTACACAAGTCGACCTCTGTGACCGTTTGACGCTCATGACCTCCAAAATCTGATAAGTTCAGTGTGTGTCCTCCCATATGTAATGAATGTCCAGTTGAAGTTGATCCTGCGAAGACTTCCTTATCATGGTGAATCGACAGGAACAGCCATTCTGTCACGTGACACGAATGACCTGTGACCTTGAACCTCATGCCCCAAAATGCTAAAGTGTACGTGTGCCCTCATTATGCACATAGACCCGAGTTTCATTATCCCTCAAACTGGTGCTAATTATCGCAAGAACAAGCCATTTCATTGTCACATCACTTGCCCTCTTTCGTATACCCGTTGCTCGATGACGCCTAATTCTAGTAAGTGTGTGATTTAGCGCCTACAATATAACTGATAACGTTTAATTGCCCGCAAAACCTCTTCTTATAACTGTAGGCTTGGCGTAGCACGATTTCAGATCATAATCTTGACTTTGACTCATGCTAACTACAAGTTCAGCCTAGCAACACATTACCCAAGTTGAAGTTGACCCGCAAACGGTTTTAGTTATCGAGAACGAGCCCTTTTCAAATGCATACATAGACCCCTCTGTGACCTTTGACCTTTGACCTAATACCCAAAGTCTAGATCGACATTGCCCTGCCCTATGCATACATGATCCAAGTTTGAAAGTGATCCGTCAAACGGTTCTTAAGTTATCGCGAGAACGAAAACCGGACGGACGGACGGACGGACGGACAACCCGAAAACATAATGCCTCCGGCACCACCTTCGGTGGCGGAGGCATAAAAATAGCTTTTTCAAAATTCATGAGGGGGGTGGGTCCTGCCATGTACTGTTGCACCATCAAACATATTGTTTAAGTGATATGATGGTATAAAGCAGTTTATCAGCTTCAATTTGGTACTAAATTTACAATCATAGGGTAAAATTTGGCAGAGATATTGCAGTTTTTCCAATGGTACTATAATATTTGTATTTCCTAATGCTTTTGTATAGGAGGCATCGCTTTTTTAGGTCAAATAATGATTGTTGAGTCTTCCTGGGTACTATTGTAACATCAAACCTATTGTTCAGTGATTTCATGGTATAAAGCACTTTATAAGCTTCAGTTTGGTACCAAATTTATGGTCATAAGCCAAAAATTGGCAGAGAAATTCAAGTTTTCCGCTAATCAACCACAAAATGTAAAATTTCCCATTGACTTTGTACACCACCCCTACCGTCGCAAACTTAAACCATTGTAACTTCTCCAGAATGTTACCTAGAACAATGAAACTTCACAGGGAGCTAGCATAGTCACATAGCTTTAAAATGAGATCAAATTTGTTTCATACACTTTCTTACTTTTGGAAAAAAGGACAAATTAATGCCAAAAAGTAGTAAAAAGCGTAACAGCACCACCCTATTTGGGTGGCGAGTTCATAACACACGACCTTATTATTATTATTATTATTGTTATTATTATTGTATTGAAGGAATATGCTTACCAGTGAAACAAATTCCCCAGTGATGTTGCCATCTAACATGGTGAAAGGACCTCCAGCTTCTACTTTCATTGTAGCTTTGGCATTGGTGAAAGCTTGTAACCGCTAAAAAACAAAATTGAAAGAAACACTTTTTATTCATTAAAACAAAAACAAAATCTGTGAAGTAATGATTTGCAAATTGCATGAGCAGTCCAGAGTAGGGTAAGTTTTATGGATGTTAATGATTAAATTCCGAACATTAAATTTGGCAACCTGCAACAATCATTGATATTGGTTCTACTAAACAGTTAAAAACAGAGCGTGTAAAGAAACAAAAACTGGATGTGAAACAGATCATAGGTGCCCATTAGAGAAAAAAAATTCTTAACTTGGCATCTCACATCCATGTATCACCCATTTCATAACGGGTTTCTTCTTATTCCTCAGTCGGTCAAAAGGTATCAAGTAAATATTTTTTAAATAAATGGAAAAGATTTACTCTAAACATGTTAAAGCCTTGTATATCCCCACCTCAAGTCCTCAACTACTCAATTCTGCTCAGATTCCTAACTCATAATGCAACATCCTGATAATGTAGTCTTATAATTCAGGCCCATTTAGATGAAAATGCACTTTTTCACTACTCAATGAATTCACACCATGACAATTATTTTGCCAAGTATCAAAACACATACTTTTCCCCTTAAAACATTTTAGTTTCCCAATACAAATTAAATTGTAGCTTTATTTTACACTGTTTTGTTAATAGTTACCTCAAAAGGTATACTTTAAAGGGACTCGTAATTGATAAAACATGGGGAAATCACCTTATCTCGGATGAAATAATAACATTCCAATCAGAGCCTGAAGGCGTGTCTGCTAATCTTCAGCGCCAACACGTCTGGGAGCCTAATCCGGTAAAATCCTTCATGGCTAGAACTAAACTAACCAGAAGTCCGAAGTTACAAATCTAATCTATGTTTGTTTTTGAAATGGAGTATTATACAAGTCCTCTCTTTGAATTAATACGAAGAGACCCGTTGAGAGTTCTATAAAACTAATCGAAGCTAATGACCCTAATTGACTGGCTCGAAGTCGGTAACTTCGTCATGTTCGTGCTGTCCGAATGTTAATCCCAGTAGCCGCAACCATTGCCGTAAGCCTCACTGTAGATTGTTGTATGAGTCAATGGAGCTCAAGAAAAACGCGCATCCCACGATCTCTCGACTTGCGAGGGGCTTTAAGACTAGCTAATTTATAACACACAGTCAATGAGAGTGATGGCTCAGTTTGCTTTCGTTTAAAATATGTGTTTAGCCTGTAATACTTGTACATCAAGTTCAGTAAATGCCATATAGAGCATAGGTGCTTCACATTTGAATTCATGTGTTCAAAATCCCAGTTTGCAGGTACATCTATTTTAACTCCTAGTTTAGAATCTTTTCATCTGGTGCAGTACCTGGTTTCATTATCTTTGGTGTTCTGAAGTTGGGAGTTAGGATCCCTTCACAACAATAACAAATCAAGAAGAAGTTTGAATGGTAAAAATACACAATTAACAAAAAAGGGAAAGGGAAAGTTTACAAGGAAGTTTTTAATTATTGATGTTGCAGATATTATACCAATATCAGCACAATGTTTATAAATTTACAACTTGTAAGAGAGTTTCACTTCAAATACCAAATCTGAAAAATCAAATAGAGACAAATGGACTGTGACTGCATCTCCTATACATGTACATGTATGCATCCACCCTTAGAACTTGTTCACAAGAAAATTGGACCTCTGTGACGCTATGCGCCTTTGGCCTCTTTACTCCAAAGATATAATGAATTGGTTATTCCTAATGTTGAGGATCTCATCAAAACTTGAGGCTTCTTATTATAACCAGGTCAATACCTGGGATTTCACAAGTTGACCTCTATGAACCACTGGATCTAATCCGTTCTATTACTCCAACAATGCTAATCAGACAAATCATTCACCTCAGGAGATTTACATAACATTATACTATCATCAAGTTTGAAGTTTATATCTCCCACTACTGTCCTTCTAGGATAAAGAAAAAGGCAGGACAAAAACTTGCTCGTACCTTTTACTTTTGAAGAACAAAAAAAAAGAGAGAAAATCATACAATATCAAAACATGTTGGAAGACAAGAGAGGTACTTACAGGTAATGGATGCTTTTCTTGGTATTACTTGAAATTCAATCGGAGATCGTCTTAGAAGGTAGGAAATTTCATCCCTTGGCTGAATCTCAGGTTTAAAGTAAACACAATATAAAGAATGCTTAGCTAGAAAATACTCTGCTAAACCATCCAGCACAACATCCTCAGACATTCAACATCAAATTAGTGCGTCAACATCACACATGAAACTATCAGAAATTCTATTTAGACTAAATTATCGCATTACAGCGTCCCAAAACATCTATCTGATAAACCACTTAACTTTCCTTCCTACAAAATAAGAACAATCCTATAATTCAGACATAATGTGAACACAATGTACAATTCATAATATTAGAACTTCATGAACGCTACCATAGAGCATAAAGACTACACAAACTACTGCAAAAAATACTAAGCACTCCCATATCCCAGGAGGGACCATTTCATCAAAGGATTGTTCAGACTATTTATCAAGACAAATAATCTTGAGCTCTCAAGCTCATCAGAATGCAAGCTTTCAGGTAGCATATACACGTTTGTCGGACTAATAAACAGTCATAGACAAGGTCCTTTCGTGAAACGCTCTCCTGGTGACACGTCTCTATAGCAAGATAAATCTTGAATTGACACCAAAGCCTTGTCTTAGTGGCCTGAGTGTATTCTGTCTCAAAGTCTTTTGTGTCTAATGGCGGGAATCCTTTGTCTTCTAAGCGTTCTCGATGAGAATGTTAGAATTCTGGTGTAGCTGTGTTTTGTAGATATTGTGGATCTGTGGTTGAAATAAAAGAACCACAAATACTAAATATAAATTGTATGACATGGTATCCAGCCTTTTAAAAAAGATAAATAATTTAACATTTTTTTTTTTTTCAAAAAAGTTTAATCAAATTTTGTTCAAAGTTTAACATACTGTATCAATGATGATTGTCAAGATTTCAATTCAATAAAGTTTGAATTTGAATTTTGTACAGACAACAATTGGTTTTCAATTATAGGGGGGGGGGCTGGTTCTGACCCTGCTAGAGTGAGAGTAAGAATAGCTACATCTAAAATTATTGAGATGCAGAATGATATAAATGTATATAGTATGCCGTATGATAGTGAAAGTGAAATATGCACTGTCATTTGTTGGATTTGAACTGTCACATTTCATTTTTGTCATTTCATTTGTCTTCTCTGTTATAATGATTAAAGTGTACATGTACAAGATAATAACAATTGATATGCACAGCAACAATCTACGTCCAAATGGCTTAACACAAATAAAGTTGAAGACAATCTATTAATCCTAGGCATACATGTATGCCAGAGAAATACACCTGCACTTGGACTAATTCATGATTTGTCATGAAATAACACTGTCTAGTACATTATAACAATGTGTCATCTATAGTATAAAATGGCATAATTATTGTTTTATTATAACACCTCAAACTACAATTTTGGTCTGTTAGAGGAATCAAAAATCAATTTTGAGGAGGACATTGTGGCCAGAAAGTAGGGCATCTCTACAAAATGTGTAATGGCCTTACTGGCATCCGAGTACTAGCATGATATTATGTAATGCACATGCCATACCTTTACTGTATCTGCAATGCAGAACCTCCTGCTTAATTTTGACAGAGCATCATTATGACATTGTTTGGTGTATTAAAAAAAAAATCAAATAATTATATAATATTGGATGCACTTGAGTGCAATATGAGATATATTCCAATTTACTACACTGCGCTATACTTACCTATATCTCTTCAAATTGCTATTCGTTGCCCAAAGTAGAATAGCCACCGGCAAACACATTAACGACTCGAAAAGGCTCTAAAACTGCCCTGGAATAGCAGACGGGGAAACCCGGTCCCTTATGGCCGCAGGGACTAATATAATGCCTCTCCAACACGTCTACTTCCTCTTTCGTGCGGCGCTCAGTAAATAGAAATCCGGTTAAAAGAAATTAAAGACAAACCTAACCCCAAATATCGCCAAGATATGCCGGGACAAAGAGAGTAAGTCGGCGATTCTAATGCAAAGATAAATCTACTCGCTCCCTGTGAAGAGGCGAGCGCGAGGAATAAACCCTCCAAAAAACGATCAATCGGGCCACGATAAGGGTGGTGGGCAAAAAAGAAACGCCCACAATAATCCCCTTTGGACGAAGCAAACGCACGGTGAGGACTGAACCCTTCGAAAAATCCGGCTGGGAACCCATCACCGACCCCTTCGGGCTCCATGATGTCGCGGTATCGGGTCCGGATAAGTCCCTCGATTGCAGGGGTCAGTGTTAACTCCTCAACCTCAAAAAGGGTGTCCAAGACAGCGGATCGCGAGTGTGACTCTAAAACGTCCGAAGACTCCCCAATTTACTACGCCTTCCTGAACCCAAGCTCAGGCGGGCGACTGAATTATCGAAAGCCCTGTGCAGGCTATCATGCCTGCCAATCCAATTCCCCAACTCCCCATCTACCACGCCCGACCACAGATCCCTTGGAGTCTCGGTCCCAAACTATAAGTCACAAAAGCTTCAGGGAGATATTGATCATCATCAGCCATCACCACATGGCCAGTGGGGCGGCGGGAACGAGAGTTCCGCCTCACCCCAGAGGGAGGGTAGTATTTCAATAGTTGGTGGGGATTCAGTACTCCGAGTACGGCTTAACAACCAGTACGTAACCAGCCGTAACATTCGGGCGAGAAATTGGGGAGCACGACTCTCTCTTCATCTCTCGTTTTCCAGTGAACACTCGCTTACATGGCCGCACAGAGGGCTAGATCGCCTATGATTGGCAAGCCAGCGGTTACGGACCAATCGCAAAATTCACCGGTCTCACGTCGGACCAGCCGCGAGATGGCGCACTGCGGGGATTTCCACTGCTCTGACAGACCGAATCATGGGCAGCCGAGAATTTCTTCTAAATATTGCCCCAACTGCGGGCGTCGAACATCGAAGTGATCACGATGACTGACGTATTAAGGCGGGAGGCAGTCTATTTTTAGACTAAATCATCCCACTCGGAGATGAGAAGATTCTCTGCCGGGAATTAAAGTGGACCGGACCGTATAAGTCTTGCTTCCTCAAATAGATTATCGCCGACTGCCTGGAATATAAAACCGGCGAGATAGAGAGGTGAAAGGGTACAGCGATTCGGGTCTCAGGACTTTGATAACTTGATCTGTGCTCCCCACGGTCCCAACGTGCCTTTCGCGTTGGCGACTGGGCAGGGGCGAAGAAATCCAGATACTCAACCCCTTGCGCAGCACGGCCGAGCTTTTATCAGACACCTTGCGACAGGGATTTGTCGGCGATCGAGCTTTCATACTTCTGGCCCCGCAATGGCAATTCGACTCTGCAATTTGATCGAAGGGCTCCGTGATTAGTGCCTCGTCGCACGGAGGCAGTAGAGCGCCTAGGATTCCACTTCGACCGATTAGAGAACGATGCATCTGCGAAAGTCTCTTCTGAAGAGTTGGTGCTGACGCTGCAGTTGAACAGGAAACAAGATCAGCGCCCTACTTACGGAGGCTAAAGAAGGAGGCAACGGGTGTTGATGCTACTTAACTCGGAAAGAGGGAAGCTGCAAAATATGTACTTTGGGCTAGACTATCATGTGAAGTAAACGATTTTAATTAATGGTAAATTTAGGATCGCTGCTCGATCAACTCTTACTAGAAGTACACGGCGGACAAACTTTCTATAAGCTATAGTTCGGCCAATAGACTCTACGTCCTCAGGCTACATAAGATATAAAGATCTAAGTCCACTCGTCTCAGCAAAAAGAAGTCCTTCAATATCTTGTCCTCAGACAAGCCCAGAATGTATTACGAGATCAGAGGGGCCCCATTTTCCTAGTATCTCGCGTCCCCGCGAATGACTTCTAAACGCTAGGACGTGGAGGATGGTGACAACCGCAGAGGTCACAAAGCTAGGCGGCTCCCGTAGTGGGGGGCGTGGACCGTCAGCCCCAGTTCAGTCCCAAGGCACTGTTTTCAAAGGGAACCTGGCGACGATCAGCGTATTTGACAATCATTCAACTAGTTTAGACCCCGCCTCCCCATCATGTCCAGTCGGGGTGAGGATAACTCTTTGGCTTCAAAACTGGGAAGAAGATATCTCGACACACGCATTTTGTCTCGACAATAATAGTTCAGCCGTTCAAGCCCAATCTTTCCAGGATGCTGTCAAATTGTCCCATTTCTCGGCGTCAGAACGCACTCTTCTCCAGGATCCATCCGGCTAAGGGCATTAGAAAAGAAAATAACAATCGTCTCCGTCAGTCAAAAAGGGGTAAGATAGTTCAAGTGAGTAGACAACAAGATGTCCCTCCTCCCTGTCTCCGTGTTTCTGGTAGGAAAAACGCTTCGAGGAGGGTCTTCCGCATGGTTCTCACAATCTGCTAAAGAGGTAAACAAGCTTCTCTCCAAACCGACACCTTCAAAATGGAATCTCTGCTCAAACCAACTCCTGCCCCTATATAAAATCCACGAATGGGCAAGTAAGAATAGACCTTCAAGATGCATATTATCAACATCGATGGCCCACGACTCCGGAGATAACTTGGGCACTTCAAGTAGACGCGCAACAATTGTGTTACCCTATAATCCAAGGCTTCTCCCATTCGGGCTAAAACCAGCTCCAAGAATTTCTGGGGCACCCGAGTAAATAAGTAGTCATGCGAGCCGATGAATTAGAAGACGAGGAATACAAGTTCTCTGTTGACGCTTAGAGCAACTGGGGAACTGCCTATCTCGGCCCGCAAAGCCACCCTCGAGTACTCAATATAGAGATAGATGATGCAATTATCGATCCCAAGGACTTGGCATCATGGTTAATTTCGAAAGAAAATTGTCGAAACGCCTCCGCCGAACCTTCGATTCGACCACTCCAGAATTCTGGGGGCCAGGTAATATTCATGCCTTGTTAGTAGCCACATCCTCCACGAGTGGGAAAAAATTCTAGCAAAGTGGGAGCGAGGCTTTTGCTCAAACCTGCTCCCACAAATAGCATCACCCCCCGTGCTCGAGGACTTCGGCAAGGTTTGGTTGCTCTAGGATACCTATACCATCCACTCCCACTCGCAAATACCACCCTCCGTGGAGAAACTAGACTATGAAACAATAAACATATAATCGCCACATGCATGCAGTCACATGAGATCCACCAATCCTTTCAGCACACCTAATGCAATAATATCTAACAGAGACACATCAAATAAAAACAAATAAATGATTACAAATATACTAGCACATAAGAGACTACAAAAAACCACGATCAAGACCAATCATCCATGGCTATCATCCTCATAACAATCAGTCAATCAGTTCTACAGTCAGTGGGTCTTAGCTCATCTCTCTTAACGCAGGGGAAGAACGACCCAAAAGCCCAATTGCGTAACCCTCACATCTGACAAAGGGACGTCACTAATGCTCGGCTGGGGAGAGCTCACAGGAGAAAAAAGTGGCCTCGCGAAGACACTCTCTGGCCAATGAGAGAACATGCCGAGAGAGTCAGGTCTCAACGGACATAACGACGTTCTCCAGTCAGGTACAGACATCGACGGATTTGAATCGATGGACAGTTTCTAGACGCATGCGGCTGGTTTCCTACACCTACTTAGCAAATCAATTGTGTCTTAAGTAAATCGGAGAGCTAGAACAAACAGTTGTCTAACGTCATCATGTACGTAATACAGGGAGGAGGAACAAATCATGAACTCTCCTGTAGCAATTATCTACTAGGATATGGAGAATCACTTTCGTGCGTTGGTCATGGAATAATATTCTGCATAACCTCTGATAGCTCGTCGACACTCCAATGAGTCAAAGATCAACTAACTTTCGAGTTGGCCTAGACTAACATGTTTTGCGAGGCTGAAACTCCCCATAACTCCATCATAGGAATGGCAGCTAATCGCCATCAACATTACGATCTATAATTTATTTCACTTTTCGAGATTCGGTGGACACACTCAGAATAGACTCTTCGTCGTCAACTTCTGACAAAACAACTTCCAGTCTATTGGCACGAAATATCGCTCCAGGATATAAATATAGCCTTTACAAGCAAACAAAGAAAATACTACTACATCGAAATATCAATAAAAAAAGCAGATGGAAAGGGATTCTTAGCTTACGCCTTCCCGCCCTTTCCCATCATATGCTAAAATATGTGCTGCATAAGTATCACCTGGACAAACGGCTAGAGGTTAGGAAAGGCAAAGCGACCAGACCTCCGTTCTCAACATTGGACCATGGATCAGAGAGTCCGGGAAACCATGGTTCACGAGATCTAACAAACCTGTTTTGGCAGGGACTCCAAGAAACACTCCCCTCGTTGCTAAATCTCTGGAATCAACCAGGGACGAAACCTATAATCCGAATTCAGAGAGACTGTGCTCACTCTGGCCCATTCAGGAAATCGGCAGCGGACCGCGGCTTATCGGAGAGAGCGAGGCAGATATGGCCCCCAGACCAATTCCTCCGATTGGCCCCCCCACGGCCGCCCTCCCCCGCCCCCCTCCGCTTCCCGCCCTTCACGCCCAGTGGTTTCTAGCCCTCGCCGCCTCCCCCCCCTTTGCCGTCCCGCCCCGCCCCCCCCGTCCCCGCCCCGCCGACTCCCCCCTCCCCCCCCCGCCCACGAGATCCGTCGCCACCCGCTGCTCTCTCGTACTCCCTCCCGCTACCCTCGCACCCCCGGCCGCCACTCCCCGCCCGCCCCCGCCCCGATCTCGGCCCACCCGTCAGCCGCTTCCGTCCCCCCCTCCCCCCGCCCCCCCCCGCCGCCTGCCCCCCCCCGCACCCCCGCGCCTGCCTCCACACCGCGCGCCCTCCCCGCCCCCTCCCCCCTCCCTCTCCGCTCCCCCCCCCGCTCCACCACTCACCCCCCCGCCCAATCCCGATCCTCCCAGGCAGTACTTTATTCGAGACTACCAGAGATACTACGATGGTGCAGCAGTCTGCAGGTCGATCCAACCTCTGCCTCTTTAAGGTAAGATTGCAGATTTCTTCCTTGTTCTGTTCGATGAAAGTTTATCTATTTCATCAATACGAGGTTAAGATCAGCCATAGCGGCAATTCATACGGATTTGGGAACGGAGAGACTGTTCTCTAATTCAATGTTTCTCTCCGTCTAACTAGATCTTTTTCTTACAGAATCCACTAAGCAGAGACTCATCCCAAGGTGGGACCTTCCCAAAGTCCTTCGAGCTCTAGGAAAGTCTCCTTCTCGAACCTATGCATAAATGTTCCCTTCTTAACTTTCAATAAGACAGTCTTTCTTTGCAGTAGCATCAGGCCAACGCCGTAGTCTACTCCATGCTCTGTCAGTTGGTCAGGTCATATCCGTTGGGAAAAGAACGGTTCGTTTGATTCCTAAGCAGGTTTTCTTGCCAAGAACCAAGAGAATCTTTAAACCTTGCCAAATTGTTTTACCATCAATTAGCAAATTCTCTACTGTCTCAGAAGAATAGGTTAGGTGTCCAGTTAGAGCGTTAAGTGGTAATTGACAGAACTAAGTCCATTCGCTCATAACCAACTTTTTATTAGTTAAGAACCCACGGGCCGTTAGCCCAGATACTGTTCCCGATGGATAGTTCGGGTATCAAGTCAGGGGGCCCAGAAGCCTATCTTCAGACTCAGTTAGAGCCATGACACTAGGGGTATTCAGCTTCTTGGGCTCTTTTCCAGGGTACTTCTATGGAGGAAGATCCTCCAGGCAGCTACTGGCATTCCTAATACCTTTGTGTCTTATTACTTATCTGATGTGATTAGTCAGGATACGAAGATTCGCACTCTGTCGGTTTGTGTGTATCGCTATAATTTGTTAAGTTAATTAGGTATGTTAGCTAGTTTTTGGTGGCCTTTAGGAAGGGCTTCCTTTTTCCCACACTCCAGATTTTCTGTGTAATCTAGCAATTTGAGGAGATATAGGTAGTATAGCGCAGTTAGTAAATCAAAATGTCAATGTGTAACATATTATTTACTAAACAAGCATATATACTATAGCTTCCCTCCTTCCTCCCCTTCCTCCCCTGTGTCTCGTCCTTTTTTTGAACGAAGAAGAGGAATAGACGTGTGGAGAGGCTAAGTGCACGGTTCTGCTTTCAGGGCAGTTAGACTTTTCGAGTCGTTTTGTTTGCCGTGGCTATTCTACTTTGGCACGAATAGCAATTTGAAGAGATATAGGTAAGTATAAGCTTGTTAGTAAATAATATGTTACAATTGAACATTCTGTTCATCAGTATGAATATTGCAAGAGTCGAAGACGAGTGTAATATTTATAATGATGAATGGAATATATTCATACTGCACGAAAGAAACCAATATTATTATTATTATACATACAAAATTTTCCATGGCAACAGCAACGTACCAGTTTACAAGAAAGAGTTACTCATCTGTATCAGATCTGCCTGATCCGAAAATCTCACAAAATTCAAATGATCAATCTATTATGACGTAAATTGTTGCTGCCGCATATCCATTGTTATAACTGTGTGCTATTATGACGTAAATTGTTGCTCTGCGTATCCATTGTTAAAAGCTGTTGTGCTATATGACGAAATTGTTGCTCCGCGTATCCATTGTTATAAGCTGTTGCGCGCAGATTTTACAGCATCCGCGAGTGCAAATATGTAACAATAATGCACTCCTTCTTCTCATTGATACGGGTAATGTAGAATACATAGGACATACATTATGCTAACATATTGAACGCCGACAAGCAAACATCTGGAAGACTATCAATACATGGTCTTAATGTATCGAAAAAGAGACCTAAACGTGTAATATATATAATATACATTGATTATAATGCATACAAATTTACTTACATCAATCATCACACCATTTTCATCATAAGGTTGGGCAAAGATACTGTCCCTTCTAATTCAGTAGTACAGTCCTTCAGAGTACCTATCAACACAAATGATTTAAAATCAACAGCAATGCGCATTTCACATTTACATGGTTTCACTTCTTGGGTAGGCCTACAATATTGTACAAAAATTAAGCCTTACAACATTTTCTTACACTTTTCAAAAGCATCAATTAAACATTTATGCAAGGTTTTAATGAGAATGTAATTTATTATATTAGTCCATCAGTACATATCAATATACCGGTAAATGATTTTAACATCAATGAAGTTTAACATTTACATCAATTGTTTAACTTAAGTTGATAAGTTATTGCAAATTTAAGCTTATCTGAAATTAATTTTTTTTTTAAATTGACAGAGGTGAGATTTAAACTTGGATAAATCAATTCAAATATTCAATAGTAAAAAATAAATATCACAAACCTATACAAAAAACCACTACATTACACTGAGAATGGCCTCATCATTTCTGAATGGGTATATAAGTTTGGACAAGAACACAAACACAGAAATGTCTAGACGAGTAGTCTCGACTAAACTTACCTTTCCATTTTAACTTCATATCCCACTCATAAAGAAGATAAGTTTTGCTTTGCGGTTACTGGCAGATGCCTCTCCATTGTTTCTTTTCACTTCTAAAGTGCACACTGACCTGTCCCCAAAAAAAAAAAATTTAAATTTACAAAACAAAGTAGAAACAGTTACCTTTCAGAAATGAAAAGATGACAACTAGTCTTATGCTGTAGTCCCATTTACATTGTAAGAGCCATACGGTGCATAGGAAATGGTAATCATAAACATTATCATATGATGCGGTTCGTATGAAAATAGACATATAACAGTTTTTTTCTACATGCCGACAGGCCCCACAGCAGAAATGTGACTGCAGCATAAAGGATAACAAAGTTTTTTTATCTTATTACTACATAATGACTGCAAAGCAATTTTTACCAATTCCATGGATTATGCAAATTTTGTGTAATAATCGCTTGATTTAGCACGGACATTGAGAAAGGGCCATATTTATGCATGCTTTTGTCGAGAGCGCTAAATTTACACCTGTTCTTATGGTTTGAGCATACTGAGCCACAGGTGTGGATTAATGGGTCCACTGTTTATTTCAATTTCCAGTTTGTTTAAATAAACAGTAGACTAAACCATAGCAACAGGCAAGAATTTGCCCCCCCCCCCCGTGACATAAGTGTGCATTTGTATTGGACCTTTCTCATGTAGTGCTGGGGATTTAAGAAGTTTGCACAAATAAATAATCCATGGTTTCGGCACATGGTTTTTAAAACCATCTTTGTGAATTGGGGCCTTAAGATTTCAAGGACAGATGGTCATTAGAGCAAGCAAATTATAAGTGTTATTATAATTACCTCTTTCATCTTCAACTTGGACATTAGAAAATAATTCAGTCAGTTTTTCCTTCGACCATTTGGAAGCATCTCTCTCAGTCCTGTGAATCATTAAAAAAATATTTCATAAAAACTTATTATAGTGTACTTATATTAATGGATGCATAATATGATGTACAAATGTACCATAGACATGCCAGAACTCTGCCTGTGTGGTGAACTCGGCCAACAGAGTACCGCAGTAATCACGGCGATATGAAAATAAAATAACACTTAATTTGCTGCCCTATATTTGTACATTAGGTCTACTGTTCTCTTTTCAGTCTATACATTGTTTTGACGTGATTTGGGCAGATATTAAAGGGATTCAGTAACTTCCCAAAACAAGTCCCAGAGGGACCGAAATCAGTAAAATCCTATTGCTCTGACTGTAAAAACAAACTTGTGAAAATTTCTTCATCTTCTTCATCAGTCCCATCCCAGAGGGACCGAAATTAGTAAAATCCCACATACAGCTGCAAACCAACATTAGTCAGTACTGTAAAATGGCTGTCTGTCGCCCTCTTGGTTGCTGAGGAAACTTCTCAATAATAATTAGCGAAACCAGCTTTAACCCTACCTCAAAATAAATTAAGATAATCTATAGTCTCATTGCAATATAATTCTTCCATTAGATTTTAAAAATTTTGTTTAGTGGAATTTTTAGACCTTTTGGATATGCCACCTTGACTTGGCTGGGGCTGCTCAAGACACTTTTCTACATTGACTTTCCATTGGAATAAAACTGCTGCAATAAGGTATGGTAAGGTGCCCCAAGTCTGCGCAGTGCCTATGTCTGCGCACCCACGTAAATGCGCGATTTTCATAGAACAAAACATCAAACTGACACCAATTTTCAATCTTAACCTCAACAATCCATTTTGAAACCAAAAAATGCGAAAATGATCGATTAAAAAATGAGTTTCAGCATGTTTCATTTGCTACCCTGAAAATTTCAATCATTGTCAAAAAAGAAAAGTCTGAAACTTCGCTGCGCTTGAATTGCGTGCAAAATGAATGAGTGCGCAGACATGGGCACTATTCAGTTTTGCTACATAAAATGACAAGCCCGTCTGAAATCGTAAAAAAACATTGTTCTTGTGAATAATTTCTTGAAATTTTTTGTTTCATTGATCATTAGAATATGAAGAACGAAATAACATTGATGATTTTCAAAATAATATTTTACTTTGTGATAAAATCGAGATCGAATTTTAGGTGCGCAGACTTGGGCACCGCCATCATACTTCCCAGTGCAAGGTCAATTATGAATTGACCATGCATATTAGTGTAAGTGGTAAAATCCTAGTATTGCTCTGAGCCGAGTCTGTAAAAACAAACTTGTGAAAATTTCTTCATTTTCTTCATCAGCCGAAAGAGGAAACAAAAAGAATAATGGGGAGGAAAAAAAATAATATAAAGACAGAGAAATACAGAACATAATAGGGGCCTAGACAAACATGGCAAACCACGCTACCACCGTTACATTCTGAGCCCACGACCCACACTACAGAATCGCGATTACGTTTTATGAATTAGGTTCTAAATCGGAAAATAAAGACTTATGGCATGTGTTTTAAACTGGGCCCCATATAGGTGGTGCTGTTACATTTGCGCGACAAGCACAAACATGAAAAATGATATAAAATTTTAAATACATGTGCCATATGGGTATATTTGGTAACAATGTGAAGGAAATATATCTGCCAATAACTTAATATTAGAAGAAATACCAATGGTGCACTCATTTACAAGTAATTAGCAATTAATTAACTTGAAGTAGCCATTTTTGCACGGTGGTGGAGGAGGAGGAGCATGAGGAGGAGGAGCATAAATTTCTGTTGCATTAATAAATCAGGTTTTAACATCATAAAATCTAACATAGACAGTTAAATTGGAATATTATATCTATCTATTAGTAACAGTGTGTAAAATATGAAATTAAGAATACCTAATTAGGCTAATTAAGTTAATCAATTTAATTAATTAATGTAAAATCAGTAAAATAATGTGATTTAACTTGTCTAGATTGTGGTCGTCAGGTATTTCTACGATTCACAAAGTGAAGTAAAATATTAGTTGATGCTAGGACATGGTTTACTTATTCAGCCTACATGTTTATTTGATTTCTCACTACCATTTACTATGCTTTGTTTACACAAAACAAAAGGAACTGTAAATAATTGGATTGAGTTATAATGATGAGGCACAGCAAATCGACCACCAAAAACCCCACCATCTTAGACATTCCTCAACTCCATTAAGGCATTGTCTTCCCTAATGAAGTGAGATAATGATGATGATGATGGCTCTACCACATGTATGATTCAGTATTGCATAACATCTGTTTGCCATAAAAGTTATTTCATGGGTGATTGATTATTTACAATTCAAACTACATTTTACAATTGAACATCACTGCATTGGCTAGATATGCTTTATCCTCACCAGGTAGATCATCTCAGAGATACCTTGCACGTGTCGGTTGACATGCCTCAACATTAACCAGATCAAATTAATTGTTTTAATAAGCACTGTAGATATATTTTTATTGTAGTAAGTATTTGCAAACCTTATATTCATGTAACACTGTATAACTTCAAATAGGTTATAAGACAAAACTGTGTCATATTTTGGAAGTAAATCATGCATTACTCATTGTAACACATTATTTACCTAAATTTTCCTATCAGAAATTTTCGCTGAAAAGATGATCGCGCAAAATTATTTTAAAAAAGCTTACCCCTAACAAGTTATACATTGTGGAAAGGTCTGACTTTGCAGGAGTTCAAATATGCATGTCTTTTGTTGTAGGGTGAAATTTTGTTTCCATGGTAACCTTTTTCTGGAAGTACTTTTTCAACCGTTTTCGACATATTTGGCTCTGTAACTCCTTATGACTTCCCCATATCCCTTTTCTGATAGTATTTTTGGATTCCTCAGACAATTCTCTTTCAGAATATGTATACTTTTATAGGTATAAGATGTCAATGTAAGAAGAATATTCGATTGAAGAAAAACGGTACAATTCCTTGGAAAACTTTGGGTTGTAACAGAAAAGGGCCCACCTCATAACGCATGGCCTTATACGTACCGTTTTCTGGATGTGTGGGTTCTTTGTTTTTTCATTAACTTGCCTCCATATTCACTAATTTGATTTTCCTTGAAAAATTAGTTGAATTCCAATTAAAAATGTGAATTCGAAGATACGACACGCACGTCTAGGTAACAGCTAGGCAACTAACATGCTGTTTTCAAAAAGAACGTAGAGGGCCAAAACTATTTTAGGGTAAAGGTACTACTTCCGAGAGTACTTTTGCATTCCATTCTGATTATATCGCTGACCGATATATCAACTGAGGTCAAAACAAATAATTAAATAAAAAAGAAGAAGAAGAAGAAAAAAATAAAAATAAAAACAATAAACAAGAAAGAAAGAAGAAAAAAAGAAAGAAAAGAAAACAGAGTGAAAAAAATGGGGAAGGGAAGGAAAAAAAAGAGAGAGGAGAGAAAAGTAGTCAGGAAAAAAGGAAGAGACAGAAAGAGAGAGAGAGAGAGAGAGAAAAAAAAAAAGAGAGAGTAAAAAAAAGAAAAGCATGGAGGAAAAAGGAAGAGACAGAAAAAGAGAAAAAAAAAAAACATGAGAGAAAAAAGGAAAGAGATAGAAAGAGAGAGAGAGAAAAAAAAACAAACAAGAGAGAATAAAAAGGGAATAGATAGAAGAGAGAGAGATGAGAGAGAGAGAAAAAAAAGTGAAGAGACAGTTCTAAAGAGAGAGAGAGAGAGAGAGAGAGAGAGAGAAGGAAAAAAGAAAAGAAAAGCATGGAGGAAAAAGGAAGAGACAGAAAAAGAGAGAGCAAAAAAAAAAAACATGAGAGAAAAAAGGAAAGAGATAGAAGAGAGAGAGAGAGAGAGAAAAAAAAACAAGAGAATAAAAGGGGAATAAGACGCGAAGAAAGAAAAAAAGAAAATAGATAGAAAGAGAGAGAGAGGAGAGAGAGAGAAAAAGATCGAAAGAAAAAAGGGAAGAGACAGAATTGAGAAAGAGAGAAAGAGAGAGAGAGAGAGAGAGAGTGGAAAAAAAAGAAGAAGAAAGAAAAGCATGGAGGAAAAAGGAAGAGAGAGAGAAAAAAAGAGAGCTAAGAGAGAGAAAAAAAAAAAAGAAAAAAAAAAGGATGGAGACAACAAAAAAAATAAATTTAAATACAGAGAGGAGAGAGAGAGCGGGGGGGGAAGAAGAAGAAGAAAAAGAAGAAAAGTATGATGGAGAAAAAGAAGGGAGAGAGAAACAAAAAAAAAAAAAGAGAAGAAAAGAAGAAAAGTGAGGGTGAAAAATGAAGGAGAGAGAGAGAAGAAAAAGAAGAGAAGTATGGAGGGAAAAATATATATTAAAAAAAAAGAAGAAGAAGAAAAATGGGGGGGGGGCGAAGGACAAGAAACAAACAATTCGGCCTGAAAATAATTTTCAAAAAGAAAAAGCAATAATAAAAAATATATAAATAAAAAATAGCAGTGGCAAAAATAGTTGTATCCAAATGCTTGCCATAATATCAATGCAAGAAGAAGTTTAGCGATAAACTAAATCTAAATATACTAAATACTAGCGATATAATCAAGATTCACTTTATCTTTCGAATTTAAAGATACTACACACACGTCTAGGTAAATAATTTGAGGACTAACAAGCTTTTTTCAAAATAAAGGCTGACAGTCCAAACAAAAGTTATCGATACTAGGCCGACTTCAATCGAGATTCACTTAATCTTTCGATAAGATCAGCATTACGCGAAGCTTCGAGTCAACTCCGCCTATATATTTATTTCATTCGCTGAGGTACGATGATCTGAGGAAACACAAGCTTGCCCACACAATGGATATAGTACCACCAAGGAATGCAATTTGAGCCTGCTCTATGGCGATACCGTACCGACTTTTGTAACAGGCCGAGTTGCTTGGGTTGATTTGGGACGACTCTTTTAATATAGTATATTGGTGTGTGCTGTGCATTGACGGCGCCATTTAATAGGGTTGAACTACGGCCAGGACAAGGCAGTGAATGCGGTGAGTTTTCTCCCTTTTTTCTATGTGTAGACCTACATTAAAAAATTATTATTGAAATTTATAAAAAGTAATCAAAAAAGTTTGTAGAATCGTTAGGTGTAGTTCTTTTTCATCAAAGGCATTGTAAAATCATACAAAAAAGTGGTAAAAAAAAAAATCTACTTTTTTCGAGGCACTTGGTTAACTAAACCGACCAGCCCCCGTCACGAAGCGACGGGAACTGACGAGTCACTACGCGTTTCTAGCGAAGTTTTTTTTTTTCTAGAGAAAAAAAAAATGATCACAAATTTCGGGCAAGATAATTCATACTCACATTGAATCCAGACTGTGAAGGTCTTCCTCGAATTTGGTGACATCTGCAAATATTTCACTTGAAGTAATAAACTAAAATAAGATGAAAAATACTGGAAACAGAGACATCCACCACGTAATTTCTAATTTCAGTTGCAAGGTTAGTCATCCGGAAGTGGAACTCGTCTGCTCCAACTTCACGTCTCCGTGCGTGTGCCTGTTCAATTAATTCTTCGCACAGAATTATGGGACGGAGGTGATGAATCGAATGACGTCATTGAAAGATGGCAGCGATGGCACCGAAATTTTAGAAGAAACAAGACCAACGGAAATTCATTTTGGTAAGTCAAAAAGCTCTTATATACTTTCATTTTTAGTCGTTGTTACGCGTGAAACATCATAGATTTAAAAAATAGATATTTTAAAATTAGATTAATTAAATTGACCAGTAATCAGTATAATTCATTTTGCGCTCATCATCACTGAAAGTTACACAGCCCGTCGCCTTCGGCGACGGGGCTGTGTATAGTTATTGGTTAGCGAGGTCGATACTACGTATCGACCTCGTAGTAATGACTGTGGCAAACAGATTTTTCATTGAAAATGAAATGAAGAAGTCAAACTTGGTCTTGGGAAGTTGGGTGCAAAAATCAAACACATTTTATTGACCATTTTGCCTTTTGGGGGAAAATGAAAATGTCCTTTTGATAAAAAAGAAAGAATTGGCTGGCTATGAAACTGAATTGGTGCCCAACAACACGTTTTATTTTAAAAAGTCGAGGGAAAAAAAGTTCGCTACCGGAGTCGACAATAGCTATATGCAGAAGAAGTCAGCCCGACGGGGTCCGGCATATATGTTGCCCATTTCTGCAACACACGAAGGCATCATGAATCAAAGTTAACGGCGTGTCTTACCAGTGCCAATTATTGACGTTTGTAGCATCTGCTCGTTCCTCCACAATCCAACGAGGATCTCCTTGTCCCCACTTGCCATTTCTACGGAAAGATTGAGCGTTTTCTTCCAAATTTCCGAAGACAGTGGACAAATCAGCAATTTAATATGGTCTTTGCAAGTGTCTTTTCGCGTGAAACAGAAATTGCTAGAAACGGAAATGTAGTAGCCTCGTTCAATAATAACTTGTAGGATCTGCACTCTGGTGAAATATTATAGCATAAATAGTTGTCTGTGTATTTATGAAATCAAAACGTATAATTGATATATATGATACGAAATCAAATTAAAAATTTGATTTTAAAAATCTCAAAATCATTTTTCCTTTTTACAGTTTTTTATCCCCTCAGAGAAATATGACATAAGAAAAAAATAATAGAAATAAAAGATTTTTTTGTGTGTGTGTGTGGTGTGTGTGTGTGGTAAAACAGGTTAATTATGAGCGATTACAACAATAACGTCCCAAATCTTTATCATTTTTAAAGGAAGGTCTGGACCCCCCCCCCCCAAAAAAAAAAAAAAAAAAAAGTTGCTTTTATAAAAGCAGAAAAATATTTTAAAAAAACAGAATAAAAAAGTTTGAAGAAAATCGGACTAGTAATAAGAAAGTTATGAATCTCTTTACGAAGCACACAAAGTTGATCGCTATACCAAATTGGCAACAACAGTCACAAAGCTGTGTAGTCATAGGGGCACAGCTTGCCATGCATTTTCAATATTGTTTTATGATAAATTTTCATTTATCTGTTAAGAAACTGTTTTCCTCATAACTTTGGCCATTAAGATTATATTGATGGCAATATGCTGTTGCATAATATACAATGGTAATATTGATCATCCATAATGCAATATAATGCTTGTAGTGGGGACGGAATCATCAGAGAGAGAGAGAGGAAGAGAAAGAGAGAGAGGAGAGGGGGGGTATAGCAGGCCTACTTTGATATCGGTCATTGTAGGATTATAAAGGATAGGAGTAATATTGGGTTTACGACGTATATCAGGCGCGGATCTGGGGGGGACGGGCCCACCCCCCCCCCCTAGCAAAAAAAAAAAAAAAAAAAAAAAGGGGGGGGAAGCGAAGTAATAGACGAGATGGCTGATACATGATGACCTCTTTGATGGCCGAAGGCCCCCCCCCCCCGCTTATCGCTCGGCCAGCGTGACGTGAAAAAAAAATGAGTGTACCTTTTGGCTCGCCCGGTGTAACAGGAAAAAAATTTGGGTGTACCAAAATCTGAAATTCCGGTTTTGGTCCCCCCCCCCCCCCCCTGTGATGAGGCTGGATCACCACTTGAAGGTGAAATTCAGCACAATGATCATGTAATAACATTTTTAGTATAGTTTTCCCCGTCAATTTTAAAATCTTTGCAATCGAATTCGTTTGTTCATTCAGATTATTCCTCATGGATCGGTCAACCCAGATGGAATACCGATCTTAAAACCACATGGGACCGACCCAGATGAAAACCATTATTATGTCCAACAATTCCATAACCCACTCGGGGACCCGGGTGCAAACATAATATGGGACCCATGTGGGATCCATGTGCAGTGGCGTATCTAGGGGAGGGGGGGGGGGCAAGGAGGGCACGTGCCCCTGGCGGAGCTTCAGGGGGCGCAAAAAAAGGAAAAAGAAAAAAAGAAAAATAGAAGAAGAAGAAAGGAAAGAAGAAGAAGAAGAAGAAGAAGAAGAAGAAGAAGAAGAAGAAGAAGAAGAAGAAGAAGAAGAAGAAGAAGAAGAAGGAGAAGAAGGAGAAGAAGGAGAAGGAGATGGAGAAGGAGAAGGAGATCGGTGATCCACAGTGGATATTGGGGCCATGTTTCCTCCCATTATTATTTTGGCGCCCCCTACATAGCACCACTAAGTTTCAATTTTTGGGCGTCCCAAAGTTTCTAGTCATTTTTTTAGGTTTAGTAGGCCTACCTTCTATCTTAGTTTGGGTCAATTTTGCGCCCCCTGTATAGGCCTAGGTCAAATCGGCGCCCTTAACTTATAGCGTCCCTTTATTATGAAGATTAAGATCAATATTATTGTGAGCCCTCCTAATCCTCATTTTAAGACCAATTTAACATCTCCTGAGTTTCGATTTAATTTGAAGCCCCCTTTAAATAGTTTAAGATCAATATGGCGCCTCAAATTTTAAGATCAATTTGCCCCTTCCCCTCTGCTTCAGATAAACATCAAGGCCGGTGCCCTCTAAATAATTTTTTTTTCTGTCCATGCTTTTTCTCGCTGCCTTTTACTCCCTTTTTTTTTCTTCATCATTATCAATTGTCTTTGTTTTCGTATTTTATGACCATTCGATATCAGTAGGCCTACCTGTTCCTCGCAAAGTTTATTCAAATTTAGAGCTCTAGAATTTTTCGCTCGCGTTTCGCGCTCGCATTATATTATACGTTTCGAAATCATTTGTGGAAGACCAACAAAAAAGGTTTAAAATTATTTTTCCTACAAAGAAAAATCCGATGCATAGGCCTACAACTCACAAAACACTTTGTGCCAGCGGCTTTTTGACACCCCAAAGGTTAGGCATTTTTTCTTAATTGTACCTTCGTTGATAACGAAATCTGTATTCATGATTCTTAAATGCAAGATTTGAGTAATGCAAAAACTCAAAATTTTCCGCTCGCGCTTCGCGCTCGCATTAAATTAACATATTTGCAGAGGAAACAAAAATCGATAAGTTACGTGTATGTATGGACAGTGAATCATCGCCAGGTCCGGGGACATGTATATATGCCACTGGTACAATAAACTAAAACAAATCCTTGAGCAGGACTGGAGTAGACCGGGGGAGGGCGCAAAGTCAATATTTGCCCCGGGCGCACTTGAGCCTAGATACGCCACTGTCCATGTGGGACCCATATATGGGTAACCCATATGGGCCTCAGATAATTTTGCTATCTGGGTACTATACTCATTCCTCATCATATAGACCCGTGACAAGGTTCCTAGGAAAAAAATTGTACACTATAGACTAATGATTTTGATTATTTTGGACTCATCTTTTTCAGGAATTATAGAGCACCAAATTACTTTTGTCAGCCCCCCCCCCCCCACCTCGTCGCAGATAAAGATTTAGAAATAGAGAGGCGCATATGGCAAATTTGAAAAATAAAGAGGCACAACAATATTATTTTCAGATGTCTTCAGACCCATGAACATGACATAGGCCTAATGCTAATGTCTCAAAAAAATGTAGGGATATGTGTGCCCGTTATTTTATTGCGTCCCAGACTGGATTAAATGCTCCCCTTCACCCTTTCGACGCAAGTCTAGTCATGATATCCCTTTTTTACAAGAACTTGAGCAGCATTGAAGTACCGTTTATACTTTTGCGGCGATTCATTGCTACAAAACTCCATCTAGCTTTTAATTTTGCGCTTGTATAGTCTATATAATTGACTACGTTGCGTCGCTAGAGGGCGTGCCGGCGTCAATTTTGCTGAAAATTCTGACATGGATGTTTTTCGTTTCGGTTGAATTGGTTATCATCACAAGATATTAAGGTAAGTTAGAAGGCATTATAAAAAATTTTACCTTAAAAATGAATTATTCTAATAAATTAGAATACGAAGTTTCAATGAAACAGAAACTTTTGACTGAGGGTCTAACCTAACAAAGTTAAAGTTCTTTCCAAATTTTACTTTTCATTTGTCAATTCAGCCTTGCTTGCACTAAAATGTGCAACCGGGACCGGGCGTGTAAAAGAAAAGAAAAAAGTTGAGTTTACAGCTAGCCTCCTGGTCCTCTCGGTCTAGAATCCATGTCTAAGTGACCTAAGACTTTTTTTCATAAATTAGATTTTTATTTTTGGCCCTAATTTAAAGAAGACTGTGGTTGTGTGGCACATTATTGAGAATTCCATACGAACAGTTTGTAGATTCTAGTTAGTTTGTGTGTGAATGACTGCTAACTTTAAAGACAAAGTGAGTGATCTCCTGCTGAGTGCTGTCTTGGATAACTTGCATTCGTTTTTTAAATTGTAATTTGAACCCTATAGACTTTTCTAGATTTAGAATCTCAGATGTTTAGTTTAGAGTCTGAAGATCCAGATCTAGACTTGTTCTAGTCTAGGCCTAGACCCCTCTCTAGACCCCACTAACGTTAGATCTAGATTTCTAGATCTAAACCCCTTGGGCCTCACAAAAAGTGTCGCAAATCGGCTTTGGGCCATGATAACTTTTCAAGTACACATACATTAGTTATTTTTGATATTCATACCATTGGAAAGATAATTTATCCCCCTTTTTATTAATATCCTATTTGTAATGATTGTGTCATGCCTCAATGCACAGAATATCAGAATATGGAGAAACGTAAAAAGTCAAATGTTGTAAAATGCACTTTTATTGATCACATAGACGTTCTGCAACTCAAATTTAGACCCTGATATCTTTTGAGGTATTTTATCATTTTTATTTAATTTTATACCATTGTCGAGTTCATTTATTCCTCTTTTTATTGATACTTAATTTGTCATGGTGATGCAATGCCTGGGTCCACAGAACCCCTAAATACCACCTGAATGCAAGGCAAAGCGAAAGATAATGTTCAGTTTAAATGTTATGTAACACAACTTTGAACCTTGACACATTTTAATGTGGGTTTTAATCACGATCAATTTTTATAGCATTGAAAAGTTCATTTATTCTTCTTTTTATTGATACCCTATTTGTAATGGTAACATCATTTTTGAATACACATTAATGAATATAATGCAAAGTAAAAAGTGAAAAGTTGCGAAATGTATTGTTATTACTCAATAATAGTCACAACAATAGGCATTCATTTTGCAACATTTGACTCTTGACTTGTCCTAACATTCAGGTTTTCTGTGCTTGCAAGAATAACATCATTGTTACAATTAGGGTATCATTAAAAAGAGGGATAAATGAACTTGACAATGGTATAAAATTCAATAAAAGTTAGAAAATACCCCAAAAGTTATTAGGGCCTAAAGTAGAGTTGCGGGCTTCAATTTGATCAATAAATTTGGCAACATTTGACTTTTTACTTTTCTCCATATTTTGATATCCTGTGCATTGAAGCATGACACAATCATTACAAATAGGATATCAATAAAAAGGGGGATAAATTATCTTTCCAATGGTATGAATATCGGGAATAACTAAAGCCTACCTGAAAAGTTATCATTGCCCATACTCGATTTGCGAAACTTTTTGTGAGGGGTTTATATAAAATCTACCAGACTGTTTCTGTTTGGCACGAATTCACGAAGGAGGATTCTGCAAAACCCACGGATCCGTGGATCCGTCGGTTTTTTAATCGACGGCTCCGAGGATCCACCAGTTTATGATTCACCAACAGTAGACCCAAATTATGACGTATTATGACGCTGTGGATCTGTGGATTCAGTCGAGTCCACCTTTGTGAATACCAAATTGAAAATCCTAGATCCTATCCTGGGTCCAACCCAGGGTTGAAACCATGGATTTTGCAGAATCCACCTTTGTGAATTCGGGCCTTTGACTTTGTGTTTAAAATTATGGTTGGCTTATCATGCTTTTAAAAAAGTTATTGCAAGTTAAAAATAATAGACTGTCTCTGTCAGGGATCTTACAGTAAACTGCCAAATTCTGAACCTGTCAAGCTACATAACTTTAACTTAAGAAAATTATTAGAACATTAGTGAGTCCATTTTATGAGTAACCTGTAGACTCTATGCCTGTTACGATCAACGCTTGATCTAGTATTAAATTCCTCTTTAGGTCTAGATTCTATAACCGTTGATCATCAGCATTGACAGAAATTTATATTTGTTTTCCTAAATTATTGTTTTACACTAGATCTAGCATCTTGTTTTTTAAATCTAAGTAAGATGTAAATATACTTCTCTAGACTAGAGATCTAGATTTCTGCTTTAGAAATTTTGTTTCAAGAAATGGAAAGAACGACATCAGTCTTATAAATAGAACTCTATATTAGTATCATAAGTCATGTGTCTCGACAGATTGGGTGTCCAGAGAGGATGGCAATTGTAGGAATTTTGCTTTAATAATAATAATAATTGCTTAGAACTTATGTTGGAGAAAACATTTCTCACAATGAAATTAAACAGTCATGTGTGCTATTTAATGCATATTTTGTTAAATGCAAATAGAAAAAGGGTCTGGCATCAAGCCCTCCTTCAAACTTAACTAGGCCTAGAGTCTATCTTTATTTCTATGTTATCTAAGCAAGATGTAGAGTAACTATTTCAGGTACACACCACAAATTTGTTAAGTTGTGTGTTTATTTTTTGTCCTTTAGGGAGAGGTGGAAGGCTACTAATGTTAAATATAGCTTTCTCCTCAAGAAGACCCTTATCATAGGGTACATCAATATGAGTTGAACTGAGATCTAAGTAAGATGTGGAACTTTTAGGCCCCTTTCTTTACTCATATTCACTCATTTGTAAATAAATTCATGTAAATCTTTGAATGTTCTTAAAAATTTTTCATTTTAGTGACTGTACTTATTCTTTTTTTTTTTTTTCCCTCGTTTTTCTCCCCTCTTCCAATTTCAGCCTATAATCAGTAATTAAGATGTTCAGCATATTATCTACACTCCATTGGATCGCTGTTTTGACGGTCATTTCTACCTTGGTAACCTATGCTTGTGGATCATGTAACTGGCACATAGATGTTGTTCATTCAGAATATCCCTATCTCTTTGAACCAATAGTACAAAACAAACTAAATCATATTCAAAAGGATCAAGAATATGTGAATATAAGGAGCTTTCCAGATGAGGTGAGTATTTACTTGACAAACAAAATATTTTGCAATGTTTAAAGATTTGTTGATTATTATTTCATCCATAGAATTATGTTTTTATTCATGTAAACTGATATATTCATTTCAAAACTTTTCTTTAAAAAAGTAAATAAATAAAACCAATGGCCCATATTCACAAAGATCTACTAAGTTAAGTCATAGCTTAAATCTGTGGTTTAACTATTTTTAGCCAAATGTGTCAAGTATGTCTACATTGTTATGTTCCTTACACGTTTACTGGATTTTGAAATTGTGCTTTAAGGGTTAGGAAAACTTTCGTACTTGTCAATCCAAAGCAGTTTTTAATAGTTTCAGTACCAAAAATTCTGACGAATTGAACATCTGCTGTTCGAGATTGTGTCACACTTTGCTACCCATAGTTAAACCATAGACTTAATCTATGGCTTAACTTAGTATACCTTTGTGAATACGGGCCAATCAGTTTAGTTATGTAGTCAATGCTAAGACATGTTCAGTCATTGATAGCCATCATAGTTTTTTCCAGCTATGATGTGTTAACCACATATATTTCAATAAGTTGTCTTTTCCTAATTTAGAATGAGGAATGGACACCCTATTAAAATGCTATAATATCTTAAAACTAAAACAAATGAGTAAAAGGATTGAAAGAAAATATTTAAAAGGCACATTGTGTACCTTGTAGTTTAAATGTGTAGCAGTTATGGACATTACATGGACATTAGTACAATCAATCTTTACATGATGATAGTTTAAAAGAAATTGCACTGTTGTCATGATGCTACATTTATAGGTGGACCCATGCATCTACCCATACTTTGTTCGGGTACAAATTGAGTGTGATGGGATACCCAGCTCAACCATGGTAGAAGCACTATTGTCGGTCGGATCTTACCCCAAGATCACTATATCATATGGATCCCTTCAAGATCGAAGTGACTCGTATCACACATGGACTGATTATATCTTTGAGGGCGCACTCATAGATACGGATCCCGAATGCAACGTGGGATTGTGCACACCTGTATGGTTGGCCCCTCTTCCCACCAATGAAGAGTATCTGATTATCCATGCTGAGGTGGAAACTGTAGGGTTAGTCAGTGTCGTCTCCACGTCCAGGCAAGTCAAATTATGAATATTTAGTGTTTTAAATGAAGATCAGGACTGAACGTGTGAATTTGTGTTGAACAAGAAACAGAGAAATTAAGTTAAATATTAAGAGAGAAAAAAAGGTTTTAATATAAGCTTATGACAATATGGTTTATACTAACAACCAATAAGATTAAAGAAAATGCATGGCACCGACTAAATAGAAATATTTCAGGGGAAAATTGTTTTAATTACTTTCAAGTGAGTGTACAAGAATGGTATGCGAGATAAAAGATGCGCTTGTTAACTTTACTTCTGTATAATTGAAATGAATTAATTTCATACAAATCATATCAAATCTTGCTTTCTTTCCTCAGACGAACGATAGCATTGGATGGGTACAGCGAGCGGGTCAATGACAGTGCTTCTCACGTTGTCAGTAGAATAGGAGTTGATGCAGATCTATCTGACTTGGGACTGTTTGATAATGAGGTCCATCAAGTTCTACAAATTCACACAGTTCGAGGAATTACACCTATTCAAGCCATGGCGGGATTTGTCCGAAGAGCGATAACTCCAATCAGCTCTGACTTTTTCCAACACTTTAGAGTAGTAGAGGTGAGTATTTAGACTACCACACAGTATAATTTGTTTACTAGTAAGTGAAACATTCATTCTGTAATGCAAAGCTTTCACTTACAGGAGTTGAGCTACTTTTATTATCCAGAGCCATTAAAGAGTCATTTTCCATATAACTATTTAAGGACATTGCACAGTTATGTTTCTGCGCATCCTGACACCGCATCCAGGCCGAGCATAATTAAAACGTTACAATTGAAAGATATTGGGCGGTCTAGCGCTCAAAGAGTAAAAAAAAATCAACTATATAAAGATGCATGTTTATTCATTCTTTTTGTTCATCACCAACTTACTTGCAGAGATATGTAAAGCATTATGTGTTGTGCATGTTCTTATTATTCTAGAGTGTACAACGAATATGATATGAATTGTGAATAATACAGAGCATATTTTTGAAGCATCCGTAATTTAGATCTAGGGTTTTCATACTTTTGCATGTTTTTGGCACGTTTTGGTGGGTTTTCAAGCCGATTCGATTTATTACGGCGCTGATATTTTTAAAACAAGCACATGGACCCCCCATTTTTTAATGCTCTTACACTATCTGTATGAATTGCTCTACAACTTTTCAAATTTTGATGAAAATGACATGGATTTTGAATGAAGTGCAGCCTAAAATGTACTTTTTTCATTTCAGATTCCAAGCCTCTAAGAATAGAATTTTGTCATTGTACCCACCATTTTAGCGAAATTGGGCGCTGCTGGCTCAAAAATAAGTACAGGTGTCCCAGTTTACACAATTTCTCTATCCTTGGTATACACTTTGTAACAAATCTGGAAGGTTTGATAAAGTTTGATACGGTTTTTACAAAGTAAAAGTGATTTTTAACTTGTTTGTTGAAATTGCAATGTCTAACAGAGGCCAATTTCTTAGATTCTATGTACTTTACATGCCATCCAATTATGCCAACTTCAAAGTCCCTTAGCAAAAAAATAAGCATATGAACTTATATTATTTTTTTCATTTTTGACGAACATAGATACCAAAGTAACTCTGTGCAAATTTTGGTGAAAATGACATGGACTTAATAACTGCAACGTCCTTAAACAAAATTAAGTTTATCTTGATACAATATTAAGAACTTCTTTCTAGTTGGCCATGTTAATGGAAACACTTTCTTTATGTATAATTCTGACTGTTTTTTAAATTTATTTTTTAGCTAAACGTATAAAACAGTTCTAGACATGTAATCTGAAGTTCTTTTTATTTTGTTGGCATTTATTTTTCTAAATTACTAGGGCTCTGTAACACAAAGATTTTTAGTCAATCACAAAGTGGCAATGGCCAGTCACAATCATTGTTGCATGTACTTTTAGTTCAAAAGACTGATCAATAACCAATTACAATTCATCTTTTGAATTTGCAATTGTTCAAAAAATGAGTGCTCAGAACTCAAGTGTTGAAGCATGTATGAAACCATTATGTGTGATGTAATCTGTTCCATTAGATTGCCGTTGGAGATGCAGCACCCAACTGCCTGTCAGGACCACCCATCAAAGAAGCAGCTACCTTCCCAGATAGAGTCATCCTCAGAACATCATGGGGGTTGTATGAGATGTTTGCAGACAACCATTTCTCAGCTGAAGATCATGATCATGTTGAAACATATCATCACATAGAAGTTGACCAGTGTATTCACCATCTCATAGTGCCCCAGCACGGTAGACAAGGAAAACGCTTCATGTCTGTTGGGGAAGATGCTAAGACGCTTTACATGTCGACTTTGGAATTTGGTGAGCATTCTTAAAGAGAAAGATTGAAATGAGAAAGAGTAATAAATGAGAAAAAGAGAGACAATGTAATATTGATTAACAAATACTATAGATTTGGAGCTGGATTAAATTGGAGCAAATGGTGCCATTAAATTTTGAAAATGCTTGCTATGATTTGTGCAAGAAATTTCCAATATGCTTGGATAGTTTTGCTGGAAAAGCATTGAAATAAATTTTAAAAGAAATGGAAATAGTCTTACCTACTGTACATGTATATTGATCTCTATTATTATAGGTATGGAAACAGAATTCACTGAGGTTGTAGATTCCAGTGGTAACAGTCCTTGTGATCACATGGGTAAGGCTTGATATGTTTTTTTAAAAAGCAATTGAAAGTAATTTTAACTATAGAAATAGGTGGTATACGAGTTCATTTGTGCATTTCATAAAAGATGCACGCAAGTTACACCCTTATTGTTACATGTACGTCACTCCTCAGCGTTAATCCTGAAAGATTGGTCAAAAGAGTGTACTCAACAACATTCATTAATGTCTATGTTTTTCTTTCAAAGTAATTACTAACCTCAATTAAAACACTACAGTTTACCTGGGATCACACTCGCAGTTCTACTGATTAGTCTTTATTCTCTCCTGCTCTTGGGATAATATATTGAAATTTGGTGCCGCATGTATTATGAAACACACAAATTACTCTGTTATCTACAGTAGATGTAAACGTAGTATCCAGGACATGGAGTTACATTCCAAGCTTGAGAGGAAATTTAAATTTGTTGTTCTCATTAGCTTGTGTCTGAAGGTTTTCCTCATATTTTTTAGGTAGCTCTCTCTCCACTTCATTATAATATTGAGTCTCAATTTAAAAAAAAAGAGAAAACATTAAAAAAAACAAAAAACAATTTGTTTTAAAAAATACTTTAAAGACCAGTTTTTTGACGATCAACAATGTTGTGCACTAAATAGTCACATGCTTGAAATTAGGTTTGATTATTTAGAGTATCTTTTAATTCATGTGTTTCTTTAAGGTATTAGAATGGCATATAGAGAGCAGAGATTAATGGTATAATCTCAAGTAGATGTAGAACTAGCCATTTAGAAATCATGAGTGTCACAAGAAACAATTGGATTTTTTTTTTTTTTTTTGTCATTTAAGATATGAACAGATGTTATCGATGTTTAGAAATGTCGAACTCCTTCCCCTCATAATGTTTTAGTTTAATCTTTATAGATGTAGAACAACAATTTCATAGTTATTTTCAAGTTGTCACTAAGCTTTAGATTAAAATCTTTTCTGAGCCTTAAAGGAGGACTCCGGGCTGAAATCAAAAAGTTTTGTAAAGTAAAGTAAAATTAACAAGCACAACACAGAAAATTTCATCGAAATCGGATGAAAAAGTTATGCATTTTTTAAGTATTGAATTTTTTTCATAAAACAGTTCTTGGCAGGTCTCATGAACAGGTCTCGTGAATATTTGAATATTCAAATGAGCAAACTGATGATGTCACAGTCCCCCTACTTCTTGTATATTTTATTAAATGAAATCCTATTTAACTCATTTTTCATACATTGTATATACAGAAAATATATCACTCATACTGAAATAAGTTAAAGCACTTGTGACCTTGAACATTCCACAAGGATTAATCCCTGTTTTTATGTCCTTGGGGCAGAAAATCTTGATAATTGGTATTTCATACAATAAAATACAAAAAAAGTAGGGGGACTGTGACATCATCAGGTTGCCAATTTGAGAACTGTTTCCTTAAAAAATTCAAAACCTAAGAAAATTCATAACTTTGCTATTTCTTATCTGATATTGATGAAATTTTCAGTGTTGTGCTTTTTAGATTTTACTTTATTTTTGTAATAATGCAAACTCCAGCCCGAAGGAGTTCTTTAAGACTAAAGCTAAAATTTGACATAAAATTATCTTTTTGTACAATAAATGTATAACAAGAATTTAATTACTGTCAATCATCACTTTAATGTTTTCATGGTTTGGTCGATTGATTGTTTAGGTTTTTTTTTTACAGACTTTACGTTTGGGACCTACCATTTATCTTTACCATCTGAAAGACATAAATATGATTTGAACTTGGGTCCTATCAGAGTCAGTTTATAAGCAAATCCAAAGAGCAGACAGTTCCTACCCCTCAGCTAAAAAAATGTTGTTTTTTTAAATTTTGTATTCTTTAGTAGATATAAAACAATTAGTTGAAAGTTGTTGTCAAGTTGCCTATCAGTCAACATTAAATTGTTCATAATCATTATTGTCACCAAAAATTTGGGAACTCAAAGGCTTCCTAAAATGTCTGTATGCTTCGATCTACAGTAGATGTAGAACAACTTTGGAACATTCAAAAGAGCTAGATCAATCAGTGTGGAAGTTTCCTTAGTTAACCAAGAAAGAAGCCAAATTTTTATTCTGCATTCACTTTTCTCTACTTTTAGGTCGGCTGTCCTGTAGTGTTATTGATGCTACATTTGGCAATGTCGATATGGAAGCTACCTATGTCTTGGTAATGACTTCTGATGATGGGATATCAAAACAGTATCATCTACTTAAGGAAGATGGTGAGTATCACTAATAAAAAGAAATAAATCAATATATTATCAATCATATTAAAATTAATGTTGTTGTCTTTCTATCCAGCCATATTTTATTGAATAATTTCTTGTCAATTTCTATTGTTAATTGTTCAGTACTAATCCTGTGCTCTGTATCATAAAAATTAAAATCAATTTTTGTTATTGTAAGTCTATGGTATGCTGTGTACTAAAAGAAACAATAGATTGTGAGATTGATTGTATCTTGTTAAGTTACAGGGCATTAGTGTATTTTTTTCTATAATGGTCAACCACATTTTTACCAGCCTCTGAGTTTTACCTGACTTAACAAGTTCAGCTATGGTATACAGTTCCCAGTCTGATTATTTAAACCAAAAAAATGTGCAAATAGGGGAGTACAAAACTTTTTTTTGAATTTTTTTTATCACTGTCACATATACATTTTATTCACTTCTTTTTTTCTCCCTTATGTATATTTGTCAGGACGTGGCTACTGGATATTGATTACATCACTGGATACAAGTCTCTCCATTCCCAAAAGTAAGTTTTGATTTGCTTTTGATTTTTTGTTTGGAGGATAAGTATGGGAATTGGGTCATTTTTCATGAATTTGTGTAAATGCTGTAGTCAAGAAAGATTTGTTTTACAATTATTTTCTATTTAATAATATATTTAGGTTTTCCCGGTCAAGTTTAAACTGATCAATTTGACATTTCTTACAAGCACTTTCATCCAAAATGTGATTGCGATTAAAAATTTAAACGTTAATTCAATTGACTGATAGCTCCGCTCCATGATGTATCGTTTAAATTGAATGAACATAAACAAGTTCAATTGCAAATAGTTTAAAATTGACCGGGAAAACCCGTATTATTGATAGGAGCTTACACATTTCTTTAGAAGACAACATATCTGGCTTCAATATTTTTCCATAATTATCATAATGAGGGAGAACTGTTTCGATAAAATTAGTTAAAATTATTACCTCTTTCTAGATAAGGATAATTTTGGAAAGTAATTTGCCATTAGCAAAGGAAAAATAAACTTCTGAATGTGCTGTAAATTCATTCTAATTAGCCTTTTCCTCAGGAATCCTTTATTATCTTTTCTGATCATGGATTAAGCCACAATTTAAAAACATAGAAATCGCCGGTGATATTTAAGTTTTTATTGTATCCATTTATTTTGTAGCTGCCTCTGGGATAGACAGGGACTGGATAAATGTGAGAGGACTAGACAGATGTACTGGTGAAGAAGAAGATCATGATGATGAGGATGAAGAAGAAGAGGAAGAAGATCATCATGGTGATGAAGACGAAGAAGAAGAGGAAGAGGAAGAGGATCATCATGGCGATGAAGAAGAAGAAGAAGAGGAACATCATGGTGATGAAGAAGAAGGCGAAGAAGAGGAGGAAGAGGAACATCATGGTGAAGAAGAAGAAGAAGAGGAGGAGGAAGAGGAACATCATGGTGATGAAGAAGAAGAAGAGGAGGAGGAAGAGGAACATCATGGTGATGAAGAAGAAGAAGAAGAGGAGGAAGAAGAGGAACATCATGGTGATGAAGAAGAAGAAGAAGAGGAGGAAGATCATCATGGTGATGAAGACGAAGAAGAGGAAGAGGATGATCATGGTGATGATCATGGGGATGAAGATGAAGATGAATCGGACGCTGATGCTACATGTATGAACTTGAGTCTAGATGGATTATCCTTCAGTGGCTATGTCTCTAAACATCTCTTCTTTTGGGGAAACAAACTTTTGCACAGGTAACACTTATTTTTCTATTTTGTAATTCTTTTATGTTATAACATACATGAAGTGAAATTTTCTCTGCACTATGGTAAAAAAAGGTTTATAGTAAATGAATTACCAAACAGATTTCAAAGACTGCACTTTTAAGTATTCTGATCAGCGTGACACGACGTTTGCTCCTGCAACAATTTTATTCTCCATTTAAATTATTAAAAAAAATATTGGATGTCACTTTTGACTGCATATGAATACTGGCATATGAGAATATCATTCAATTCATTGACCTTATACCTAAGCTATAGTCACAAAAGCCAACAGGCGCCTGCTTGGCAATCTGATGGCACATTTTTTGCCAATTTTGACTGGTCACTGATCACTGGTTGTTGGGACACTGCTGTTATTTAAGGCCTTGCTTGGTCACGGCTGAAGTTTTAGTGCGGAGTTAAATTTTGGCAGTGCCTACTCACTTTTGACTCAAAATATGCTTGATATCTGGGCAGCGACCGCCCTAGCAGCAACTTAATCAAGTAATGGCCAAAGAGCTTTAGAAATTTAGGTAAACAAATGGAAGCTCTCAGAGTATATATATATAGGGGAGAGTGGGGTTAGTTGGAACACGGGTTAGTTGAAACATTGTAATTTTCTTTAACGGCTTAAAATATATTTATGCAAATCTACCCTCAGGTTGTTGCTATTAGCAACTGCCATCCACCACATTTTAGACAGCACACATGCTTCAAGCCTCGTGAAGTTAGAGAGCAATGTTTGTTTTTTCACCTTCTGAGTAAATTTTTGTCACTTTTACTAATGTTTTATTATCTCAGAGAAGATCATAACTTAAGTTGGCCAGTTTTTGAGTATAACTAACAGTTATACCAAGCTACAAAACAAGGTTAGATATATGGCATGTTGTTGTCCCTCTTTTGTGCTGTAAGCTTACAAATGTCAGATGGGCCTCTGGGGTTAGTTGGAACATTTTGAACGGGGTTAGTTGGAACATGTAGTAAATAGGTTTCAGCTGAATGAAAAAATAAAAATCATATAATTCAATGAAGTGTTCTCAAATATTCTTAGTGCACATTGCACAATTTTATTTTGGTTTAAACAAAATATACGGCCGAATGCTACTTCACAGGACTTCAGAATATATGTATGTGAGTGGATGCTATCAAGTGTAATAAGACATGAAGTTAAAAAAAAATTAAACACCAATCTTTAATATTTTAACTGGAATCAATAAAGCAAGTTAGCTGAACCCATGCAATAATGTTGTAGGTAGTTTAAATAAAATTCTAAAGATATCATGCAAAATGTTTCAACTTACCCCATACCTTGTTCCTACTAACCCCGTGTATGGGGTTAGTTGGAACACTTGACATGGTCTTGTTGAAGATGGATTTTTTCTGGAACCATGAATAAGTTTAAGAATTTTATGAGAAACATTTGTAGCATACAGATATACACTCAAGCTGATTATTTATTGTTTCTTGAAATAAATCTGCTTCTGTTTTACGGCCATTTTTGTGAAAAATGTTCCATATAACCCCGCTCTCCCCTATGCTGCCAAGCAGTCATCGCTGGGAGATCTGATGGTATTTGGTCGGTGAGTTAAATGAATATCAGATTCTAGGCGGCACCTGCTTGTTTTTGTGCGCCCTCGACTGGTTCACAACTGAGGAGCTGTTTGGCCATAACAACACCTACTCAATTCTTTGCCAGTTTGGAGGCAATGCCCTAATTCCAGCAGCATTTGAGCAGGCTGTAAGTCAATCAGCTTCCTCTAGGCTTATGTGACCATAGCTTAAGTAGAATGAAAGAGTCTCTAGATAATGATGCCTCTCAAATTACATTCATATCTCCTCTTTTGTCTTCTTTAAGCTATATAGTTCTATTAAGATCTTGGATGACTAACATTTCGCTTATATTTTTTTTTTCCATCGCAACGTCAGTCCTGACAATGGGTTGACAATGTTTGTCCTGCTAGAATACACATCTAAAGCTCCAATCTCACTCTTTGTAGTTGGAAAAGATCCTTCCTTTGCTCTACTCAATGCAGATCAAGAGGTAATTTGATTGTGTTTTGATTTGTTTATGTTTATCATATCCATAATTGGACTTTATTTGTAATTTATTTCATGATTATGTTGATTGACTTAGCTCAAGAAATTAGGACAGATATGCCTGAGAGTGATCAAGAATTTTGACCATATTTATAATACAGTCACCTCTTACAGTCTATGTTATTTCATTAGACACACACCAAATTGTATGGATGATTTTTGCCATGTTGGACAAACATTGCCTGTCTGACCTAAGAATATGTAATGTACCCAATTTACATTCTGAATACTTAAATACTGCAACTTTTATAAATAAATATAATACCAATATTTTGTCACTTTAATAGTACAACAAAAAAAATCTGCACAGAACCTGAATGCGTTTACCTAAATGGCGAATTATATTTTAACATGTTAGATCTGGTATGGTGAAATTGGAGACAACGTTTATCTCAAGAAGCTAAGGCCCTCTCCTGGTTGGGGTCGCATGCTTCGATTGACTGGCCAAGTACTAGAGGATCCCTCACATGATTCTGTCACAGTTTCCATCTTCTTTGATTCTTGGGGTATACTCTATGAGGTATTACAATCTTTCACTTGCTACAATTTTTTTTTCCATAGTCCTCTTATTCTCTAAATATCAATATGACCCATAATAATAATTGTAATTCTAGAGTGTTTGTCCTTTAGGACGCCCTGCAAACACTGTTTACATTTGCTGTTAGTTTAGCCATATGGTCCATAAATTTAGAATTCATGCTTTGTTTTGTTTGTTAGCTATAGGATCAATTGGATGCTTGATTGGGTCTTTTTCTGATATTCTTTCAAGGAGAGAGGTCTAATAAAGATGCCTGTGTTGCTTGTGATACCTTAAGATGCTTTTTTTTTTTTACATTGCCCATAAGAAACTTAAATAGCTGAAGCACTTGTCTTGCAGTTAATGTGGGATATTATAGAACAAAAAAGTACTTATATGGTTTTGAAGACGTAATCCAAACTCATGGATTCTTTTTGCGTTGTATCTTTTATACCTAGTTGATTGCATTTGGCAATTCAGAACAGACTGACCTGAGAAGAAGGAGAATAGATCAGGGAGAAATACTTGCAAACAGCATGTATTCCTTTGCGGCGGAAGAGCTCAAGCACGATCATGAGGAAGAGGGAGGTCATGGTGGAGGAGGTCATGGCGAAGAAGGAGGTCATGGTGAAGAAGGGGGTCATGGTGACGAAGAAGAAGAGGAAGAGGATCATCATGGCGATGAAGAAGAGGAGGAGGAAGAGGATCACCATGGTGATGAAGAAGAAGAGGAGGAAGAGGAGGAGGAACATCATGGTGATGAAGGTGAAGAAGAAGAAGAGGAACACCATGGTGATGAAGAAGAAGAGGAAGAGGCGGAGGAACATCATGGTGATGAAGAAGAAGAAGAGGAAGAGGAAGAAGAGGAACATCATGGTGATGAAGAAGAAGAGGAGGAAGAAGAGGAGGAACATCATGGTGAAGAAGATGAAGAAGAAGAGGAAGAGGATCACCATGGTGATGAAGATGAAGAAGAAGAGGAAGGGGGTCATGGTGAAGAGGAAGAGGGTCATGGGGAAGAAGAAGAAGAAGGTGGCCATGATGAGGGGTAAGATATGAAATTTGTAACTTTGAGTTGTCCTTTTACTCTCTCATTGAATAGTTACAAATCCAGCTTGAAACATGTAACATGTGGGGTCCCACAGGGCTCCTTATTAGGCCCACTTATTTTTATTTTATATATAGTTATGTTGTTGATATTGCTTGCATATGATTCAAGCATGTTTTACTCTCATTAAAACCCAACCACTCTCTTACAGATTGTTAATAAGGAATTCACGTTTGTCACTGAATGGATAAATGCAAACAAGCTATATTTTAAATTACTGAAGACTAACTATTTCTGTTATGGATTTGCCTTGGCAACTATCATTTAATAATGTGAATATTGAAAAAATCATAACCACAAAATTTCTAGGACTCCACATTGATAAAAAGCCCAATTGAAAGACGCATATAAATCATGTAATTGTAAATAAAACTATAACCTGAGTAATGCACAAACTCAAGTTCTTTTTTCCATCCAATGTACTTTGCATGTTGTACTCGACTTTATTGTTACCTTATTTAAACTATGTTGTTTCAGCTAAGGGCAATCCTGCCCAATTACAAATTAAGAGAATATTATTACTTCAAAAAAGAGCAATTTTTTTTGTTTTAGCCAAGGGCAATCCTGCCCAATTACAAATTAAGAGGCTAAAAATCACAAATGTATGGTCATTTTTGCGTTTTTGTATGCGTTTGCTGACAAAAGTAGGGGGGAGCTGAAGCCCCCCCCCCCCCCGCTCCGCAGCCCGTGCTATTGCTGAAATGCGCTCATACACTGATAAACTCTTTTATAAACACAAAGTCATGATAATTGAGGACTTATATAAATACTTTGGAACATTATTAATAATTAATTAAGGAATTGTTGCCTCATTCCATGAGCTCTATATTTGTAAAAAAAAAAAAAATAGTGATGTTCACAAATAACCTACTAGACAAACCTCGCTATACTATTTGCCTTTGATTCATACTCATTTCAAGTTCAACACTCTAATTTGCCATGGTCCTAAATTTTAAAAATCCTTAAACTCGTCCATAAAGCAAGCTTAAAGCCTTTTAGTATACAAACTGACCAAAAACTCTTGCCAGGCAGCCCTCACCTGACAATTTCTGGAGAAAGCCATTAGTCACAATTCATCCTAATAGTGTGAAGCAAGTTAGAATAGATCCTCATTATCCTTTTATCTTTGTGTACCGTTTAATGTTGATTTCCTCGTCTTGTATCAATATCTCCCATTTATTTGATTTCACTCTCTCTCTCCCTCATCCTCTCCCATTCTCTTTGTCTATCTCTTTCTCTCTCACTCTCCTATGTCTTGCCCATTTGTTTCATTTCTCTTTAGTATTCAAATGTATTATATCATTATACACTCACTACTTACTGGTATTGCAACATAGCTAAAATGCTATATTTTTCAAGTTTACAAGTCTTTTATATGTTGTCATATTTCATTCATGGCCAGAGATTTGTCGAATATTTTTGTATATTCTGAAAGAGGAGACTTGTCCCTTTCAATTCCTGAGAGCAGTAAATACCCAGACGGGGGCATTTCTGAAACATGGGGGGTGGGCGACAACAGGACAAAGGCCCGAAAAAAATGAAATTGGGGAGGTCGGGAATATCAGTGAATAAAATCATGAAACATATTTCATATTTCTCTGAAACCATTTAAATGTTTCGTTTATACCTGTTGCAAATTAGAAATTGTCATAATGAACCATCACAAAGGCAAATGAAAGAAACACGAGGCACAGAAGAAAAAAATCTTTGACGTCATTGCTAAGGAGGATACATGCATAAATTAGAGGTCATGAATATCCAACAAAATGTAATAGAAGTGTGAAAATTTTGATTGCTTTTATAAACTACATTATATTTACTACAAAAACTTAGCTGTAAAATAGTGTAATTTGGGAATTCGGTGGAATAAACTTGCATTAAATCGTCATTGCAATACAGGACTAAATTTTTCCTTGGCAACGTCAGAAATAAATTTATCTTCTCTGGATGTTGCCCCTTTTGTCTGCCATTGTAATGCTACCTTTTTGGACATTATCAATTTGCCACAATGATAATGGAAACATGTAAACAGTTTGCGGAGAAATATGATGACTCCTTAATAATTTTATTCACGGATAATCCCAACGTTTTAAAGTTTCATTTTTCGGGGCTTTTGTTCTCTTGTGGCCCCTTTGTTTAAAAATTGTCCGGGTCTGGTCATATACAAAAATATTCGGCAAATCTCTGGCCATGAATGGAATATGACAACACATAAAAGACTTGTAAACTTGAAAAATATAACATTTTAGCTATGTTGCAATACCAGTGAGTAGTGAGTGTACAAAAAAGGGCCTATACATGCAGGTCCCTTCAACTGTAAATAATACTTTGTGCTTACATATTTTTTTATAATTTGTACCTATACTCTTTTAGTTACATTGTATTCTAAAATCATTCTCAATAATATGTACTTCGAGATTTTATTGTACATTGTATGTAAGTTGGAAATAAATAAACTGAACATTTTCATTGGCCTTAAATTTATCGATTCTGAATTCATAGAAATTTCTATTGCTGAACTGCATATACCTTTTTTGTTATAATTTGGAATGAAACCGTTCAAAATACAGATAAAATGAAAATGTAACAAAATGGTTAAAAGAGGGTCAGAATATTGAAATGTAATATTCATCTGTGAATATTTAGTCTTTCTTTCTTTACCCAACAGGAGTATAGCACCTTTACTTGACTATGAATGCCCATACAATCAAATAAACTTTGAAATCCTTGGAAGCTTTTCTTTTGAGAGGAGAGAAAGATATTTTCTAGGTGCGCCCCAGTTAGAAGAGAGTGAGAAGCATACAGAGAAATCCCTGATAATATACCAAACTATTGTGCACCATATCCTGAGCGAGAAAGAAGATCATCAGACAATCAGAGATAACGTAAGAAATCTCACAATTAAGGCAATAATAAGTTAATAGTGACTACTTTGTGGTCCCAAAAATAACTTCTCAGGAGAATTGAAAAATGGGAGGGAAAATATACTTGAAAAATCAGCAAGACACATGTAACAAAGATGAATTGTATTTTTTTCAGGATAATTGCCCTAGAAGATCACTTTATTAGTTAAAGAGAACATTTTCAAAGTGTGTTCACATAGAATGTACTTATATGCTTTGGTTTTCTTTTAAGATGTCTTTTAATAATCTGTCATTTTGCTGTTAGAAATTGCAACTCACGGTCAACAACCAAAATCTGATGTTTGATTTTGAAATATGTGCTTAAAATTATAAGTGAAATACTGACTGGAGAACTGTAAAACAATAAAAATTGCTGCTGATTGCTTACATGTATTGGAAGGAATTTAGAAGAAAATTGTTTAAAAGATTCTGAAAATAATCATGTTTTAACCCACTATCCAAGACAAGTTTTTATTGTTAACAATTCAATATGATTTACATAGACATATTACAAAGGTTTCTTTTGAGTTTATTTAAAATATTTTGATGTGTGGCTGGAAGAAGGGTGTAAGAGTGTTTATAATAGCATTTCAGTGCTTCAGGGAAACTCTTTACGCCTTTCTGCTATCCACACGACAATGAAATACAGAGCTCTTGATGACAATGGTATGTCACAGATGTCTTGAAGAATTTGCCTTGTCTATCTTTGCAGGAAATAGCAGAACCCAGTCACAATCCATTTCGCAGGTGGTATGAAGACACAAAGGATCTGCATAACATTAATCATTATCTCTACCAGAACAAGGATCTTGAATCTGGTATACACATTGACAATGATGCATACTACTTGCAGGTCAGTATACATGATGTGGTTACTTTCTCTTTTACTGACCAAATGTTTCAGAATGTCCACAGTTTGTAGAAGTGCCGTAGTCTAGTGGTCGTATCACTTGACTGGGAATGCAAAGGTCGTGAGTTTGATTCCCAGCACCAGCACTTATGTCCAAGCAAGGCATTTTATCTACATCTCTACCCAGGTGTAAATAGGTACCTGATATGCTTGAGCGTTACATAATTTGCCGCTCAGCTATGACCGGGGTAATAATTTGTAAAACATTCTTTGTAAAGTGCCATGAGCTTCATGCCTGATGGACCTGAATGCTAGAAGCCACCATTAATATTTTTGTTAACCATTTAATATTCAAATTGTTTAAAACGCCTTTGTCCTGTTTCAGTGAGCATGATTTATTCATCATTACTGACATTATGCACAAGATAGTAACACAGTATATTTGTATATTTTCCTGTAAACTGTTGAAGAATGAGATGTATACCTCAACCTGGAACAAGCCACCTGCTGAGAGTGGTGTGGGTTTTTTTTTTTTTTTTTTTTTGTTAGTGAAGCTTGGTTTTCAAGTTTGGTTACCACAAATCATTACTTGAAGTTTTTTTTTTCAATTTTTTTACTTAAAGGAGAAACAGACAAATGCATTATATTGATGTATAATCATTCAAATCACTCAAGTATTTTTTTAAATTTTCATTCATGCAATTATGAGAGAAAAGATGGTCAAAAAGAAGGGGTTTTATATATTTTTTTCATCCAGCATAATATGCAGTCTCAGTCCATGCATAGAGAAAGCCTTGCCCACATATAGGGGAGACTGGGGTAATTATGGCCCCCTTTTTCACATTTCATATTACTACCATTAAATGAAAAGTCCAATGATATTCTAAATATGTGAAAATATAGTCGGTCCATATACCTATAATATACAAAGGAAAGTATAAACCTGCTACTTCTCATTTGCATAATAATTACCACTATGTTAATAACTTTGGGGGGCCATAATTACCCCACGGGTTGGGGTATTTATGGCCCCTATTGTAATGACTGTATGAATTCAAAGTTATTATGCTAATTAATGATGGTAATGTACAATAAATGTTGTTGTGTATTCCTAATACTCTTATCAACCACCAACAATGATTTAATCAATAATTGGTTCAGCCAAAATGTTGAAATTTTGCAATCAAAGCTATACATATATTTATGTACAAAATCGTACAAGTTAATTAATGTCCCCATCTACGCTTATCTGCGCTTATACACTGTTTATGCATTGGGGCCATAATTACCCCAAATGACATCTTCAATTTGATCACCTTTTATAACTCTACTATTGAAGATCTTCAGGTGGAAGTTTTTCTGTCGTGTTTTTTACTTCCTATTGTTTCAGTTTCAATCAAAATGTAATCTTAAATGATTTTAATTAATGATATCACACCCCACATAAAAAAGCAGACTTGCCGCTTTCCAACGAACAGAATTGTAATTGCCATACATTTAAGACTCCCCTAAGCACAAAATTTCATGTAAATGGCTTATTTTTCTATTATGATAGAAGGAAGAGTTTAGCTAGGCATGTGTAAAAATTAAATCATCATTGTGTAATGCAGCAAAGATTTATAAGCTCTCAAAGACAAAGGGGCCATAATTACCCCAGGGCCATAATTACCCCAGTCTCCCCTATGTGTTCATAGCCCACAACAGGTTCAAAAATCAATTTATGTAATACGCAAACAACATTTGTTAATTTTATTAACAGTCTCTGTAATTAAGATTTCCAACCATGACTGGCCAAAAGTAGTGCAGGTTATCATCAACAAATCTGTCTCCCCTTTTAAATACATTGTTTCAGAGTTAACCCGCAGATATTTAATTTGTTAAAGTATCTTCACTGTGAATTAAAATGTTATTCAGGAGATATTGGAAATTGAGCAAATAATAAGTAAAATAATTATTACCTATATAGTGGATGAACCCAGAGAAAAACACTTCTAAATATGAAATTTGCACCAAAAAAATGCAGGTTTTTTCCAGTGTCACTTTCAAATTGCTTGCCGCTTCACGCAAATTTGGATGTAAAATGATGAAGCAACATTGAATGTAACTTTCAAGCATGGCAACACCTGCGAACTAAATGTAAAATGTTATCTCTACCCTTTCAGCCATTTGGAAATGTACCAGAGGACACCCATACCCTACCATCCACCATCTACCTTGACAAACATGAAGTCTTTGAATTTGCAATCTCCTTGGAACTTGGTGTTACACATAGCAATGTGGAAATTGAAGATCTCCATGCTATGATTCAAGTATCTAACGATCATTTGCTTGGGATGGACCAACAGTACTTTGAGTATCGGTTAAACAATTCCATCATATATGAGGTAGTTAGAAATTCTATTTACTTCTACAAATCGATTTATTAACATTACAACTATCAGTCAGCTAGATAATCTTTGAAGGTTTCACTGATGGTAGAACGATTAGCAGTTGAAGGTTTCATGGTGCACCAAGTATTCTTTCTTGAGGTATTCTCCTGAAGACGGTGAGAACATGCTCACCGAAACGTCGAGATTGGGTAGGTCCTTTTCAGGACCACTCATAACCTCAAGAAAGAATACTTGGTGCACCGTGAAACCTTCAACTGCTTATCAGTCAGCTACATTTGAATTTATGGATTAGTCTCTTTAAAGGAGAATGAAACCCTAGGATTCAGTTGAATTGTATGAAACAAAAAAAAAAATCAAAGAAACAGATTAAAGAAAGTTTGAGAACAATTGAATAAATAATAAGAAAGTTATGTGCATTTGAATGTTGTGATCACTAACGCTATGGAGATCCTCACACTGGCAACAGGCCCAAGATGTGTGATGTCACACATGAACAACTCTCCCATATGACATACAAAAAAATACCAAAAATTCTTCTTTTTCCTCATTCTTATAGTAGCACAGACTCTTCACACATGATTATATTTTGTGAACTTGTATTACATGTCCTCCCATGAAAAGAATCTCGGATCTTTTAACGGAATTAATAAAAAAAGAAAATTTGAGTGAAATATGTACAAAAGTAATGAGGAAGTTGTTCATGTATGAAATCACACATCTTGGGCCCGTTGCCAATGTGAGGATCCCCATAGCAGTAGTGATCACAACATTCATATGCTCATAACTTTCTTATTATTCATTCACTTTTTCTAAAATTTTCATTGATCAGCTTCTTTGATTTTCCTGTTTTTGTACAATTTAATGAATTCCTAGGGTTTCCTTCCCCTTTGATTCAAGATTTTGGTATACTGGCATTAGAGGTCATGGGGTAAATATTTCTTTCTTAATTAATTTTTAAGATAATAGTGTATATATGGATAGAATTAGTGATGCTTATTTTTCAGAAGCCTCGTCTAGTACTTTCAACATTTGGGAAATATGAATAAAAAATTGTTTGTTTTTTTTTCAGTTTTGATCTTTTACTATGTTTCATGTTCTCTATATACAGCTAAATATGTTTTTTCACCATTATTTCCAAGTGTTCTTTTTCATCCATTCATATACATGTATAAATCATACCCTTTAAAATCCAATTGCACCAGATGAGAGTTTCTAATGCTAAGTATTATAAAAAATTGCTATTATAAATAGTACTGTCACTGTTAGTAAAAAGGAGCATTTTTATTTGCTGGCATTACATTTTGTTGTTGATGTTTAGGTTGTGCTATCTGACAAGGGTGCATTAGAGCTACAGGCTGGTCCTGGTGTGGACATGTACCCAGCTTCAATGCTACTGCATGTTTGGCATTCTACATTCGCTTGCTTTATCAAAGAAGGAGACATCTTCAAACCCGAGGTAAGTCATATTTATCTTCGCGAATTCTCCCTCCTTTTGTCTCATTTTCAAACTCTATATTTCACTATCTCCCAATTCTCTTCCTCTGTCTTTTGTCGATGTTTTCATGAACCCCATCGAGTTGCGCATTAGGAAATGCCAGTTCATGGTGACAGTGATGCTTTATTCTCCAATTCTTGTTCACTCTCCTTTTTGTATCTGTCGCTGATTTCCTCCCCCCTTTCCATTTCTCCATCTTCATTCTCTTTATCTCTCTCGTGATATTTGGTGTATTAGTAAACAGTGTTGATATAATACACGCTGTGATTGGCTGAATGCACATCACGTGACCATCATGATATCTTTTATATTGGATGGGCGCTCCCTTTTTGTATCTCTCCGTGATTTCCTCCCTCCTATCCGCTGTTACTATCCCTCCCTCTCTCTCTCTCTGTATCTCTCTCTTGATATTGGTGTATTGCAGGTATATGTATGTTCACATCTTCATGAGATAACTGAAAAGCGCAAATATATATTACATGTAATTGGCTGGATGCACTTCACATGACCTCCAAGATCTCTATTATATTGGACTGTCGCTCCATTCTTGTATTTTCCTGAATTCCTCCTTTCATTTCTCTTTCTCCATCTTCATTCTCTGTGTCTACCCCCCCCCCCCCTCTCTTAACATTTGTGTATTGCGGGTATATGTATGTTCACATCTTCATGAGATAACAACTTAAAGTGAAAAATGCAAAAATATTGCATTCTGTGATTGCCTGGATGTAATCACATGACCTCCATGATCTCTATTATATTGGACGTTGCCCGTGGTGATTATCCAATATACCTTTGGGGATGAGGAATTACATGTTAAATGATGGGAATGAGTCACTTTTTAATTATTGCTGGAACGTAATAAGAGTAAAAACATGAAAAGTAGGCAAAGACTCTCAAATTCTGGTTCACTATCTCTCTCTCTCTCTCTCTATTTCCATTATTGTATCTCTCCCTGAACTTTAAAAAAAAATCTTTCTCTTGCGATACCCTGTGTAATGCAGGTACATGTGCACATATATGTTCTCATCTTCTCAAGATAACAATTTCTAGTATACAGCACAAGCATAATAGGCTTATATCTACTTGGCCCCATTCTATGATGTGATTAACCCATTTGGTCTACAATTTGATCTAATTTCCCTTGATTTAATACATTGTACTTTACCCAACTCACTGATCACTCTTTTTGAATAGTTGATTTCAAATTAGTGCTGGCACAATTTAGATTGCCTCCAATAACTCAAGCACTTAATCTGAGTTTTTTTTTTAAATGGTGCAAATCATAATACTGATAGCTTAACATCAAGTGAGAATTATTCAGTTATTTTCATTTTGGTGCTGTGTTCATGTAACAATCAGCCCAACACTACCACCAAAATGTCAACACCGAACTTAAAATCATGTAATGTGTTTATACCAATATTGTCATATCTTCATCAGATTTTATTTATTATTTTTTTTTAAAGCTTTATCACTGATATTTGTTGTTTGTTTGTGTGTCTGTTTTCCTTTCCCTACTCTCTTCCTGTCTGTATGAACAATTTTGAGTTGTGATAAATAAATCTTGATTTTCCCTTGCAGGGTATCTATACTATGGTGTAATTGCTTGGTTGTCTCCAGGAAGAAAACTGGTCTTTGATCTCAGCTAAGCATTGATGTAACTGAAGCTATTTTATTATGATTGTCTGTCAAGACAAATAGACCTTGCCTACATTAATATGATGGTAAAGTATATCTTACTTATTTTTGTCTTAAAAGATTGCTGAATACGAAATTTCATATCTCTTTCTTTGGCATTTTCTTTTGACATTGTGTTAATAATGATGAAGCTTGTGTTTATTAACTTATTCTAAGAAATATTTACTAATTATGTTTCTGGGTCGAAGTGCAGTATGTTTTTTAACCATGTCATGCTTTTATTAACATGCTAACAGTTTGCCCTTTGGGTATATGCTCAGAACTAAACAGGCATTCAATCAGATATATAAAAGGACATATCATTTATGTTTACATGTACTGTATAAGCCAATATTTTCGCGTACAGATATTTTTCAACGATTTTGGACAAGTTTGGGAAATTTTGTGAGTTGAATTTCACCATTTTGGGATATTTTCATTACTATAGATGCTTTTTGACGTGGGAAATTTTGCAAAGTTGGAATCGCAAATTTTGTGAAAAAAAACACCAGGGAATTCATGAATTTTTCACTTGCAAAACATCAAATAAATTTACTGTATCTTTAGATATATAATAATACCATGAAAATTTGGTATCAAAAAAGAGCTTATTAAGCTCTTTCAACATGATTGGGATGCCATGGATTCAAGAATATTTTCAAGTAAAATGTCTTTGTAGAAAAAAAAAGAATTTTGGCAATGTTTTCTAGTGTTAATCATTATATTTCAAAAAATCTTTTCATAAAATAATAAATGTCAAATTTATGACTGATATTACATTTCTTCGTGATATGTCCCATTGAACATAAGTGTGATCTGAATGCTTGTGTTGAGAAGTAGCAAGCACAAATTTGAAATGTTTTGGTCAGTTCTTTTTAATTTGTCTAAAATATGAAGTTTTTCTCTGGGAAAATGAACACCTAAATATTCTTCAAGCTCCCGATAACAACACATGTGATGAAGAGCATGACATACTCATTTGTTTGATACCAAATTTGTCCTGATAGGCACAGATATTTTATAATATACATTCATTTTACGATGTTTGGCTAGTGTACAATTTTCATTGAATTTCCTAGGTGTATGTAAACTTCTGGCCTCAAGTGTGTATATACTAAAAAAAAGTTTAAATAAGTTTAAATGAAAAAAGAAGAAGATTTTTCAGTCACCTAAAATTACATACATTTTCTTCCTCTCAGTTTTTCGTCCATGTTCAAGTGGTAGCCTGACTACTGGTGAAGCAAGTGTGTTTACAGGGCTCTAACACCTGACTGTCCTAGGTGGGAGCCAAACCAGTGAAGAAGAATATCATCTCTTCACACCAGAGGAACAAGAAAATACAACAGCATAGGCATGTGAGTACAACAATCTGTGTAAGAAAGTCATGAATTAATTCCTCTGATTATCACTTACTGTTTTTTTAATTGATGATTATTTTTACAAGGGATACTGAGAAAGTAAGTAAAGGTACTGCAGTAAGCAATAAGATAGTAAGTGTAAGTGTGAGCTGAGACTGAACCAGCAGGTCATTGTAGCGACATCCCGAACTCTCTGCCAACCCGCTCATCCTTTGGGAAACAAAGCAAGGCAACAGGAAAAGAGGACGTTGCCGAGATACTTTTGTGAATGTACTCAAAAAGATACTGGACTTTCTGGCAACCAGGAACTACACAGTCATGCAAGATAGATTTGATTTAGAAATATATGTTCATGGAGCCCGAGATGGCACAGGCTAAATGCTATTCTGCCCTCGATCTACTACTACTACCTCTACTACTAAGTGTGATAAAATTGTTGGAATAGATTTTAAGGACAAGGATTTATATAGTAATTTCCCATGCATCATTCTGATATCTTAATGAAGCGAGTACTTTTGGTGACGTCAGAGAACCATCAATTTTAAGTCCTATCCAAGGGGCAGCATGCGGTAAATACAATCTTTGAAATATGTGCGTCAAACAGTTAAATCACTAAGACAAAGGAGAGCTATTGCTAGTGCATTCTTTTTCCTTTTAATTTTCAGAACCCATTGTTAAAATTAATCAAATGTATACCATTAATTAAAGATACAATTTTAAACCTTTTTTTAAATCTAAGGTCGACTCCATATAACTGTTTGGGTAGTAATATTAGTGTATTTTTATTGTTTAAATGGGAAATGTAGTTATTCACTGAATCATCGTCTCTTACTTTATTTTATATCAATCCCATGTAGGACCGGGTCAAGCATTTGGAGGCCTGAAACGAGGGAGACTGTAATAAATGACTCCATCCCAGTTTACTCTCATGAAAAGAACACCATCAAGTGGCTCTGTCAAGGGGGATCCCCGTGCTCCGATGTCCTCACCAGCAAAATGATGCGCAGTCCTGAGTACTACTTCCTAATTGAGATGTCAAACTATGGAGTTGATACAGACTCTACCTACTGCCGCTATGACATGCAATTTGTTGTGCACGTACATGGCATGGTCATCGGCAGCAGAACTGCAATTATCACTGTTGCAGTGAGTGCCTGATGAGCTTACACCTTTTTTTATTTAATCTATGGTGGAAATACAATGTCTTTTACACCCAAGACTGCAGAGCTTAAACTGATTTTCTTTTTTGTAGAATACCAAAAGAAGACAGTCGCCCCACCATTTTTTAAAAATAATTTTCGAACGGATGAAGTAAGACGTAAATCAGATATAAACAAAAGTAAAATTGTGGGGGGGGGGATATTTTGTTGGAATATTTGTATAAATTCTCATGCATAGCTACTTAAATTAATACTTATATGTTTACTTTTTCCTATAGTACTGTTTAACTTTCAGTCTTTAATTCTAAATATAAGTAGAATTATAATGATCATAACATCACACGATTTCAAAGCCGACACAATCGATCATGTTTTTTGGAAACCATATATTAAAATACCTAATACTTCCAGATATGTGTTCATTAAACCATACCTGTAAAATTTTCTCCTACTATGTTACCTTCTTTGTATATCCACACAGTATTCATTTGTGGCGAGCTTTCTGGCTGTTGGTCTGTTCATCATGTGCAACGTCAACGACAGGCGGCTGTGGAAGCGGGTCAAGGCATCTTGCAGGACACATCCAGAGCATAGTGGGAAAGTACATCCAGCCAGTAGCGATTCCTCAGAGGAGATAGAGCTGGAAGTCCACTACACGGAAGGTTTAGATCATAGGCCAGTTGGTGAGTCCTAAAATAAAATGTGAAAGTTAGTCTATCTTTAGGTTATGCCCTGGTTAAGCTTATATTGTATTGTCGTCTGTTGGTGGTACACAGTTATAAAGTATAGGATGCTCTAAGGGTTAAACTCTATCTTCTAAATAATGATCTTTATTACGTAGATACGATCATCGACATTGTTAATCGTAGGCAACTCAGGTGGACAAGACGTAGTCTCTGATCAAAGATATTTATCACTTATCATTACAGCTTAAACTAGTTTTAGTTGGTTGTTGGCAATTTTGTTATCAATGTCTGATACGTTTAAATCCCCCAACAAAAAAAGCAACAAATAAACTATGTGTCTATGAATACAATTGGCTAAGTCAATCAGAAAGTAGTAGTAGTAATAATAATAATAATAATATATGATCATTTATATAGTGCTTTTCCAGTTAAACTGCTCAAACCGTTTACAGAATACTATTACCCTGTTCATGATCATATATGGTAAATGAGGGATCAAAATATCAAAATAAATGTGACATAAATACATCAAGTCTGATATCATACAATGTATCTGCAATGATATGTTACCAGTGGCATTATTATAGTTTTGGAAAAGGAGTTTTTAGGGAAAAAAAACAACAAAACATTTGATTTTTTTTTTATAAAACAAATTGTCAGTAGTGTCTCTTAAAGTACATATTGATTTATTCCTGCATAAATTGTACATTGAGAATCTACAATCTACAAATACTGTATTCATTATTGTAAATCAAATCTATATTCCTTCCACTCACCTATTCAGGAGCATCGACCACAAGCACTGTAATAGAACAATTAGTCAGGAATGATGAAGATTATTATGGTTTAACTCCAGGTAAGTTACAATTATGTTATGATTATTCAAGGAAAAAAGCACCAATTTTACACAATAATCTACAAAACATTGAATAACAATGACATGGAAGTAAAATGTATCTGTATGTTGATTTAAAATTTGAATTAACCAAATAAATTTTCAAATCATTTTAAAACTCTTCAAACTGTTTATTTAAATCGCTTGATGGAGAGCATTGTACATCATATGGCCTACATGAGCTTTCCCTGGTTTGCTTGGGAACAAGCTTAGGAAGAACAGGAAATCTAGAATTCATGTCATAGAGGAAAATATATCACTTCAATGGACTACGAAATCAAAGGTAACATTGTTGGAAGGACAAGAAAATTAAATAGTTCACAAGTATCAAATATCTTGTATAAAATATTTTGATATGATAATGATTGATATGCACATCACATGTAAACGTTTTACAGTACATAATTCATTTTTAAGGATTTGAAAATTAATGCCTCATGCTATTTGTTGCTTCTACGTGAATCCTTTTATCTTTTTCATTACAACTTCCAGAATTTGAAGGACTAGAAAACATGGGGACTATGGACTCTAGGCATAGAACAAGCAGCCTTCATCATCGCTCTGTGTCATCTAGTATTGCAGATAAATCAAAAACGTGAAGTTTGGTTTTCTATATAGTTGTAGACTGTAGACTGGGTTTTTGAAAATATTACAGGTGTTGAAAGATAGACCTGTGACCTGTAACATAAATGATACAACCTATATTACTATTGATTTAGTCTTAAAAATCAACCATAAGTCTATGGTAAACTGAGAACCGAAGTGTTACAATCGATCATAAGATTAATTGTATTTTTTATGTTACAGGGCACTGGTGGTTTTGTGAAGTATAAAGGACATCCAATTGTGATGTCCCTTTGCATATATCTGCAACAGATTAATCACTTTCGGACTGTTAGATATTGAGTGCACACAACATCTTCTTATATAAGCTTGTGCAAGTCAGCATCCCTCCTTGTAACTGCCCCATCTCCCTACCAAGAAAAGTGGTACAGTTGTACATTTTATTACATAAATGAGTCGAATATCTACCTCAGGATGAAGAATAGAGGATATTTTCAAGGTTATTGATATATTCACATTTTATGCATGCCTTGAATACAGTGATTACTAGTGACAACCCGAAACTTGTTATATGCTTGTCTGACATAGCAGCAAGCCATGTACAGTTGAGGCCAAATGTTTACATACACAAAGGAAATTCAATTGAAATGTTTTTGTCAAGACTTTTTAAGAATTTGTCTAAAATATGAAGATATTTTAAAGGAAAAATGACATCTAAATATTCTTCAGCTCCTGATGACATGCCAGTGTAATGAAAGAACATGATATAATTATTTGCTTGATACCAAATTTTGCATTATAGCACATATATTTTTTAAGATAAGGTAAATTTTATGATACTTGGCAAGTGTACCATTCTCATTGAATTTCCTGGGTGTATGTAAACTTCTGGCCTCAACTGTATGACACCTGTACAGAGTTTTGCTCCCTTTTGACACTTGATTTAGATCATTTTGGGCATATTTGGAATGCTGAATAAAAAAAATCCAACGAATATGTATGTTTTAAGTTTTAAAGGGATCCAGTAACAATTAATGAGATGCAAACTTGCAATTTAGTACACATTTTGCCAGGAATCCCTTGAAATTTACAAGCCAATAATTGTTTGCTTTACTATCAAGATATCTATGATTTCATTTTGAAATTTTGAAGACTGTTACCGCAACACTTTTCAGATGGCATGCTTTCCACCATGGCATTGTACAGCGTATTCTGTGTTATAAAATCACTGTACCTACCTCACTGCCCTCTTCTCTTTTGTGGCTTGCAATCATCCATTGGCGCATGCCTAGCAAAGTTGTTTACATTGTTTTAAGATTATGACTTCAGTCACTTTCACACTTTTTTTGGAAAGTTACTAAATCTTTATCTGATTAACGTAGCTTATTGCATAACTTTGCTATGATTTTGAGAACCCCGTTAATGTGGACAATCGATATAAGTGCTCCATTGTAAATTGATCTGCATGTATTCTAAAGGTGAATGGCACCTGAAAGAATGTCCAGCAACTGGATCTATATGAGCTTCCTTTTTTTTAAAAGGCATGGTACATTCCATATGTCATGGATAAAAACACTAATGAAAAAAAATCTCTTTGTTTTAATGCAGCCCATAGGCTTCCTATATGTGATGCATCACATAGAAATCAGACACAAGTCGCAGAGGAAATTCAGCACAGTGTCAAGGAAATCGGCAAAATAATAAAAATTATTTGGGGGGAAATATTTTTTTGATTTTCTGAATTCTTAATGTTTCTTGTATGCTCTGTAAAATAAATAAATAAGTAAAAATAATTAGGGGAAAGCCTTTAAAAATAGATTGTTTTGTTGCAATCTTTGACTCTTTTCTGGCAACTTGTGTCTGATTTTGATATGATAAGTCACATATGACATGCAAGTTATTTTATGCAAGCTGAGAGAATTGAGTGAAGAGGCTGAGCTTCTATTGGTTTCAATGTACAGTTTTCAATAGTAACAGAATCATTTGGATTAAATTCTTTTCATTACTGTTTTAATGCTTCATTTTGAAATGTTTGTATGTAATGTGATGAATTCTACTATCAAGCCGTGTTCATATATTCTTGCCTATTGTGTATATTTTGTAAATATGTGATATACAGGAGTATGTACAAATCTGTTCATTGTAAATATATGTTATCTATTGGTAAGGTAGAAACCTCTCTTTGTGCTTTGTTTCAATTTGATTTATAATACTACAAATTAAACACCCTACATATCCATAAAAACCCACAATTTCTTGCCCTATTTGAATTAGTGCCTTCCAGTTTGGAGGACACTGGTATGTTTTGTTTGTCTTGATACAGTCGTCTTCTGTTAAAATGAGTTGCTCTACCAAATCAATTACCATGTTAGAATGAAACCATGTATTATGAACCCTGTTGCATAAAACTTTTATTATATTAACTTTAACATCAATGATAACTTTCATGAAATACTTTTGGCAGTGTTACCATAGTAGTCACCATTGATGTTTCAGTTACTGCAATTAGCAACTGTTTATGCAACAGCACCACGGACAGAAATTTAAAGGTGGATTACATACATCATGATACCAAATCAAATAAAAGAACCACCACCTTGGCTTTTAAACTATCATTTCATTGTTGCAATAAAGCGAGTTTATTCAATAGACACATTTCATTTTAAAACAGTTTCGAGAGAGCCACAGGTGCAATGCATATGAATCGTAACTCTCTCCAATCTTTCACCAATATCCATACAACTTAAATACGCAGGCATAACTGTACAACAATTCACATATCGCAGTGTTGTTTTAAGCAATGCATGGGGAAGAAAAATGAACCATTTCAACCTTGCATTGCATTGAATAACAGCTTTTCATTTTCTTTCTCAATCGATACTATTCTCTCTTCAAAGAGAAATTGAATTAAACAGAATATTAGCGACTTCTGTGAACTCAACTTGTATCAATGTTCATTAAAAAATATTCCCAGAGATCTGCTATAAAACAGCAAACCATTTCCTTTTGTCTAGGTTTCTGACTTAAAAAATCATAGATACCATACGTATACAATTCTTGAAACTTTTTCTATAAGATAACATTACTCTTTGAAATTCTAAGCTTTGCTTCAACATAACAATTCTTAATTGCAGCACTTTAACAACAAGATGGCCATTTCTTTTTGTGCTGTAAATGATTTGAATGTAATCTAAATAATTTTAAGCAGGATATTGGGCACTTGTGTTCTCTGTTGGGTTTCTTTCATAAAATATCTAAATGAGCTGTTGCGGGCATCCAATGTGGTTCACATTGCTTTGAGCTGGCAACTTTCAAAAAAGAAAAAAAAAGAAAAGATGAACTTTAAAATGAGGCATTCAGTATTTCATTATTTTTTTATTTCACCAAGAAAAATGACGGATCATATTACTGTTCTACTTTTTCTGGGACACACTGCACATGAACATTGATATGTCCCGTAAAGTCTACTTCTACTAGCAATTATGACTTTTTGAAGTGAACACAATAATACTCGGATCTGTCTGAATAGCATGAAATGTTTTTCATCTTGCATTGATGGTTAACAGAAGTTTATATAACTATTGGGGCATGGTGGAGCATGAGTCCAACCATGCAACCAATGAGGTTAGTGGATATACACATAAAGCACATGCGACTCATTTCAGCGTGCTTGATTGGCTGCGTTCTTGATCGCAGTTTACAATCTTAATAAAAAAACTGACAGGCCTTGGCAGAGGTTAATGGAACATTAATCATTACATTTCCTCTGTTGAGAATCAGAAGGTAATTGAGAAAACCACATGGTTTCCTTTCAGCAGTTTGCATTTTACAATATAAAAGGTTTAAAATAAACCTCAATGATAATCATACATGCCATGTGACGAACATTCATGCGACACATTCATTTGACCCGTTCAGCCCAAAAGTTATTGCATGTATATTATCTCAAACATTTTCTGCTTAAAACTACTATTCAATAATCAAAGACATTCTCAAATTTTCCTTGAAAAAAATAAACACTCTGAAGAAACCATTGCCAACCATTAGATCTTTCACATCTTAAAAAGGATGATTCTTAAAATTATTTACTTTACTTTCCTCATCTTCGAACAAATGCAAATGAATGAGCAAATTAATAAATCAAGATAACACATATCCACTAATTACGATTTGGAATGTTCTAGAATGAAGTTTGAGATGACATAATTCATATAAAACAAACACTTTCAAGATTTACAAGCAATAGGGTGCTTTCTTTTCTTCTTTTTACCTTATTCATTTCAGAATACTGGTACAATAAATGTGTTTCTTTATTCCCACAAACTCCTTTAGAAGCTACTACAAAATTCATATTTCTGCTTGCATTTAACAAAACTTTCTAGAATTTACACAGTATACAAGAAATTAATGACTTGTTTGATAATGGGTTTACGAGAAACCACTAGACCTATATCAAAGAAATTTTAATGGATTATTTTTTAGTTTTATACCAAAGAATAGGAACATAGAACCAGTTTCAAGTATGATTGAAAAAAAAAAATCTCCACATGCCATAAATTCATGAGCCCCTATTTTGCTTACTAACAAGACTATCAAATAAAATAATTATATAAAGCCTTATTAGAGTGAGACCAAGAAATTGCAGCTTTTCTCCCTATGTAGAAACATGATCTTTCTTTATCTTAAATTGGACAAATAATGTCAATACCAGACCTATACCCTGTAACACAAAGATTTACGATTGATAAAAAGATATGGTTAATTTTTTTCTTGGTAACCTCATTTTGAATGAAGGTACAGTCATGGATTAGGATTAGGATATGATTAAGATTAGGGTTAGGGCTAGGGTTAGGATTAAGATCATCAACTCTGGTGTACCCTGTCCATGATGAGGCTACTAAGAAAAAAAAATCAATTGTATCTTTTTATCAATCGTAACACTTTGTGTTACAGAGCACTAGAGTGATTGCAATTAACGCAGAGATGTTTAGTATGTAATCAACTTGAGCTACAGGCAAAAGAAATGGAAGCACTAGTTAAAAAATCTAGTTGAGATGTAAAGCAAGGATTTGGTTATGTGTTAGTCACTTTATATTCTCACTCACTCCCCATGATCAACTCAGAAAATATTCTCATATTTCATATAATCAATACATATTTTGATAAGGTTCATACAATGCATAGACTTGACAGAATTTAAAACAAAAAAGATGCACATCTTTTGTCCTATATAGACATAAACACAAGTTAACTTTGATAATCCTTTTCCCATTTAAGGCACATAAACTTACAGATGCCAACGAATGAATAAATTACATAAAAAAAGCAAGAAATCTGATAATCTTGGTTTATCAGACAAAAAATCTAACAGCTTTCGACCTCCCTCTAAGCAAAACAGACAAAAGACTCCTCAGCTAAAATTGAACCTGAAGAGTAACAAATTTATTCTGATGTAGACTTGTGTTGCAATGCCCCTCTTCAATGAAAACAGTATTGCGTCTTTTGACAGAAATGAGATTTTTATTCTAAACATAGAAAAAAACTTTACTTTCATTTTGTGGCCTTTACATAAAGATTTTGTGGACGGACAAAAGGAAAAGAGAAAGTTTGCTGATGTACTTTTTGAAATTTCACAAAATAGGGGGCATTCCTATAGTCCACAGGGCCGAAAGAACATGTGGACTATAGACATCGTGACCCCGGTGTAGGGTCATTGTTCCCCACCTTCCTAGGTTTAGGGTTGGGGCATATTTTGACCCGGTGTCCTAGGGTCATCGTGACCTGGTGTCAACCCTGGGTCTATTGGCCCTGTGGTCTATCGTGCTGTAACCCACTAAATTACCCTTGAATCAAATCTAAAAATCCTTCTACATCATATGTGCAGTAACTGTTCTTGTGCCAAGCATCAAATATCATATACAAAAAATAGGGGAAAAAAGAGGAAAATAGCACCACAAAATTGAATCTTTTATGGCATACTAAAGTCATTCTAAAAAATCAAGATACAGTGTATGTATTACATGCTTACATTCATTGGCACACGGCACAAAATAACAAAAACATTTTCATATTAAAAGACAATCAAGGTATGCATAGGGCCATTACAGCAACAACAATAACAACAAATAAATTTTCCTTTAAATTAACACCCACAAATTAGTACATTTTTCTTGTTCCCATAATACCATATCTTAATACTACCATCTTACTAATACAAACTACATATTTCTATTCAGTTAAACTGATATTGAAGATAATGACGCTATACTTATTTAGGAAGTAAGGGGCAAGGTGTTGTCCAATAAATAAGTTCTTATCAAGTTTAACCCCAAAGAAACGTAAATGTAAATAAAATCATCAAAAATTATGTGAAATTTAGTCAACACAGGACAGCCAATTAGAGTTGTACATTAACAATGAAATTCTTTTCTAGCTAGCGTTGCTCAAAGACAGTGTAAATAGGCTATAAAGAGTAAGGAAATATTACTCTCAAAAAAATTTAAAAAGACATCAATTTTTTTCTAAACTTCTGAAGAGTGCAGATGCTATCAATATTCTTAATTTTTTAAAGGGGAATTATCCCCTCAGAGAAATTTGGCCTAAATGCTTGGAAACAAATCAAAGAAAGATATTGGCAAAAGATTTAAAAAATCCGACAATGAATAAGAGGGATATGAATTTTTAGAATTTGAGATCACTTATGATATGGAAATCCTCCAATTGGCAACCGACCATTATGTGTGATGTAATGCAGGGAGAACTTTCCTATTTCTATTGTACACACATTACTAAAAATCATCTCTTTTCTCAATTCTAAAGGTAGAATAGAGAATCTTTCTATGTAATCGCATGTAAATATGTTAAACACATAATATATCATACACAAAAAATCACTTCTATTATTTAGAATGGGAATAGAGAGACATTTTGAATAGTTTTTTTTTACACACCAATGGCACCATATTGGGAGTTCTCCCTATATGACATCACACATGGTGACCGAGTTGCCAAAGGGAAATTTCCCATATCATTATCATTCAAATCCTCATAACTTCCTTGTTATTTATCCAATTTTTACCAAATCTTCACTGATGTGCTTCTTTGATTTTTCTACATCCACAGTAAACCAACTGTCTATAAATGGACAATTCTCCTTTCTTTAAGTGTTGTATATTTCAAGTTCTTAAATACCTCATTAACCATCATTAATTCAACCAGATTTAAACAAAGCCACACCAAAATTTCTAATTTCATTAGATAAAGTGCAATGTAATTGTCAATTTGGCAGAATTTATTTTACATCCGTTCCTCAGTAGTCAAGGCAATGCTTAGAACTTTCTATCAACATCCAGAGACTGCAGTGAGCGAATGCTGGAGAAGAATAAAGATATATTGCAACATACATTGTATTGCCAAGACACAGCGTTTGAAACCATGCATATACACACTGCAGACTGGACACATCATACACACATTTTGAAAGATTGGTTTGCCACACATAGCACCTCAGCCACAATGGCGATACTGAAACTAGATGAAGAGCAGACAAAAACAAAATAATACATTACCGTCAATGGCAAGTTATGCTTCCTTTTGGCAGTGTGTGAAGGGGGTATTTGTTGTAATATAGGGAAGAAGACCAGCAGTGGAAATTCCTGCCTTATGTGGAGTGATCATGTGGCATTATATGTTCAGAGTCAGATGTATGATGTACTTCATGGCTGGAACCATTCACATCTTAGCCAACCACAGCTTTAATAAACCCCGTTTGTTGAACACCCATCGAATGCAAACCAGAAACGGGATGTTGTACCAAGGTAGCTAACAATATATTCTTCGACAATAAATTGGCATTATCTTAACTTTGAAATCATTATGTCTTTGTAAAACAATATGATAGATGAAAAATGAAATGTTCGGAAATGCCTAAGAACTTCAAATTAAATGTTAAAGATCTTGCACATTCTCAAACCAACTTCTACGTCATCCACATGCATCAGGTTGCGTTTTGGTGTACACAATAACCTTGAAACATGATCTTTACAAGGCCTCATCTCACATCTTCACATATCATATCATTCACGCTATATCTCGGGCTCACATACAAGTCTCTTGACCAAAAATATCTTAAACAAAATGTCACTAAAAATAAATCATCCATAGGCCTTTTCAATAAACATTCTGTATCTTGTCATAGATAACTTATAAAGAACAACCAGTCTTGCCACATCTGTCACCTTCGAAGGTGTTGTTACGAGTTACTTCACATCAAGTAGGCAGTGATCTGTCGCCAGTCACCCAATTGACAATAACACATGAAATCCTACTGAGGTGTTGATTCTGTCGAACAGAACAGACGGATGATGAAATGGCCATTTTGTGATGCTCTACGTTCTAATCTGCATGTGGATTGGACAGCATGGGAATATATTACCATCTACAGCAAACTTCAAGTTGGTGAGATGTCACCAAAGTCTTTGAGAGAGTTGATAAGTAGTTCTAAACTCTTGATGAAAGCACCAATCGGATCCTGTTTTCGCATCTTTGGCCCCACTACTAATCTTGATTCCGCAGCTGCTGCAGGTGTCGGCTGGATGCTAGCGTCCTGACCTGGAGGTGAGGTTGCCGATGAGGACTGTCCTGGTGCTTCTGTTGGTGATCGAGGTGACAGGAGCGGAGGTTGTGGACTGGTCGCCTGATTATCGGGGGACTGTGGCACTTTGGCATCATCATCACCACTTTCTGCTTTTTTGTCAAGCGATTCACTTACAGTTCTCTTCTTACTGTTTTTACCTTCCTTTGATCCTGTTTTGCAGTCAATTTCTTTCTGAGTGTCTTTGATGTCACTTTCCTTCTGAGAAGTTTTTGGCATTCCAGGTTTCAAGGTTTGAGAGTCTCCCTTTTGGTCCTTTGGTGGATGCTTGATATCCTGGCTGAGACGTCGTCTCTTGCTTGGTATACTGTCATCTGTAAACATAAGACAAGGGTAAGTTGACATTTTTAACAGAATTTAGAGCAAATACATGGCAATCATGGCCCTAAAACCTAAATATTACCCAATTGGTTCTAGGACAACGACCCCCTGGACACTTTCCCCCCCCCCCCACTGAACAACTAATCCCCGCCAAAAATCTAACCCTAACCTTATTTCTGGGGGTATTTGTCCTGATACATACGTCAAAATAAGACACCTGCATATCCATATTTTATAGCGATTCAAAATTCTAGATTCTGGTTTCAACTTTGACGTCCTTAACAGACAAATTTGACTGTATGATAAAGTTTATCTTATTAAAAATATGTAGGGAATATCATGTAATCCCAGGGGAATTCCAGAAAGATATACATGCAATGACATACCTGACGATGTACTCTGAGTTTGTTTGACATCTTTCTTCTCCTTTTCATCTTCTTCCGCTAGGGTCTCCTTTTCACTCTTCTTCCCATTCTTCTTGCCCTTCCTCTTGGACGACTTCTCATCTTCTCCGCAAGACGTCTCTTTGGCCATCCCAGCCTCTGTGCTCTCGCCTTTCGACTCCTCCTCCACCTCAAACTCCTCGGATGATGATGCCGCGGATGACGATGAAGATGATGATGTGGAGGATGATGTTCTGTGTTTCTTGACAGGTGGGCGGGTTTGCCGAGGGATGGGGCCAGAATGATGTTTCTTACACACCTCTAGGATGTGTTTGAGGGATGGTACTAAGGTGGGATTGAGCTGCTGAGGAAGGACTACTGAGAACATTTGCAGTAGGGCTCGTAGATCCTTTGAAAAAGAGAAATTTGAAAATTCTCCCTGTTAATACATAAAAATTAAGTGAAGGAAGGAACATAATAAAGATTCAACATAATGTAATTCAGTAATGAATTATTTTTTTGCAAGTATTTGAGAAATCCTTCAAAAAATATTTTCTGATGTACATGTAATGCATGTGATCAATCAGTTGTTGGATGAAATGGTTATGATTCACAAAAGAGACAATGTCTACAAGTGATTCTTAAATTTTAATCATGCCTACATTTGTTTGTGAAATTTTAATAATGCAGCAGATTTGTAGTTTGAACCAGCAAAAAATAACTGCTCGGCAGTGTGGTTTGATTCTCTCATTGATTTTTTTTTGTCATCACCAAAATTCAAAATTATTTAGGATGGTAGAAGCTCAAAGGAAATATGATCACTGAGGTAAATGTATGCTTTGAAGAACTCACCCCATTGAGCTTATAAGCTGCGATGGCAAGTTGATGCCTGTCATAGCTAGCCATGTCATCTCGTTCTGCTAACACATTGTTGCATATAGTCTTAACCACTGTATCCCAGTTATTGCACAGTATATGTTGATACACCTGGGAGAGTGAAAAATCAATCAAGTTATCACATTAATGATCGTAAATATAAATTTTAGTTTTTAAAATAACAGTCAACGCAAGGTTGTATACACTAACATTTGTGCAAACAAATTGTTTTGCAATTTTGGAACAGTTAGACAGTTCTTGAGAGCATACTTTAGAAGGCCTTATATTAAATTGGAAATTTTTGCAAGGACTGTAAAAACATTCAGTAAAGCAGGTAAACCAAAATATCACCAATAAAATTGCATTGCTTTAAAGGTAGTGTCAGCCTTTTGCAGGCAAAAATATTACACTTCTAGTTTTTGAGAGGATATAGTAGTATATCAATGACTATATCTTCCCACAACATGATTAAGCTCAAATGTGTATGTTTGTCATTATATTGCGATTATCAAAATTCATTCCTATTTTTTCGAACCTCGAAAAATATACCGCACAGTGCGAACCGTTGACCGTTAGCGCAGAGAATAATGCACGCTGATGCGACGTGTGTATATTGCTGTGTGTGCTGCATGCGCTGTAATATCAACGATGTTGATGGAGAGCTGGTCTAGATTGGTAATCAGATTTTCGTTTCATATTACTGATCTAGGCAACCTATGACAGTAAGATTGAATAGACAGTATAGGTTGATCATATTCTAAAGTTATGCCAAGTTGCATTTGTTTTCGCAATTTGTGAAAAAGGCTGACACTACCTTTAAATGACAAGATACTGGATAGCTTATTTTGTGAAACTGTTTATTCTTAATACTATGCATTCATTTTCTTTATCTACATTAGTAAACAGTTTTCCCCGGGTAAAAAAAAGGAGTATGGATAAATCAATATTTTCTGTGCTTAGAGTTGTACAAACTCTTGATATAATAGTAATAATTTAACTAACAAATTAACCTTTAACTAGCTTAAATATTAATGTCATTTCAAAAACCTTTTTACATTTATATGCAATTGTGGTACCAGATGGGGAAAACTGAAACTGACCTAATAACAACGATTTATTATTTTTTGTTGGACAAAGAATTTATGCTTAATTTTACACTCACCCTGGGAAAGAATATACAGAAGAAAGACGTGACATGTACATTGTTGAGGAATGTTCGTTCATCTAAGAGTACACTCTCTACATAGTCGTGGAAGGACTGTAAGCTGCATAGAAGCTGAATGGAGTCCCTCTCACTACCCTGTAAATATAAGATTTAGAGATTAAGATTAAGGGATTAATAAGTAAATAACAATGAAGTACAATAGCTAATTTAATGCACTTTTATCTAGGAGTATACACTACATAATCATGAAAAGATTGTAAGCTGCATAGTAGCTGAATGGAGGCCCTCTCACTACCCTCTTAGTATAAGATTAAGAGATCAACATCAACAAGAATTACGAATTAACTGATAAAATTCCAAGTAACATTGTTACTTTAACATGCATTATTCGCAAATTTGACATTCTCTTGCACTATTTTAACTGACATTTAGTAGAATATTTGAGAGAACTTTAAAAAAAAGAGAAGTTTTTATATCATTGCAATCTTTACTTCCAGTAAATACATTAAACCAAAATCATAAATTCTAGGGATTATTGCTAGTTTTGAGCCGACATATCAAATAAAAATAATCAAAATATTTTTTACCTGTGTATGATAGATGGTCTTCCAGTATTTGGCAAACCAGTCCAGCTGTAATGGGATACCTTCATATGCTACTAGTACACCTGTAACATGTATAGACAAATATAAAGGTCAGCAAACCCAACATTCAAAAGCAAGGCCTTACACATGGTCTCTATATTTTGCAAAGTGATATATTTGTTGTAATGAAGACATCAAAACAATAGTGAACTTATACTCTCATGATTTTCCCTGCCTAGTTGAAAATAACAAAGACATTTAAAAATTAAAATGTAAGCTTATACAGTAGTAGGACCTCTAGACATTATCTAGAAAGATTTTTATCGTTTTCTTAGCATTGAGGTAACAAAAACAGTTGATCAATCAAAAAAATCTTATTCACTCCAATGATATCCTCTGTGAAGCAGAGTTTTCACAGTGCTTTTGCCACATCATTCGCAAAACGTTTGTGTACCCTGTGCAAACCCTGCTCAAGATTCTTGTGCATGGCAGCACTGGAAAGCATCTCAACAAGGTTGTGTTCACATCAAAGAAATCAAAGAGATTTATTGTGCATGGCAGCACTGGAAAGCATTTCAACAAGGTTGTGTTCACATCAAAGAAATCAAAGAGATTTATTGTGCATGGCAGCACTGGAAAGCATCTCGACAAGGTTGTGTTCACATCAAAGAAATCAAAGAGATTTATTGTGCATGGCAGCACTGGAAAGCATCCCAACAAGGTTGTGTTCACATCAAAGAAATCAAAGAGATTTATTGTGCATGGCAGCACTGGAAAGCATCTCAACAAGGTTGTGTTCACATAAAAAAAATCAAAGAGATTTATATACATTAATCTGCGTACCAACCTCCCAATTATAGCCCCCCCCCCAAACATTTATCCTAAAATATACTATTCTTTTGACGGTCAACTTACTCAGTCCTATGATTTCCTCTGTTAGCATCTTGTTATGCATGGCTGCATAGCAAAGTGTCTCAACAAGTTTGTGGTACGGACCAAAGAAATCCAGCAGTGTTTTGTCGTATTCAGGGTCAGCTCCCTGTTAGAGAAAATGAGAAATTAACAAAATCAACATTTCAAAATTTATAAAGAAAAATAATTGTTATGTATATGCATTACAATAGTGTCAAATTGAGAAAATTGATGTTACAGAACTACATGTAATAACTGAATTTTAACTGCATAATTACTTTATGTTGATGTAATAATAATAATAAATTACATTTCTATAGCGCTTTATACAAAAGTTTTATGCACTTGACAACAAGTATATTTAGACTAATACTTATTACCATTCTTCAGAAGAATATAAAATCTGAATATCTTTATTATCAGTAACATAAGAAGCCCATTAATCAAGTGTTCTTAACCACATTTAAACAAGGAAAATCAACTGATCAAATAGCTAATTTGTGATAGGTTCTTCTTACGTGTGAGGTCTCCAGCTGACTTGGATGCAAAAACATTTGAAGTTCTGGTCTGGGAGCCCTCAATGTAGCTTTGTTCAGCAGTGGTTTGGGCATCCTTCTTGGGAAGTAAGGTCCAGATGAAACAACTACCAAAGAAGGGATTTTTCAACAATTATAATAACCAAAACCAATTAAAAACAAATATTCACCCTAATGAAATAAACAATTGAACATTTGATAGTCATATTTAAGATAGTTTGAACCTTGATCGCTAGGGCACTCCAGTGGTCTAATGGTTATGATGCTGGCCTAGTAATCCAGAGGTCGTGGGTTTATATCCTGCCTGGGCAGCCTGTAATTTTTTTTCACACTGCAGTTGTGTGTTGTACCTTTGGAGATGATTGAATAATTATTTGCTGTATTTATAACATCCCAATGGAGTAAACATTTGATTAAACAAAGTACATATGAATTAATCAAGAAAATAAAGAACCATATATGAACCAGAAAAATAAGACTGAAGCTCATTTGACTACCTATTTCTTGAAGAGGGTGGTCCCATATTACATGAATTAAAAGCAAATAGCATAAAGGAGCAAGGATAATGTTATCCTTATTACCTATCAAAATATATATTAAACAAGAACAGAATATAATTGTTTTGATGAGTACCAGTAGGCCCAGACCTAAAAAAAAAAAAGGTCATGACCCAGAGTTTACAACGCACCTGATATGTTAGACTGCTGCTGGAACTGACGATGAGCATGATGCATCATGGGTACTACTCTCTGAACAAAGTCATGTGGATAGAGATTCACCATGCTATGAAGAACACCTGTAATCAAAACATTTCAAATCATGAGAATTCAGGTGATGACATACAGGAACAATAACAAAATAAAAGTCATGTGCAAACTGTAGGTTTACTCTAATAGAAAGACATTTGGAGGGATATTGCATCTTGTTAAGAGGCTCAAAGTTTAATTTGCAATGTAAGAGCTGATATTCCTTTTTTTTAAACCACTTTTCAATGTAATGATAAAACAATTGCAGTGCATCTTTACTAAACAAATATTTGTTGTTGTTGAATATATGATTTCCTGCATCAAGTCTGGATGGGGCTTAACCCTATTCAGACTGGCATTTTCAAGAGGAGATTTTGACTGGGGGGGGGGTCAATTTGACCCCCCCCTCAGATCTCGGCTGCGGATAGTCCGCTCGCGGCGAAATTTTGCGCGAACGTCGCTGCACATGTAAAGGGTGTCGCTGGTATGTTTTTTTTTGAAAAAAAATTTCACGTATTTAATTTATGCTAATTTATGCATACTCATGTATGCAAATTAGATGCTTTTTTATGGAAATCGTTAATATTTCATTAATAAATATAGTTATGAAGCCCAAATTTTTTCTAAAAGTTGCTGAGTAGCAAAGACAACAGTATTGAATAGACAAATTCAGAAATTTCAAATCAATTCTTTTGTATTCTATTGTTTTATGAATTTCTTATGTATTCTATTGTTTTTATTTCTTATGTATTTCTTTGTTATTGTAATTTTTTATGCTTGAGTAATGTATTTTGATCAATATAAAGACAAATTAAATCAATCAAAAGGCTCAGAAGGCACAATTATCAGTGTTACAAAGAAATTTAGAAAAAAGCAGTATTTTGTACACAAACGCATGCAAAATGACGATTTTCGTTCAATTTAGGCCTGACATGCGATTACGTAATGTTGCGTAACGCGACAACGGAGTATCCGATTTTTTCGAACTTGAAGTCAAAATTTGCGAGACACTTGAAAGAAAAAAGTCATAAAGCGCCGGCTTGTGATTCGCAGCGGTTGCGCGGCAGTCGCGGATTTCGTACAGGGGGGGGTCAAATTGACCCCCCCCCCCAGTCTGAATAGGGTTAATAAATACAATCACTTGGTTCTTTTTGCTCTCATGAAATAGATACAATTCTTCTTTGAAAATAAGGAAGATCATTGAGAAGGTTTGTACTTATCAACACACTCAGTCTTCATATGATCAGGTGTGTATGGGTTGAGTAATGTGAGTAGCTTGTGAGCAAAGTTTGTACTTACTAATACACTCAGTCCTCACATTATCTGGTGTGTATGGGTTGAGTAATGTGAGTAGCTAGTGAGCAAAGTTTGTACTTACTAACACACTCAGTCCTCACATTATCTGGTTTGTATGGGTTGAGTAATGTGAGTAGCTTGTGAGCAAAGTTTGTACTTACCAACACACTCAGTCCTCACATTATCTGGTGTGTATGGGTTGAGTAATGTGAGTAGCTTGTGAGCAAAGTCCATTCTCTCAGGAAACTGTAGTAGAGAATGTTTCACTTCTAAAAAGACAAAATAACACACCAATGATTATTAATGGCTTGTAGTTATTTGATTTTAGAACATCTTTACATCTATATGTACTTCCTGTCTGGACTAGTGGGTTCAACTTAATTTCATTAAATTATCAATTACTAATTCTCCATTGAAACCGATCTAAACCCCCAAAATGGCCTGCTGCCAAAAATGTGACACAATTCTTTGATAGCTCCTTCGAACCTTTGGTGAGAAAGTAAGACTACCAGATGAAGCCTGTTGCTACACCACAAAGCGAAATTTGAAACCGACAAAATAATTGAGAAATACCCAATTATCAAGTCATCTAATAAAATAGTTTACAGTTACCGATAGGAGGTCTGTAACGTCATTGGGTCAGGGGTCACCTGTACATGGTCTCCTCTATACCAGGAATTCTTACATGTGAAGTCTACAATACCCTTTGATTTACATATGGTTTTCATACTTTTTGCGCTGATATTGTGAAAATATGGATGAAGAATCGCACTTGTCTATTGATGAGATAGACAATGTATACTTATTCCTATCTTTATTTTGATACCATGTTTATTTGAGTCTCTTTTCTCAACTAAAAGCGAAATTGGTAAGTTACCAACTCGCATACGGCAAACCTGTATAGAGTTCGCCGAAACCAAGGGCATTGAAATCTCGATATTCGGACCGGTGTGCAGTTTCTACTGGGCAATGTCAAAGTGTCAATTATTGCACATATAAGGCCTCAGCAAAATCAATTCAGTTGAGAACAGAGAATGGAATAAACATGGTATCAAAATAAAGATAGGAATTCAATCTCTTACCTGGTAGGTGTTTTATCAGCGTACTGTTTTGTAAAATCTTGAATATATCATGGAATTGGTCTATGACGGTTTGCCGTACGCAAGTTATATATATCGAGCGCACAGAGCGGGGCACCCCGCCGCAGCAGTTGGCTGCCAAGTCGCGCTTTGCCGCTCATCACTCGGGCGACTCGGCAACAAGAACACAGTCCGTTTTTTGCAACTTTCTGGGAGGAAAACGTCAGTCAAAGTCATGTAAATGTCTCATCATATTATTCAACATAGCAAACGAGAAGGAAAGACCGATAAAAAGAAATATACAGCTAGATTTTTGTCTGATAAAATTTGTAGATATGTCGTTCGTTGGTTGACTCATGGGTTGACTGTACGGTCGCCGCATTTTATGTACAGTTGGCCTGACCCCGAAAGTGGATATCGGAGACTCGCGCACGCGCAGACTCTATCTGTAAACTCCCCTATTTAACTGAATGAATAGTATCCAATCCTGTAATAACAAGTATGAATATAAGATTTTGGTATGTGTAAAATTATTTGTTTAGTATAACAAGGCAAATGATGGGGTTTCTTAGTTACCATAATTTATGGATGTTTCTGTCAAGAAGAAAAAGTAACGAGCTATTCAAACAACCTGTTTTTAAAGAATGAACTTCAATTTTTGGAATCCAGTTTGCAAACATTGGGCAAGCTTTGAGGTTGTCAAGAGCAACTTTTGTTTTAAAATATATGCAAAAATTTTAATAACTACGAAAACCTGTCTATTGGCTTGATACTTAGCACCTCGTTATAACAGGAGTGGACTGTAGTATGTAAGTCTACCTTTGAGGTCTTGTTGTTGGATGGCGACTCGTAAGACTGCATTTGTTGTAGAGAGAAGTTCAACCAGCTCACATGCAACATGGCAAGCTGTAGCCTCATGGTACATCATGTGAAGTGTAAAGAAAGCCTGGTGATGATAAAGTTTAAGCCAATTAGTAAAATCAGTATTAATAATAAGGATAGTAATAGTAATAATAATGTTTTTTTTATAGAGAGACTCGTAAGACTGCGTTTGTACTAGAGAGAAGTTCAACCAGCTCACAGGCAACATGGCAAGCTGTAGCCTCATGGTACATCATGTGAAGAGTAAAGAAAGCCTGGTAATGATAAACCAATTAGTTAAATCAGTATTGATAATAATGACAATAATAGTAATAATAATTTTTTTTTTTATAGAGAGACTCGTAAGACTGCGTTTGTACTAGTGAGAAGTTCAACCAGCTCACATGCAACATGGCAAGCTGTAGCCTCATGGTACATCATGTGAAGAGTAAAGAAAGTCTGGTGATGATAAACCAATTAGTAAAATCAGTATTAATAATAATAATAATAATAATAATAATAACAATAATATTAATATTAAATTGTGTGGTTTATGGGTCTATGGTAAGAAGAAATAAATCATTATATATAAATAAATGGAAAAAATGGATGCATTGCCAAAAATTATAATTCATGATGTCAGATCTTTAAATTATCAATGTATCTTGAAAAGGATTCTGTATTCACATACTAGTAATGATATATATGATATATGTTGGCTTACATTAAAAAATAATAAATGTTTGCCAACTAAGCACCAGTACGAAACTCCTGTAAATATAACTTTGTTCAAAATGTGTAATGTGGGCTTCATCATAAATGTACTTACATCAGCTAGTCTGCTAAGACCCTGCTTGCTAAGTACCACTGATCTGTCATCATCATTCTCTATTAACAACCTGAAGGCACTGTGTTCAACACACAAAAGAAATATTAATATAAGTCTCAAAATATAAAAGCAAATTCACTATGATTTGATAGTTATGATTCATTTAAAACGGGAGTAAAGAGGTTACCCTGTCTCAATAAACTTGTACAATGCATTCTTTATCATCATCATTATTATCAATATTTTGTATTCTTCTTCATATTGCTTACCTAATGAGTGTAGTCCAACATGAACTTCTTTCAAGACATTATAAGTAGCAGAGCAGATTCTTGAATTCTGAGTAATATGTACCTCTTCCTCATCGATCATCATCTTTACCATCATCATCTCTATCACCACCATCATCATTACCATCAACATCCTCATCATCATCAACATCCTCATCATCATCATCATCATCTCTATCACTACCATCATCATCACCATCAACATCCTTATCATCATCAACATCCTCATCATCATCATCATCATTTTCATCATCATCATCATTCTTATTAAATACCTTATGAGTGTAGTCCAAAATGAACTTCTTTCAAGACATTATACGTAGCAGAGCAGATTCTTGAATTCTGTGTAATATGTACCTCTTCCTCATCGATCATCATCATCTTTACCATCATCATCTCTATCACCACCACCATCATCACCATCAACATCCTCATCATCATCAACATCCTCATCATCACCATCATCATCATCATTCTTATTAAATACCTTATGAGTGTAGTCCAACATGAACTCCTTTCAAGACATTCCAAGTAGCAGAGCAGTGTCATCTTCTTAAATTCAGTGATATGTTCCTCTTCTTCATCGATGTCGCTCCGTCTTGTTACAAACAGCTTCATCATCCTGAACAACTCTTCAACAACCTAATCAAATAAGAATATTAGCAGCTTATGAATTTGAGCCTCAGCATTTTATTTACATTGCTTCTCTCCACCCAGATGCTATTATACAAGGGGAACTTATCACAAGGACATGGTACTTAGAATTAATAGGCCTTACAAAAGGGCACTAGCTTGTCAACTTGGTTCTGAGCTAGGGATCTGCATTACAAGACTAACGCTCTTCTGACTGAGATATCATGCCTCTCAGAGAATAAATTGACAACTAGCTAGATTGCTTCATATCGTGTTAAATTCAATAACAAGAGAAATTATATCGTTTCTTTCAAGCACTGTGTTCAATATCTTGCATTTTGGAAGGCACTATATAACATTATATTTTATTATTAGAATCCAGCTCATCCACTTAATGCTGCCATGAGAATAAAAAATAGTATAGTATTTATAGTGAAGTGTCGCTAGGGCATGTTTGACAGCAAAGTCTGTATTTACCATGGGGTATTGGTTGGCATGAGGAGTGAGATACTTGAATGCCCATTGCATGTTCTGATGCGTTGACAACATCCTGGCAAACTGAGGACTCTGGTGGCAGCATAACCTGAGAAGGCCGTAGTACGCTGGCAGCATGATGCGGTTGAATACCACCACCTCTTGGTCATCATGATCGGCACTGGAAAGGGAATGCATGTCAAAGAAAATAACAGCTACATACATATAAACGGTGCTAATTAATAAATGATATTTTCACTATAATCATCTTCTTTGTCTCAAGTTCTTTCTCTCAATGTTCTGATTGCTTGTATTATCATATCTCTTCATATTTGAATGATCATATAGCATGTTTCTAAATGGAATTAGAATCTGACTCTTCCCATTATTTTCATCATTATACCATTGAACTGTAACTGAATTCATCCTGATGACAGGGCAAGGCACATATGATTGGTGTTCCCTTGTTTCACATATTACCTTTTTTATTCAGAGAGCATTTTTCCCAAATGGGTCAAAATTGAACTTTTAAATGTTTTGTATAAAGAGCCTCCTAGTAAATATAAAAACAAAAAAAAGGCTCAGATTTTTTAGCCAATGTATTGAGCCCTTCTTTTAGAGTGAGAAGCCAAATTTTGCAACATGTAGTGCAGAACCCCTGCTAATAAAACGAGCTACATACAGTATGTAGTTGTATGGGATGTGCTTCGTCACGGCGTGATTGGTGATTATGAGTTCCACGTTATCTGGGTAGTCTACGCAGGCGTTATACCAGAACTGCAACAGCGCCTGTGGGGGAAAACAATAGTACAAGTTGTGTTAATGGCATTAATTTTCATTACATTATCTTCGAGGACCAGATATAAACATGATATTCATGAAACTATGGCTCTCAAAAAATACTCTCAAATAATGCATTAGTAAATGCATGTAATTTTTGAGACACTATTGCTTGTCTTCTTTCCTAATTGGGCATTTAAACTTCACTATACTCTCTTTCTCTCTTCTCTTGTAAATTCTTTCTCCACTTCAAAGGCCCACACATGAAATTACTTTTGTAATCTTTGATATAGTCAATATGCTTTTTAATGACTGTATTGTCCATCTTCATCCCTTGCAAGTTCTTGTCATTAACACTTGAACAAAATGAGCATTTTAAAAGAGACAACCTGCCTATGAAGTCTAAAATAAAAACCACACAACTCCCTAGAGTCAGACCAAACCAAAAAAATAAAAATAAAATAAAAATGAATTAATAAATAATAATAATTAAAAAAAATAAATAAACACAAGTAAACTTTGTACACTGTGTAAAGCACTTCAATTATACTTTTTCATCATTAATTTGACAGGAGGATGATGATGATGAAAATAAACTTTGAACTTTGAAATGTCCATCATACCTGTTTGTTGTGATTGCATGAAATGGGAGGTTCTGATAGTTTAGGCTGGTAAAGATTCCACAGATCCATGAAGTGTGCAGAGAACTGATGAAATAAAACAAGATAACAATACAAACATACATGTAAGTGTATCACCATGTCATTAAATGACATTAGTTTCGCTTTGATACTACAAACAAAATTGGCTACTTACCAAACAATCAATGTTCTTTACCTGAGATCTAATTATCAGAAACTTAACATCGTGTGAAGAAGCTTAATTTCGGATTTTAATGAGTTTTACTTTCATAATTATCCACTACAAAATGAAGATTGTTCCTCGTCAGACAGTAACTTTCAGATATTGTATTTGTGGAAATGAACATCAATTTTTGCAGATTCGCATGAAGATCGGCACGCGCAAATTTAAAAGACATGAATATATGGGCATGATTTCTTATAGCATGTCTTGAATTGGTTCAATGGCATGCTAAAGAACATGGAGGGCGAAACTAAGAACTTTGGAACACATTTAGAAGCTGCTCAGCGCAAAAATTCAATTGCGGGGAAAACTTTAGAAGCTGCTCAGCGCAAAAATTAAATTGCGTGAAAACCAAATAACCAATACAGTTGACTATCTTACCATTCTCTTCTCAGCTCTAGAGATAAGGCAGTGATTGAGTACAGCAAAGTAAGCCACCAGCTTAGATGTACCATGTGCTGTTGCATCTGTCGAGGAAAGCAAGGAAGTATCTCATTAATCAATGGGGGGGGGGAGGAATCAGAGAGTAACTTTGCTCTTCAAAACTCAACGAGTGTCCTGTGCCCTGTAACACAAAGACTTACGATTGATAAAAAGTTACGATTGATTTTTTTCTTGGTAGCCTCATTTGGAAACCAGGTACGGTCATGGATTAAAATTTGGATATGATTAAGAGTAGGGTTACGGCTAGACTTGGGATAAAGATCATCATCTTTTGAGCATCATGTCCATGATGAGGCTACCGAGAAAAAAAATCAATCGTAAAAAAAAATCAATCGTAAGTCTTTGTGTTACACCCCACTGGACATGTACTGAGGATTATTTTTTATATTTTTGTTATTATTATATGTTATATGATAAACATATGATTATCCTTTACACAAAACCAATGCCATTATCAATTCTCAATGATGATGATGTTGATGATAGCTTCTTGTATAGCAACAGTATCCACCTCTGATTGGAACTCAATGGCCCGACTTCACAAAGGAGGATTCTGCAAAACCCACGGATCCGTGGATCCGTGGGTTTTTTAATCGACGGCTCCACAGATCCACCAGTTTATGATTCACCAACAGTTGACCCAAATTATGACGTTTTATGACGCTGTGGATCTGTGGATTCAGTCAAGTCCACCTTTTTGAATACCATATTGAAAATCCTAGGTCCAACCCTAGGTTAAAGATGTACGTTCCCCATAGTGTAGAGGGAGTTCAAAATACGTACGCGGTAACGAACTGTGCAAGCTGCCCATTCATACCAACGCTGTGCGACTCTTACGCAGTGGTCCAGAAACCGAAAGCTAGAACACCCGAATGATTGCCGAAGTCATGAGCCGATTTCTTATCGGCAATGATTCGCGTGCAAGCGAGAAGGTGATATTACAGTAATACATAGGGTCTATTACATCTCGAGATCCGAGTACTGCAATGTATTCGGCCCAGGTGCACTGATACGGTGCTTTATACACACAGAGGACACACACACGCTTGTATATCGCGAATCGCGATTGGCTGGCGTCTAACCGTATGCAAATTAAGTCATGCTCTAAGCTTCGTGAACAAAATGGCTGCGAGCACACTAGCGCATCTTGTTTCCTCGTTTTGGTTTAGCGATGCTCGTGAAGGACCACCTTTAAACCCAGGTTTGAAACCATGGATTTTGCAGAATCCACCTTTGTGAATTCGGGCCAAAGTACTTGCTCTAAGCAATGTCCCTAAAAAATCCAAACTTTTAACAGTAAGTGCTTAATCATCTCTAAGATAGAAAACGGCTAGAAATGAAATGAATTCATAAGTAGAATAAATACATTTATAAATGCATGTTATTTCATGGTAATTTAAATAGCACATTCCTGCATTCTGTTCAAGTCAGAATAAATTGGCTAAATGGTATTGACCATTGAAAGGCCTGGATCATACTTACCAACATAATGTTTAGCTCTGGGGAGTAGAGATAGAAGCAGCGAGTAGATCTGATGTAATACTATCAGGGACTCTGGGGCCAGCTACAATGAAAGAACAAAAGAAGAAAATTAAAATTGAATGTGTAGATGTCTTCTTCCTTTTTCTTTGTGGAAAATTATTTTGGGGAGACTTTCACATTCATTTCAAACCAACACGAAGAAGATATTCACATAAATTTTCAGAGATTCAGAAGCTTTGACCATCTTCTTGCAAAGTATAAGATAAAACATTTAAAGGCACAGGCTCCTCTAATAAAGTCTGTTCAGGTAGGCCCCATTTACATCTGTATCTGTTTTGAGCAATAACAATTGAGTACAGTGTCACAGCTGATTGCAATCGATTGAATGCAGTTGTACATAATTTGAATGGAGATGAGCTCATTTAATTGCAATCCACTATGAAAATTAAATCTCTAGGGTACTATAAATTGGGTTTTAAAAGTATCTTTCCAACATCAGCGTTGGGAAAATTTCTGGAGTGATGAAAAATTTGATGACAGATCCATGTACATGTACAATCGATGTTTAGCGCAGGATAAAGTTTGAACTCAGTTTTGGTCTCAAATTACAAAGGATTACAACATTTCAAATCTCTCTGGACATATGACCTTTGACCTCTACTTACCCTAATTTCTCTCTGTGGACTATGGAGCGACCTCGCTGACCTGAAGGATTGTCTGAAGTGAGGATCTGGTACTAGGGAGATCAAGAGGAAGGCAGCAGCTACAGAGGAAAGAACAACAGGAATTAAATTAGAATTACAAGGTGGCACACCCCCATAATTTCAATTACTAATTGACTGTACCTGTTAAAATTAGAAAGTTTTAGTGGCACCCCTTTGTTGTCAAATCCTGGATCCACCACTGATAACATAGAACATTTTTGTGAACACAGGAGTTATAAAGAAAATATATTTACAGCAAAATATTTTCAATTTAGAATTTATGGATCAAATGAGTTAGGACATAGAACACAAAATTAAAGAAATTGATGTCAAAAATTGAATATTTCATTACTTTTATCCCTGTTGATAATAATAATAATAATAATAATTTTTAAAAATTTATCCAGTGTATCAATTTCAGTTATTAAAACTGTTCTACCAGCAGGCCCAGCACAACATGATGTTGTTTATTACATACATGTGACAGTAAATTACCTTTATGAGCTACTTTTGTTTTCGCTCTTTACAGCAAGGAATAGGTTACATTTTTTTCTGCACGGCTTCAAGGAACCTGAGACAGTGTTTACAATCATTGCGTTACACAACAAATGCACCCTCATGCTGTTCAGTCGCGATAGTTACTCTCGTATGGGTAATCTTGAGAGATGGTTCGATAACTCTTATGACAATATCAGCTTGCTAGATATTCAGCGCACACTGGTGAAACTTCACCAGGAGACCTCTCGCTAGTACATGCACATCTAGTTGCTACTCGAGTCCCAGCGAATTCTTTGCTTTCGATCTGCCCTGAATTCTAACAATATGTGTTTTCCACAGGCATTCACTGCTAGGTCTACTAGTTCACCTTTCTTGTTTTTACTGTGCTCGGGATACCTCTGTCAGTTATATATTTCCTTAATTGGTCAACTCTCATTCCACAAATCTCCACTCGTACCCACGGTCACATAGTCTACCATCTTGGACACTTTTTCTGGATCCATGTCTGCAACACATGGTATGAATGTTGGAGGCGCATGGATTGTGAAATGCATGAATTCTAATCATTGGTTTCCACTTCAGTGCAGAGATAATCATTCGTGGAAGTCCTGGGGGTGTTTCACAAAGAGTTAAGTACAATTAAAGTTTCAATGAGCATGATCTGACAAATGAGGTGATGCATAATGTATCGAATGTAACTCTTTGTGAAACATCACCCCGGACTTGGATGGGTCTTTCCCTGGCATTACTGAATCTTGGATCTAAGCTTACCATTTCTGACCCTGTTGTTCTGATGGATAAGGAACATCTCAACCCATCTGTCTATATGATGCAGTACCCAGTGATGCGCCAGCTTGTTCCTTGGAACCTGGGCTGCTAACCAGTCTAGGACCTGCTGTGGATTGTACTCAGAAATCTAAAGTTCAAAGGTCCCAGAGAAAAGCAAAATGTTAGGAGAGTTGTAAAGAAATCTAATTTTACAATAGTATGTTATTTAGTTGGTGAATTGGCTTTGACAGACATGATTCAATCAGATATGATTATTTACATCTGGAACAGACGTTGAACGTTGACATTGAAAAGACATGACTGAGTGATTTAAATCATGGTCCGATCAGAATCAGTTTGTAGGCAAATGCCAAAAGCTGACAATGAGCATTACTGCTTGACCAAGTCTTGATCCCTGATTAGTTTTAGTTACTCAGAACGGGGAAAACCCCACCTATGTAGGCCTAATGCATGTAATACTGGTGAATTTTGTTTCCATTGTCTGTGAAATAAATTCCATGAACAATTTTAGATAAAACATTAAGTGTAATTCTGTAAATTAAATTTTTTCACGAGTTTTCTATCCTAAATTGAACTGGATATAAAAATCCTAATTTCTAAGGAAACAGATGGAAGTACAATTTTAATGTATCAAATGAAGCAAAACCAATGTTTATAACAAACCGCTTTGAGATGGCAGTCATACTTACATCCCATATTCTTTGGAGGATGATTGGTGTGAAAGAGGTACAACCAGGTGGGACTGGTTCCACAAGCAGAGACAACATCTTGAAGAATGGTATCCCATTCTAAGAGAGAAAACAGCATTTGATATAATTATACAACAATCGAAGCTAAAATCAAACATTTACAACATTCTTAGGAGAATGATCGGTTTGAAAGAGGTACAGCCAGGTAGGACTAGTTCCACGAGCAGAGATAACATCTTGAAGAATGGTATCCCATTCTAAGAGAGAAAACAGCATTTGATATAATTATACAACAACCCAAGCTTAAAATCAAACATTTACAACATTCTTTAGGAGAATGATCATGTTTGAAAGAGGTACAGCCAGGTAGGACTAGTTCCACGAGCAAGATAACATCTTGAAGAATGGTATCCCATTCTAAGAGAGAAAACAGCATTTGATATAATTATACAACAACCAAGCTAAAATCAAACATTCAACATTCTTAGGAGAATGATCGGTTTGAAAGAGGTACAGCCAGGTAGGACTAGTTCCACGAGCAAAGATAACATCTTGAAGAATGGTATCCCATTCAGAGAGAAAACAGCATTTGATGTAATTATACCACAGTCCCAGCTAAAATCCAACATTTACAAAACCATTAAAGTGTAAATAAATCTTTTCTCGCATGGACAATCATAAGACATACTAACTTCACATGCAGATAAACTGAAAGTTATTCATTTTTATTTAATTCAGAAATATATGGCTCCATTGAAAGCTTGTACCTCATTGTTGGTTGAGATTATGTGTAACAGGAAAATTAATTGAAATGATAATGAGCTATTCAAAATGTAAGAGGGAGGGGGAAGAGAGAGAGAGAGTATGTAAAAATAAAATTTACCTCAGGACTCAATTTGCTGATTGCATTGAAGATCATGGAGATTATCTGTGAATGAGTAGAGAAAGAATGCATCAAAGGACAACTCTAACTGTATGTGTCAAACTATGTCACACATTTCCCTGTATACAGCGCGTCCCAGAAAAAAGTATACCCAACTTTGAGAGCCTCATATTAAAATATTATAGCTTGTGTGAACTTGAAATATATATCATGATAAAGAGCAACTCATATTCTTTTCAATGATACCAAAATTATACTTGGTTTGTGACAGATGACTAAGCAGTTGGGCTTTACAAAACAAGCGCAAAATGTGCCCTGTCCCAAGTTTGAGCAAAAGCAGCCCTTGCATTTCAATAGACCAAGTAATCCTTTGTGCCTAATGAATGGAAACAGTCAGGAAGGCTGACCTCAAACAAACAATGAATGATCAGAAAGCCAGGGCTGCTTCTCAGACAACTTGGTACAGATCACTTTTGACCAATGTTTTTAAACACTTGAGTGTTCAGTCATCCATGACAGTATCGGTATGATTTTGGTATCAATGGTTTGAAATGGTTTGAATCTTATCTTTCAAGCCATTCACAGTCTGTTCTTTTGAATGGTCTAACATCTTCCTCTAGGTTACTTGCATGTGGAGTACCCCAAGGCTCTGTCGGCGGGCCCACCTTATTTTCTATTTATCTTACCGGCCTTCGTACCATTTTTCAACGTCATTCTGTTCTTTATCATCTATATGCAGATGACATTCAGATTTTTGTTTCCTTTCTTCCACATCAAGCTACTCAAACACTGCGCAAATTGTAAAACTGCATCTCGGAAGTTAATGACTGGATGAATTCAAATTCTTTGTTGTTAAACCATAGTAAATGCAAGTTTTTGCTTTTTGGTTCGAAATCAAATTTGAGTAAGTTAAATGTCAACTCCATTACTATTTCTGGTAATGATGTACCCTTGTCGTCTTCATGTCGCAATCTTGGCGTCGTATTAGATTCCCACATGTCTATGTCAAACCAAATCACTAGTATCTGCAAATCAGTTCGCTATCAATTGCGCAATATTGGCTTTATCCGGAAATATCTTACTCGTTCTGCAACAGAGAAACTTATTCATTCACTCATTTCTTCTCGCCTCGATTTTGGAAACGGATTACTTTATAACTCACCAAACATACATATTGCGAGATTGCAAAAGCTCCAAAATGCAGCAGCGCGTATTGTTTTGTTGACAAGCAGACGAAGTCATATCACACCGATTCTGCAAAATCTCCACTGGTTGCCCGTAAAAGAACGTATCAATTTCAAAATACTGCTTTTGGTCTACCATATCATCAATGAAACAGCCCCCGAGTACAATAGATCTTTATTAATTAAATACCAACCCACACGAACCTTACGATCATCTTCCTCTGGTCTTTTGCAAATTCCCTTGTCAAAAAAGTCATGGGGGGAGCGAGCTTTTGCTCATGCCGGTCCAGCCCTGTGGAATACACTTCCACAGGAGCTGAAAGATTCATCTTCATTGGAAACGTTCAAGACGAATCTTAAGTCTTATTTGTTCACTTGTGTTTATTCTTGAAGACAGACATTCATCCTTGTGTACTATTCTTTGTATTACTCTGTAAAAGCGCCTTGAGCATTTTATTTACATGGAAAATGGCGCGATAAAAATCCCATGTATTATTATTATCATTAGATAGAATATGAGTTACTCTTTGTCATGAAATTAAAATTAATTACACATAAGTTATACAATTAAAGTTGGGTATACTTTTATCTGGGACGCACTGTATAAAGCTTTGGCAATAATTATTAGACGATTTTCCTACTAAGCTCCAATACCTTTTGGACTAATAATTATTTCCCAAGCTGTATGTTAAGCAGTTCCATGAAAAATTCATTCCAAACAACTTCACCATGCCCAAAGTCTACCACCTAACTCTACAACTAACCCCAATTGACCAGGGGGTAATTATACTGATATGACATTTAGATCTGATATCTCAAACACTTTATATGATGCTTTATCTATTATTGTTGTCACTTAATTTTCACACATTTTCCCTTACATATATATTGAGCATATTGCAGTACACAGATCACCTAAAAATGATATGAAATGTAGATATGAAATTTCAAACACTTCATACGATGCTTTATCTAGAATTCTTGTCACTCAAAGGCAGACATGCCAAGTTCAAAATAAAAATTTGCGTGAGATCATTCACATCGTGTTAGAAAGCGGTGCGCACGCGGCGCACGTTACCACATGTGCGCGCGTAGTATTGAATTGAATTGAATTGAATTGAAAAGGTTTTATTGAGGATCCAACATAGCAGCCCAAAGGCTGAATTGCATTCAATGTACAAAGTAAAACAAACAAAACATTTCAACAAAACATGATACATAAATTATTCATATTCAACCTAAGACTGAGAAATTAAGAAATCATAGGTCTGTAAAACGATGTTAGTAATTTGTACATAAAAGAGGCGCGCGCGTACGCTACACACGTTTCACGTAGTAAGCTATCTTGCATATAACGATCGCCTGCTTGGAAACATCGCAATTGCAAGTGATGCACGACAAAACTGGCGATATTTAGGGTTTTGAGACACCAAAATGGTAAAAAAATCTATAATAATACTACTTTTTCTCATTTTGCGTGAGAAATGGGGTGTTCTGCGGGAGATCGTGAGACGGACCCGAAATGCGTGATTCTCACGCAAGATCGTGAGACTTGGCATGTATGCAAAGGTCAAAATCACATAGCCAGAACCCACCCCCCCCCCCCTTCTGGCTGCGAGGCTCCTAACCAGTCCTTATTAGAGACATTCTCAGTTCTTCCAAATCATTTATATCCCAGCATACCTGTTCTGCAAGCTTTGGTTGGAACCGGGTGAGCCTGAAGATGAGATTCCTTGTTTGCTGTAGGTTGATGTTATCTCGGATTTGCTGGAACAAGAATGGGAAGCCCCTCAAAAAAAAAAAAAAACATACAGCATGTTATATTACCATACCTGACGACCATGAAAAGCAAGAAATAGGAGTAGATTATTGAAAATTTCCAATAAATAGGTACATTCCTGAATTTCCTGTATCATTACAAACAAAATTGTACAAAAATAGAAACACAAGGGATAATATGGCTCTTTTCTATTCCCTAAAATAGAAATATTCCTAATTGGAGGAACAGTTGGCAGGTACAGTTGAGACTGAGATCGTTGCATAGTTGATTGCCATCATCTCCATTAACATTGCGTACAACTGAGCTAAATTGATTGCAATTAGCTCTAACGTTGATATAAGGCAGTACTGTATGTAATACAGTGACACTTTCTAAGCTCTGCTTTATTTTTAACCCTTTAGCACCTAAACCGCCCAAGACCGCCCCTCAGTTTACTTACTAAACTGCCCCAAACCGCCCCTGTCTTAAGCACGCTATAATCAAGATAGTATTAAAAATATGTGATGAAACATGCCCATAATTGTTCTGGATTACCCATTCGATGTGTGCTGTCCGATTCTGCACAAAAAAAAAAGTTTGTTTCAGGAGCAATTCGTATCGAAAAAACCTGATTGAAACACAGCATAACCTTTTGCGCTAGTGAGTAAACTGAAACTTTTTACGCAGTCTCTAGGTGATAAAGGGTTAAGCAAGTACTTCACTTCATTATTTCCTTTATAATACGTTTTAATTTCAACTTTGTAAAGTTTAAAAAACGGCTGTAGTTTACGGTGCAATATGTGAAAAGAAAGATCGATTCCTGTATTATCTCTCAGAGCACAGCCTACAATAATCTTCAGTTTGAGTTTCGAGTGAAGGACATGGGCTTACCATGAAGAAGAAGATTAGCCAGCAATGCCAATGATTACAGGCCTAATTTGAGACCCACACATCAGTAATTTAAAATCATCCTTCAAGGCTGGTTGTACATTACATATTCCACCTTGTTTACAAATTTGGGCCAAGAAATTACTCTCTAATTGATTTCTTGTACATTTCTCCTTTCCTGTAATTGACAATGTCAGGTTGCTATTGTTTCAAATACCATATATTGGCTAAGCAATAACTCTCTTGTTGATTTCTTGTAGATATCATGTTTCCTGTAATTGACATGTCAAGCTTGCTATTGTTTCAAATACTTATGTGTGAATTTCACATTGCTGGTATTTCCTGTGTAATATACAAGCTGTCAATCAAAGTTTTCATAATTCATAAAGAGCTATTTTTATCTTTAACTGGGTCAAGATCGAAAGTTCATGAATAGAATGTTTGTCAACTTACATACTTACTAATGAATATAGATTCATTAAATTACATTTTTTAAACAAAAATGTCAATTGATTCTTTTATTTTGTGTTCTAAAAGGACTTTAAATTTAATAGAGATGATTAAATCAATTAGACGATGGGCCGTGTGCATAAAAGCAAGTAATTGCTTTTTCTAGAATTTTTCTCCTGCATTTTTTTAATATTATATTAATAATATTGTGTTATTTCTATATGATATTTAATTATTCATTTTGTCATTTGGAAAAAGTGTAAAAATGTACTGAATTAATTTGAATTAATACAAAAAGAAAATGTATTCGTAAAATCCTTGCAAAAGCAGTTACTTCTTTCATTCATAGAGGCCTATCGCCCATAAGACAAGGGATGCACAATTGGCTTCTTTGTTTTGCAAAGGACTCTGTCACCTTCAAGCATGGCAGTCCTTTTTGACTATTCATTTACATAATTACTACAACGTATCTAAACCATGAAGAGCTGTAAATACATCAAATCTACAGGTTTATATCCACTTGGTCTAACAGCAGTTGGCCTAATTCTTGGATTGTCTAATACAACATGGGCAACACCCATTTGGTCTGCTAACAATATGGTCTAATTTTCACTTGGTCTCATACATATTTGGTCTAAATCTCACTTGGTTAAATTGCCAATTCGTCTAATAGCCAAATGGTCTAAATGCATTTTAGCCTAAGTCCCAAATGAATATTAGGTCTATTACCAGTTTGTTACAGGAATCGACTAAATGATGTTCGGCCAGGTGGAAATTAGATAAAATGGGAATTAAACAAAATTGTAAATAGGTGAAGTGGCAATGAGACCAAAGAGCAACTAGACGAACTGGTTGCAAATGAAATGGAATTAGACCATATTGGATGAGACCGAACGGGCATGAGTCAAAATGGGTTTAGACCAACTTGCAATTTACAATTTACATACCTTTCCTCCAACCAGCACTGCATAGTCATTATGAGAGAGTAGCAGCCTACGATCTGTCCTTGACGACTCTACAAGATACGCTATCAAGGATATCATCTTCTCCAATGACGTTGGCTTGTACTTGTCTTCCGTCAGCGAGATGACATCATCATCATCATCTTCATCATCATTCTCGTCGTCAGATATTACCTCAACCTTCAGACAAAAAAAAGAAATGTGTTAAAGTTACAATCACACAATAAATATACAGTATATAACTTTGAAAAATTTAGCCTTAAATATAATCAAATCATGGGGAAATACAAAAAAATTGCAAAGAGCATACATAAATATAAAGAGCTCTCATTGGCTGTAGGATTAACGGAAAGCTAGCTAGCGTCTTTAGAAAAACACCAGTGTTCAACTGTTTTTGCTAGCATAAAATATGTTCTGTGAACTGAATTTGTCACTTCTTGCATTATGTAGGTGCAAGAGGTCCACTGAGACTAGGAATAAAAGATAAAGGGCTATTTTTTTGCAAAAATTAATGTTGAACATCAGCATATAAAGACATTACGATTATAAAGAGTACTCACATAATCAGCTGCTTTGGTTCCAAGATAAAAATTTGCCATGATGGATATAGCCTCAACTGAGGTCAGGAACTGAGCCTGGATATAAAAGCAAGAAAACAAATTAATCAGTTTTATTCTACATATGAATTTTTCCAACACTTTAGATCTTTGAATGCCATGTTCAGTGATAATCTGCTCATTATAAATGCTATATTATTATTATTATTATCATTAAACAAAAGTTCATTAATTTCACAACACTTTGGGAACGAAGAGGTAACTTTCTGTTTTATCATTAAAATCTTCTTGTATATATGCATCAAATGTTTAAAATAAGAAATTAGCACTTTTCCATCAAGGATATAAAACACTGTAGTGACATAAAACATTGCAAAAAGCCATTTTATTTAATTTCTAAATGTCATCTTCAATAGACCATATGCATACGACATCATAATCTCATAGCGCCCTCCCTCAGAAGATATAGGAATATGCGTAAACGGAGTTGTCAGAGATGTGCTACCTGCAGATCACAAACGCGTGTAAGGCAATGGCCTCAGCCTCTAAGATGGCGGCACGATGACGTCAAGGCATAAGGTCTATTGATCTTACCTCATCTTCTCCAATCTTTGCAAAGTCATAGAGTACCGAGAAATATTCAGTCAGATGCTTGCATTGTGGTCGCACTCCTATTGAGATCTGAGTGAGAGATAATATATAAGACAGAGATATATTCAGTCAGATGCTTGCATTGTGGTCGCACTCCTATTGAGATCTGAGTGAGAGATAATATATAAGACAGAGATATATTCAGTCAGATGCTTGCATTGTGGTCGCACTCCTATTGAGATCTGAGTGGGAAATAAGATATAAGACAGAGATATATTCAGTCAGATGCTTGCATTGTGGTCACACTCCTATTGAGATCTGAGTGGGAAATAAGATATAAGACAGAGAAATATTCAGTCAGATGCTTGCATTGTCGGTCACTTCCTATGAGATCTGAGGAGAGATAAGATAATAGACAGAAATATTCAGTCAGATGCCTTGCCATTGTCGGTCGCACTCCTATTGAGAATCTGAGTGAGAGATAATATATAAGACAGAGATATATTCAGTCAGATGCTGCATTGTGGTCGCACTCCTATTGAGATCTGAGGAGAGATAATATATAAGACAGAGATATATCAGTCAGATGCTTGCATTGTGGTCAGCACTCCTATTGAGATCTGAGTGAGAGATAATTATAAGACAGAGATATTTCAGTCAGATGCTTGCATTGTGGTCCACTCCTATGAGATGAGTGAGAGATAAATATAGACAGAGATATATTCAGTCAGATGCTTGCATTGTGGTCACACTCTATTGAGATCTGAGTGGAAGATAAATATTAAGACAGAGATATTTCAGTCAGATGCTTGCATTGTGGTCCACTCCTATTGAGATCTGAGTGAGAGATAATATATAAGACAGAGAAATATTCAGTCAGATGCTTGCATTGTGGTCGCACTCCTATTGAGATCTGAGTGAGAGATAATATATAAGACAGAGATATATTCAGTCAGATGCTTGCATTGTGGTGCACTCCTATTGAGATCTGAGTGAGAGATAATATATAAGACAGAGATATATTCAGTCAGATGCTGCATTGTGGTCGCCACTCCTATTGAGATCTGAGTGAGAGATAATATATAAGACAGAGATATATTCAGTCAGATGCTTGCATTGTGGTCGCACTCCTATTGAGATCTGAGTGAGAGAAATATATTAAGACAGAGATATATCAGTCAGATGCTTGCATTGTGGTCGCACTCCTATTTAGAGATCTGAGTGGAGATAATATATAAGACAGAGAATATTCAGTCAGATGCTTGCATTGTGGTCGCACACTCCTATGAGATCTGAGTGAGAGATAATATATAAGACAGAGATATATTCAGTCAGATGCTTGCATTGTGTCGCACTCCTATTGAGATCTGAGTGAGAGATAATATATAAGACAGAGAATATTCAGTCAGATGCTTGCATGTTGGTCGCACTCCTATTGAGATCTGAGGGAGAGATAAATATAAGACAGAGATATATTCAGTCAGATGCTTGCATTGTGGTCGCACCTATTGAGATCTGAGTGGAAGATAAGATATAAGACAGAGAAATATTCAGTCAGATGCTTGCATTGTGGTCGCACTCCTATTGAGATCTGAGTGGGAGAATAGATATATAGACAAGAAATATTCAGTCAGATGCTTGCATTGTGGTCGCACTCCTATTGAGATCTGAGTGAGAGATAATATATAAGACAGAGATATACAGTCAGATGCTGCATTGTGGTCGCACTCCTATTGAGATCTGAGTGAGAGATAATATATAAGACAGAGATATATTCAGTCGATGCTTGCATTGTGGTCGCACTCCTATTGAGATCTGAGTGAGAGATAATATATAAGACAGAGATATATTCAGTCAGATGCTTGCATTGTGGTCCACTCCTATTGAGATCTGAGTGAGAGATAATATATAAGACAGAGATATATTCAGTCAGATGCTTGCATTGTGGTCGCACTCCTATTGAGATCTGAGTGGAGAGATAATATAATAAGACAGAGATATATTCAGTCAGATGCTTGCATTGTGGTCCACTCCTATTGAGATCTGAGTGGGAGATAATATAAGACAGAGATATATTCAGTCAGATGCTTGCATTGTGGTCGCACTCCTATTGAGATCTGAGTGAGAGATAAGATATAGACAGAGAATATTCAGTCAGATGCTTGCATTGTGGTCGCTACTCCTTGCAGATCTGAGTAGAGATAATATATAAGACAAGAGCATATATCAGTCAGATGCTTGCATTGTGGTCGCCATCCTATTGAGATCTGAGTGAGAGATATATATAAGACAGAGATATATTCAGTCAGATGCTTGCATTGTGGTCGCACTCCTATTGAGATCTGAGTGAGAGATAATATATAAGACAGAGATATATTCAGTCAGATGCTTGCATTGTGGTCACACTCCTATTGAGATCTGAGTGGAAGATAAAATATAAGACGAGATATTCAGTCAGATGCTTGCATTGTGGTCGCACTCCTATTGAGAGTCTGAGTGAGAGATAATATTAAGACAGAGATATATTCAGTCAGATGCTTGCATTGTGGTCGCACTCCTATTAGATCTGAGTGAGAGATAAAATTATAAGACAGAGATATATATCAGTCAGATGCTTGCATTGTGTCGCACTCCTATTGAGATCTGAGTGAGAGATAATATATAAGACAGAGATATATTCAGTCAGATGCTTGCATTGTGGTCGCACTCCTATTGAGATTTGAGTGAGAGATAATATATAAGACAGAGATATATTCAGTCAGATGCTTGCATTGTGGTCGCACTCCTATTGAGATCTGAGTGGAAGATAAATATAAGACAGAGATATATTCAGTCAGATGCTTGCATGTGTGGTCACACTCCTATTGAGATCTGTAGTGGAAATAAGATATAAGACAGAGAAATATTCAGTCAGATGCTTGCATTGTGGTCGCACTCCTATTGAGATCCTGATGGGAGATAATATATAAGACAGAGATATATTCAGTCAGATGCTTGCATTGTTCGGCTCGCACTCTCATGAGATCTGAGTGAAATAAATATAACAGAGAAATATCAGTCAGATGCTTGCATTGTGGTCGCACTCCTATTGAGATCTGAGTGAGAGATAATATATAGACAGAGATATATTCAGTCAGATGCTTGCATTGTGGTCGCACTCCTATTGAGATCTGAGTGAGAGATAATATATAAGACAGAGAATATTCAGTCAGATGCTTGCATTGTGTCGCCACTCCTATTGAGATCTGAGGGAGAGATAAGATATAAGACAGAGAATATTCAGTCAGAATGCTTGCATTGTGGTGCACTCCTATTGAGATCTGAGTGAGAGTAAAAATATAAGACAGAGAAATATTCAGTCAGATGCTTGCATTGTGGTCGCACTCCTATTGAGATCTGAGTGAAGATAAGATATAAGACAGAGAAATATCAGTCAGATGCTTGCATTGTGTGACACTCCTATTGAGATCTGAGTGAGAGAAAGATATAGTACAGAAGAAATATTCAGTCAGATGCTTGCATTGTGGTGCACTCCTATTGAGATCTGAGTGAGAGATAAGATATAAGACAGAAAATATTCAGTCAGATGCTTGCATTGTGGTCGCACTCCTATTGAGATCTGAGTGAGAGATAATATATAAGACAGAGATATTTCAGTCAGAGCTTGCATTGTGGTCGCACTCCTATTGAGATCTGAGTGAGAGATAATATATAAGACCAGAGATATATTCAGTCAGATGCTTGCATTGTGGTCGCACTCCTATTGAGATCTGATCTAAGTAATACGTGAGAGATTAATATATAAGACAGAGAAATATTCATCAGATGCTTGCATTGTGGTCACTCCTATTGAGTCTGAGTGAGAGATAATATATAAGACAGAGATATTTCAGTCAGATGCTTGCATTGTGGTCGCACTCCTATTGAGATCTGAGTGATGAAAGTATATATAAGACAGAGATATTCAGTCAGATGCTTGCATTGTGGTCCACTCCTATTGAGATCTGAGTGAGAGATAAGTATATAGACAGAGTATATTCAGTCAGATGCTTGCATTGTGGTCGCACTCCTATTGAGATCTGAGTGGGAAAAATATATAAGACAGAAATAATATTCAGCAGATGCTTGCATGTGGTCCACTCCTATTGAGATCTGAGTGAGAGATAAATATATAAGACAGAGATAATATTCAGTCAGATGCTGCATTGGGTCGCACACCCTATTGAGACTGATGAGAGATAATATATAAGACAGAAATATTCAGTCAGATGCTGCATTGTGGTCACACTCTATTTGAGATCTGATGGGAGATAATATATAAGACAGAGATATATTCAGTCAGATGCTTGCATTGTGGTCCACTCCTATTGAGATCTGAGTGGGAAATAAGATATAAGACAGAGATATATTCAGTCAGATGCTTGCATTGTGTCGCACTCCTATTGAGATCTGAGTGGAGAGTAATATATAAAAGACAGAGATATATTCAGTCAGATGCTTGCATTGTGGTCGCACACTCCTATTGAGATCTGAGTGAGAGATAATATATAAGACAGAGAAATATTCAGGCAGATGCTTGCATTGTGGTCCACTCCTATTGAGATCTGAGTGATGAGATAAGTATATAAGACAGAGATATATTCAGTCCAGATGCTTGCATTGTGGTCACCATCCTATTGAGATCTGAGTGAGATAATAATTATAGACAGAGATATATCAGTCAGATGCTTGCATTGTGGTCGCAACTCCTATTGAGATCTGAGTGCATGATAATATTATAAGACAGAGAATATATTCAGTCAGATGCTTGCATTGTGGTCACATCCTATTGAGATCTGAGTGAGAGATAATATTAAGAGGTAGCAGATCATATTCAGTCAGATGCTTGCATTGTGGTCACACTCCTATTGAGATCTGAGTGAGAGATAATATATAAGACAGAGAAATATTCAGTCAGAGGCTTGCATTGTGGTCGCACTCCTATTAAGATCTGAGTGAGAGATAAGATATTGTTTAAATAAATATAAAATACTCTTTCATGGGTAATGTATATCAAATCTCTATGATGTACATTATTGTGGTAAATTTACATGTACATGTATTTAGTTTTTATATTCATTTGGGGGTAGCCCATTCAACAAACAGTAGTCTTTAGTAGAACCCTTATAAATATAATTGATATGTGTATATATAGAAAACACACACACACAAAAATTAATATCAAAATCTGAACATGCGAAAAACAGCTTTTCAAAGTAATTCAATAAACAAATTATAGTATATAATTACTTTCAATTTGGACTATTTCTTTTAAATTTAATACTTCATAATAAAATATTAATAACATTTAATAGATTTGCAACTGTTTCTCTTTTTAAGGGGAAACACAATTCTACTTCTGCCTTAACTTTTTTGTACTACCCTCACATTTAGAGTGGAACACACAATATTTTTTTTTGAAGGGATTAAATTGTATTCCATCTTCATTATGACAATTTCAATATCACTACTCATACACTCATTCCTATAAGATTTATAAGACTTACTACCGAGAGAAGTTTCTTGATGAATCTCGTCACACAGGATACATTGCCAATCTCATCTGGTTGGATATCATGCTCATCATGGTTCCTGTGAAACAAAACACACATTTGATGATAATAATAATGTTGAGTCATATACTGTACAAGCCTATATTGTTTGCATACATATATTTTTCTTCCTTTGGACTAGGTGGGAAATTAATTTCTCCTTAATTTCTATTGATTTCAAGATTTGTGTGTTTTAAGGTTTTCATTACTTAAGGTAGACATACATTGGAGGAGGAAGTTTTTGTGACAACCAACTCACAATATTTGCGAAAATAAAACCATGGTGAAAATAACCACTTATACAGTAGCACTAGACAGAAATGTGAACCAGTGGTTGAGTCCAGTGTTTTAGCTTAATAGTCTCGGAATTTTGATCATAAGATACATGGTGTGAAACCGCATCAATGTTTCCTCTAGCGAGAGAGTGATCTAAGCCTACTGACGGGGTTATCCTGGATAAACAAAACAAAATAAGAGAATAAAAAGAAATAAATGTATTAGCCACACTTCATCCAGGCGGTTCAAGGCGGTTCCAGGCAGTACCTGGTAGGATTACTCCTTGTAAGTCTACAAGGAAGTGCATTTGGTCATATGTCATTTGCTGATATTCCCCATACACACTTTTAGTATCATTACACTTACCCTTCTATGACTGCGTGCAGGTAGAGTGGTGCATGTTTCTCTCTCAGCTGTCTAATTACATGGATACACAGCCTCTGGAACAACTGAGAAGGGATAACAATGCACAAGATATATCAAAGTATATCATGAAATTGATGTTGATTCTATAATATGAAGAACTAAAGGAAAAAAGGCAAAGACACGAGAGATTATTATTTTCTGTTTTATTTTTGTATTTAACATTGAAATGATTATATATCATGTGAATAAAGTTGAAGACTTATGTAGACTGACGACGTGAATATATACATGAATGAATCAAACCTCTCGCCCTTGCTGTTGATATAAAGATGGTCCATTGTACATGTTCATTTTAACTCTTGTGTTACAAAAAGCACCATTGTTTCATCATTTTAATGTGCCTATCGGAAATATAAACCATTCATTGAACACCCATGAACTAGATTTACACATGTTCAACTAAAGATCATTTAATCACAAATCAAAGTTTGGTTTAAAGGGAAAGTCCAACCATGTGATTAAATGGTTAAATAGTATTAAACCCCATTGCATATTCCAGTTTATAGGCCATTGTTCCTTTCAAGTCAAGTGTAGGTCTACCTGTCTATATTAAGCCAAATGGCATCAGCTACATGATCAGGCTCTCCCTACAACTATTGAACTGAAAATTCAAGAAATTATATTAAGCTAACTGCTCGGGTATATAATATATTAAAATCAGAAGATCACTTGGTGTGCATAGTACAATATGTTTGTAAAAGAAAGAAAATGGCTGAACTTTCCCTTTAACCATCCAATATTTCTGATACCATGCATCATGATGTGACTATGCTAGCATGCAATTGCTCAATAACCTACCTGTCTACATGTTTGTATGGGGCACTTGATAAGGATCTGCTGAGGCCACCAGTCATCTGTTGCCATGTAGTCTAGGAACCACTGAAAGGTAAAAAAAATCATTAAAAAAATAATTAACATTTTCTCCATTTAAAAAAAAAATCCATCGCATTAAAAAAGTAATGAAATCTATACTTCATGTCTACATCTATTTGTAATTTATTTTGTATTCATTTTCCCCATGTCTTTGCCCATTCTTCCTATGTTCTGTTATCTATTTCCTATAATTTTAACTAGTGAAACATGTGACACGATGTTTAAATTCTGAAAGACAAGTAATTCCTCATTTTGCTTTGTCAAGATAATCTGCCTTCATCACCTAAAATTCACTCTTCAATTAACTCTCTTTTAGAGCCAAGTTAAAATTTCTTAGCAATATATTTTGTCAGGCAGAAGTCAATTGACTCAAAATTGTTACCTCCAAACAACTTCACATCAAGAGAACATCAACATAATCTGGTATTCAAAGTGTCCATTAGACAGACAGTGTGATATTAGTGCATAACATAAATCATTATTCAATATCATTCTTATTATCAACAACTAATCTAACAAAAATGATCAATTTTTCTCTTTGCTTACCTCACATGCCAGAGGACAGGTATGAAACTGATTGGTCATCAGCTCCATCCATTGCTTGGTGTTAGGTTTCTCTTTGGAATGGATCAATGTCTCCAGCATGAATGATGTAGTCAGCTATAGAAAGAAAGGAACATACACCACTCTCATTTCAGTCCATGACAGCATTTTTAATCAATACAAAAAAATAAATTATATCATTTTTCTTGTTACATATTTGATCAAACCTTGTATTGTGACTACATTGATATCTAGATGCAATTTTCCCAAATCATATAGAATAGGGTCACCTGTACAAAATAGAGTCACCTGCCTTATACAATCTGTGATAACCCTTTAGCAAAAAAAAACCGCCAGAGACTGTTCGTCAACTTACTCACTAAACCGCCCAAAACCGTCCGTTTTATGCACGCTATAGTCATGATAATATAAAAAATATGTGATCAAACATGCCCATACTTGTTGTGCATTACCCATTGGATGTGTGCTGTCTGATTACGCACATAGGCCCAAATTCACAAACGTGGTTTAGTTAGTCCATGGTCTAAATCAGGTGGTTTGTGAATACCAAAATTTAGACCATGGTCTAAATCCGTGGTTTAAACAATTGATTTAGACCATGGACTAACTAAACCACGTTTGTGAATTCGGGCCTTAGAGTATGTTTTATAAGTATTTCTCATTGAAATACCCTGATTCAAACACAGCAAACCCTTTCCATTAGAAGATATGCTGACACTTTTCACACAGTCTCTAGGTGTTAAAGGGTTAATGTATCTTCTAAAAGACATCAAGGTCATTTTTAATCTCTTTATTCAGGTGGCCTTTATTTAAAGGTCCAAGTCCATACAAATTCTTCCATTCAAGAATCCAATACAATAATTACAAAAAGAGTTTATTAATCATTGACAATTCGGAAAAATTCTAGTCTAAATCTTATGGAAACAGAAGGTTTAAGATTACACAAAAGTAAAAGAACATGTCCCAACTTACCTTTGAAGCGATGAGTTGTACTTCCTGTGGGTCAGGAAGGGTTGCTGGTAGGAAGTTACAGACCTGCCACATGAAGTTCATGTAGTTAAGATCAAAGATGTAGCTATCCTGCAAGTACCTGGTGTTATCCTCCCAAATCCACTGGTAACACAAACAAATAAGATCAGGAGATGAATCAAATTGTTCACACAGAAGAAAAATGTATGTTTTGATGTAGTTTTTTTTTTTTTTTTTTTGTACTAATGGTAATTCTGTATAGACAAAATAGCGATATATATGCGTGTCAGTAAAATTTAAAGGAAAAGCTAGTCTTATTAGGGAGACTACAATGTAGGTAAGTGATAATTTTTGTTTGTCTTTGTCTTTATTTTTTATCTTTTTATTAGCTGATAATTGCTAATCATTTCATTATCACCATTTTTAACTGGATTTATGAGCTACTATTTTATAGACCTTTTGCTTTCCTTGCTTCTGCAATTAGAATGCAAGTGTATTTGTATGCTACTTCTACATGCATGTTATATTTAGAAATGTTGTAAAACCTAGGTTAAACCTATACAAGGACTCAATACCAGTTGCGGACCCAGCATTGACTCTGATAAAGGATTACATCAGACCACGCCCAAACGTAATATAGCTGTTATTATCCAAAGACAATTGAGCCCATAAAATCCTTTGTCAGGGCCTATCCTGGATCTGTGCCTGTCTATACACCTAGATACTACTATTCAAACATACCTCTGCTATTTCCTTTGATAGATCTACTGTTGTCTCTGATGGTCGGGTCTTCTCTTTAGACTCGCCCTCCTCAGGATCACATTGCTTGTAGTACAGCATGTATGCACTATGAGTCTGTCATACAGGCAGAAATTGAACTTTCATTAAAGTTGACCTTTATTGGAGATCACTAAAATCAGTGGTTTATGTATCAGAGTAATCTAGAGAGCATGTAGAAGACAATGGTACCAACTACAACTCATATCGATTATTGGAAATTGATTAAAACGCCATTTTAAAAACACCTGTCAATCACTCTGGCCACGCCCACTTTCGGTAGAGAATGGAGCGATTTCCTGATGACGTCAGGATATGGAGTTCGGCTCTCAGTGCAGTGCAGCCAGATAGCTAGCTAGGGCAACCCGGCCGTGCCGTGTTGGCGTGTACGTACCCATACACTCACGCAATGCTGTGTACACGATCTGAGCAGTGATATATGTCAAATCCAATTGCATTAGCTTTGTTTTGTATTCATATTTGCAAATAATAACAAAAGTGAGCAATCTTTGTAGCAATTAATGTTGTAGTAATTTCTCTTTGAAAATAATTGCCAGTGCAAGTAGACTAAGTCTTTTCTACCTACTACTATCTAGTACCTCTCTCGATCACATTTCTTTTTTTAGAGAACATTTTTCTTTTTTAGAGAATAATAAACCCCAGCAATCCATGTATAATTTTATATATTTCTAAAAAAATCAAATATGTCTCGATGAAATCGAAAATCTAGAGCTACTTCTGTAAATTTTCCCCCGATGGTGTGCACACAAAAAGCTGTGATGTTGATAAATTGTGTTTTGGCAGTGATACCCTGTGATGGACAAAATAATAACATTTAATTTTTTTTTTATGAAGAATTTGTTACATTTACAAAGAATGGAATACTACTAAAAAGAAAAAAAAAAAAATTAGCTTGGTTGGGTACGTATGGCGAGTGCATGGAATTACATTGGGTCATTGTTGCTCGTTCTCATCCTTGTGTCTTGTGAGTTGAAAAAGCTGACATCAGGTTCGAACTCCTTGCCAAAGGCAAAGCCAGCGAAAATAAGGAAAACTGCTGGTCGGCGTTGCTGGGGGTGCATGCAGCTACACGGCGTATGACGGGTATTTCACCCATCGGCTGTCCGGCAAAATGCCAGCAGAAGGAGAGAAGTTTACCGCCTTACAGAAGGCTTGGATTGAGTTTATTAATCGAAGGAGAATATTGGATACAAAGGACGCAAAGCTCTATAAGAGCATCGTTCTATGTATATAGTGGACACTTTCGTGAAGAGGATTATGAGCATTATCAATCCTTGTTTCATCTAAATTGCCCCTTGGCCTATGCCTAGCATCCCCGTAATTCGCTTGTTCATTTTGCAAATCCTGCCTTGCCACTGGCTCATGGAGGTATAGATACACGATAGCTGCAGCTACCTCCTCACTCGAGGGCGAAGCTAGCAGTTGCTGCTTCTGAGCTGGTCGAGGGGCATCGGACTTCGCCTCATCTTCTGAAATGTGCACCCAATTCGCCGTCATCGATGTCCGTTTCTGTTCCGTTGCTGCTAGCAATTGAGCTGAGACTTTCTTCCTCATTTTCATCTTCTGTCTTCGATTTCTAGCTAATTCGAGACTCATCTCTGGATCCGACTCCGTCATTGTTTACGATGTAACGTTAGGTTTGCAATTCCCGGGCCTATACACGTACGCGCGCACTCGAAAGCCAGAGAGCCAGCAAACCCGGAAGTCAATTCACAGCCGCGATTCCATATCCTGACGTCAGCATTTGGGTGACTTTTGGGGTACGTATTTGGGGGAGTTTCAGTGGGGGCGTCCCGATAACTGATAAATGAGCTCCAGAATTTTTTTTAAAATCGGCGATTAGTTAAATAGTATTCCTCATGTTATTCCCTCCTCAATGATATATAATTCGACCATATTTATTCTCTATGAACATCAACTTTAATTGCATTGGCATAGCATATTGGGAAAACTGTTACACTTTTAACTGAATTTAATATTATATGAGAATCATCCTGTAAAATATGATTATGTTGTTTGCACAATCAAACTTGGAACCAAAATTTGGAGCAAATTGAAAATAGTGAACAAAAAAAACACAAAGCTACATAAAATTTTCAAAAAAATATTAAAAATGGACAGGTAAAATATAAATAAATGGCAGTTATATTTCAAAAACTATTTTTTTAAACAAATGTTTTGCCACAAGAGGAAGACAAAGTATCAGTGCACTTTATCAGTCAAAATTTCTAGAAATACCTGAAGTAAATAAAGAGACATCTTTTTATATCCAAAAGGAAATCCTGTCTTACTTCTATATCTTTGATCAAAGGAGCACTTTAATTGTTTAATTGCCAAATGCAAAAGGCTATTAAATGACACATTTACAGTACTCCTGGCTGTGGAATGTGACTTACCTTTTCAAAAGAGAAATCCATGTACTTATCAGTCACTGAATCATAGGTCTTGGTCTGTTGAAAGAAAATGAATCAAGTTCCAAACCAAATACAGAATCAATCAATATCTGTTTTCCCTTACAAGTACAGTTGAAGAAGTTGATTTCAGTGTAAGAAAGCGATAGTTTTGGACTCTGGATCAATGATATACCTGAAAACATTATGCATGTTCCATATAACTTTCCAAACCCATGACCCTAAATCTATAAACGTTGTAGAAAGAAGAAACATGTACAGTTAAATACAACAGACTATGTCAACCAGAATCTATTTCATTTTAAAAGTTGTGCAATTGATGGCAAGTGGTCTTTCCAAATAGTTTCAAGAAAATGTGCCATGTTGATAAGTACTGTTCACAGCATTAGCTACAATCTCCATATATGTAGCACTGAGAAGATTCACTTCATTTGCCTGGGTTTGCAACTCAGTGCTGTCTAGTGTTCCCATTTTCTGTCAGTATGCTCCAACTGTAGCTCGCCATTGAACCCCAAACTCCAAACAAGTGACCCCAGTGAACACTCACCGTCATCTCCCCACCGTAGCACTCTGCCGGCAGCTGCTTGGGGTCAAAGGGTTTGACCTCTGCATCGTTGAACATGAACCAGCGATCTTCCTCCTGCTCTCGATGGACACGATCCTGGATGAAACTGTAGTAGTGGCCTCCGTCTGCCGTCCCGGTGTGGACGGTCACTCCGATCAGTTCATACAGGTAGCTCTGGGGTGGTTGACTGCTACTGGTAGATGCTACATCTATATTGGGGTAGGCATACATAATGTTAACTTTCATTCTAACATCTTTTTATTGCGGCCATGGTGATACATATTAATAACTTTTATTTAAACCTTGATCTCATACCTGTGAGTAAGTTACTATTGTGTCCAAACACACTTTTTGGTTTCATTTTCAGAATTCCTGGAACAATATAAATAATTCCATTATACATAAATCTTGACCTGAAACATTCAAGAAACTTCTTAAAATATACTGATTTACGAGGTTTTGATTTTGTTTTTTTTTTCTACGTTTTTGTTTCTTTGTTTGTTGTTTGTTTGTGTTTGTTTGTTTGTTTTGGGGGGGCATTCTGGCCCCATCTTTAACTCTGAATATACTACATCTAAAGATCTCATAAAGCTACGATCACTGTCATCAATATCAAAATCATCATCATCACCATCACCATTATCATCTTTATCAAATGAGGTGAGATGAGATTCATTGATTTCCCTTGACTTACCTGACCCCCTGCCTTTGCTGATAAGTGCCTCTTCGGTGTAACCAGACATGTCTAGTTGCCGTGGAAATGAGAAGTGAGTGTTGACTTTCTCCTTCATCATAGTAACCATATTGAATGTATACCTCATGGTGTTGAAGGAGAGGATCTTTGGTAGTGTCTTGAAGCAAGCCCTGCAAATGCAAAACAAGCAATAACAATTCTTGGTTGGTCTTAAAGATAATTAAAAATATATATGAGAGAAAAGATGAATACTATCAACATGTCTCTGCATTGAGGAAAATTTCTCATGCCAGACAATTTTTTTCAAGTGCTAACTTGGTAAGCTATTCTTTTTCTTCTTTTTCTTCACAGCACTGGCATTATCAAAAATAAAAGCAAAAATATACACATAATAATAAAAAGATCAATATTTACACATCTGTTACAGATTTTTTTAATATTTACATTACATGTAAATGAAGTTTTACAGCTTTAGAAATATGTAAAATGAAGTGGCATAAATATTCACAACTACATGTATCTATAAAGTCAGTGGAATGGCTGTCAGATATGATTATACCTTGTTGAAAATTATTTCAAAACAATTCCAAGCTGGTAGTAGAGATCATGTGTTTCAGAAATGAATGTATATTAAACAGATTTATGGAAAATATTCTACTTCAATAATATAACACTGGGATGATTGGGATCGGTAATTAGATAATCTTAATCCCATGATAGGCATCCAATGTCTTAATCTTGCAATGGAAATCCCCCTCCCTTGGCCACTGATATAACCAAGCAAGGTCTACAGGCATGCTCCATTATTCTCCTAATGTTATTATACGCTTTCTACCAAACTATTTTGGCATATTCATTTATAGTTTTGGATATACAGCGAGGGTTTTATTTGATTACATCAGCATTATTTTTCTATAGTTCTTTAGAAGGCATTGTTTTTTTTTTTTTTAACCCTTTGGGTGCGGGCCTGTGCAACACGATTGTAATCCCTGTGATGGAGCGATTTATTGTACACTGACAGTATTATAGAAATTGGTCATGTTTTTTGCTTTCATATACTCCTTGCATCTAACTCTGTCATTTTCATGATTTGTTGTAAATGTAAACATGAAAAGGCAGACAGTTTTCTATCTAACACTGTAAGGCATATTCATCAAAACCAATTATAAAATGCGTTATTTTGTAAAGAAAAGCAGTCATTTTGGCAGAAGTTCTGCTTTCTTCCTTTCCAGTAGATTAACAATGCAAAGTGCATAATGCATGTGCAGTACGCACGATTTCGATCTATAAGCTCACTGAATAGTGCTTGAAAAGAGGTCCTGTTTCTTTCAAATTATTTCTATAAAATATGGCTTAAAGAACATAGCAGTGAGCTTCGCACCTCTGGATAATAGTACCTTTGAATAAGCACCAATTATTAAAAGCTCTGGGGTAAGAAGTTTTGAAATAAAAGCCGGACTTTTAATGCCTACTATATTTGGCATACTTTATATTTCATTACATCATTATAGTTACAACAAAATAATTCAGGCAAAATGTCAGATAATCAACCCTCTCATTATGGTGATAAGTATAACCTAGCGAGAATCAGAAAACAACCGGCTTAATCTCCGTGCAACTAATGTTTTATATATATAAACACCTAATCAAAAGTAAGTTCCCCCCTAAAGAACGCAATAAAAGCTCCCAGTGTAACAAATTATCTAAGTTGAAACCAAGCATAGAATATAGCTACATGTAGGGTTGCTAGGAAGCAGATTCTCGAAAATTAGTGACATCCATGACTTAACGGCTGAATGAGCACAACATGAACACAAAACGATGCTTTTTCAAAAACTGCAAAATCTATGCTGGGGGATGGCATTCCATTCTTCTTCCAACATCTGGGCCAGGTTAGCAAGGCTGGTGTTGGCATTAATGTGTGCATAGATTTGCTGTTTTTGAAAAAGCGTCTCTTTTTGTTACTGTTGTGCTCATTCAGCCGTTAAGACATGGATGTCGCTAATTTTCAAGAAACCGCTTCCTACCAACCCTAGCTATATCCCATGCGTGGTTTCAACTTGAATAACTTGTTTTATTGGAAGATTTGATGGGGTTCTTTATGGGGTAACTTACTTTTGATTAGGTGTTTATATTTATAGTAATGAACATTGTTTTAACCCCTTTACCTTTCCATTTCTCTCTCTTCTTCTCATTCTCAATCTTTATCTCTCTTTCTCCTCTCAAGCTTTATTTGATTATTTCTTCTTCCCCTCCGGAAGCGTACGCCAAAAGTTTAGATCGGGAATTCGTTTCTCATGTAAAAATTTGTGGTAATGAAGAGAATTGTTCTTGATTTTTTTCCATATAACTAGGTTATTTCTGTAATGGATATTGAAAATGAATATATTTTTGTCCTATTAAGAATTTAGCCCCAAAAAGCTTGTAAAAAGCTGGAAAAGTTTGTCAAAATATTAGGGAACTATCACGGCTTCTCTAGAAGCCCATCGTCGCAGACTAAACACCTCGCTCGGCTTCTGTAGAAGCCTGTCGCATCTAAAGGGTTAAAGAGCCTTTACCTCTTTTCAGCTCTAACTTTCTTCCCACACTGTGAGCATGTATACATGTTATCTCCTTCCAGTGTGTCCTTCACTGTAACTTCATCCAGTGATTCCTGCATTAAGAGAAAACATTAAATAATTCAGGGTTAATGCTTGTTTCTTAAACTTGGACCAAAATTTAGCACAGTACCATGAATATCATTCATTAAACTTTAAAAAATAATTTGTGAACCTTTCTACTCAACTGTTTGGCATGAATTCTGAACCAAGTTGGGAATTAAACCTCAGACAGATTTAATCACACAATGCACAATTTCACTGCAATTTTAAAACTCGAGTGCAAAATTAAACTCAATCCCAGGTCTAGGATTAACCTGGGTTTAAACCTGATCTGAGCTTTAATTTTAAAACATGGTTCAGACTATGGGCATTTGTGAGTAAATTTGTACTAAGAAACTTATATAAAATCATGTTATATACTAAAATGTGCATAAGTTGATGGTGACTTACATATAGATTCTTCATATCAGCTACTTGACATCTGACAGTAAAGAATTCCTCTGTCGTCTGACTCACATGAGGACAGTCCTATATATTGGAGAAATTTAGATTTCATTATAAGCAATTTTACATCATGATGAACTTTACATCATGTTGCATTATTGTGCTCTCTATTATGGCTATATGCATGTGAATTATGGACATTGACTGCGGAACTAGCAAAGAAAATAAAGCTACTCAAGTAGAGGCCATATTACGAAGGCAGAAGTATGAAGAAGAGTGGGCCAGCACATGAACAACTACAAAGATCTACTGTCCACTGTAAAAAAGAGGAAGCTTAAATAGTATAATCATGTATCAAGATCATGTTGCCTTTCAAAAACCAGCTTACTAGGAACTGTTTAAGGAAAGAGCAGAAGCAGAAGACAATGGACTGACAATATCACAGTGTGGACTAAATAGGATTATGGACATATTAAGCAGGAATTTATATTGGAGGACACCAAGACAGTATCAGCTATAGATGTTAACATTTTCGAAGGAATTCTAATTGCATTTAACCATCTTAAAGAAATACAAATTAGGTTTAGTAAATGCAAATATTTCAGAAAAGATACTCTAATTCAATGTTTAAACTTTGTGTATTGTCACAGGCTTATTTTACTCATGATTTATAACAGGAACATACATACATTGACATATTTACATAATTGCATAAAGTTTCATGAAGCACAATAATTCATTATACCTTTATGTTGAACTTATTATATAAGGTTGCTTTTTTTTGTTAATTTTACAACTGTAACATAGGATGATGGAGATTAGAAATTAGATTATCTTAAACCCATGATAGGTATCCAATGTGTTAATCTTGCATGGAAATCCATAGCTGCCAACATTTGAAATTTCAAATTAGTAATGATCAGATAAAAAACACAGAAATGTGCGCGAAGCGCACATCACGAGCGCGAAGCGCGAAGTCCCTTGCGGCCGGGGTCCAGGGCCCACCTAAGGGCCCTGGAAGCTCTGGGGTTCTAGACGCTCTCTGGTGCAATCTGAGCCCTATTTTGGAGCATTTATTTTTAAACCTTTTTTTTTTCTGTTGTTTTTAGGGTGGAGCTTAGGTTTGAGAAAATTATTGCCAAAATTTTTTCATGAATCTGAAGATGAATGAATAAATAAACTCAATGAAATATGAGCATTCACAATATCACTTACATAGTATCAAATACATTTGGATTATTATTCAAGAAAAAGAAAAAAAAAAAAAAAAAACCTTACCACAGTTGTTAAGAGGTCTATGTAGCTGATGCTTTTAAAATCCTATTTTATCCTATCCTATTTGCTATTTAAATCCTGCGAAGTTGACATCCATGAAGTTATCTTGAGTGTGGATGAAGATTCAGATTCAAAATTCCCGATGTTAGTTTTGATTTGGTATGCAAAACAATGTCACTACGGCCGCCATGAGCGATGGAGATATCCCTTCGACATATCGTACAAAATGCATGTTGTTTGCTTTTTCCCGATTTGGTGATGAAGTCAAACTCTGTTCCATATTTGCTGTTGTAACATTGTCCCTTTTTACGCTCCATTTTCCACCATTTATGGTCCAAAACTAGAGAAGAAGAGGAGACAAAATACGGTCGACGTTCGCTAGCGACATCACAACTGCATCACACACAATACACACGTGCACTAACATCATCAACATGCATGTTCACGCGAATGCGCTGTTTTCGTCTTTCGCTGTGTGTATGCACTAAGATCAACGTGCATGTACTTTGAATGGCCTTCCGCCTTCACTACGAATGCGCTGTTTTCGTGTGTTGCTTTCATGTGCACGTACGTACGTACGCGCGCGCCGTAGTAGAACTACATAGAACATGCATATAACACGTGCGTGAGTGGTCATAATATAATACATGTATAATGGCGCTCATATTCGTAATTTTTAAAGGTGCATTCGTATTTTCGTATAAAGGGTAAAAATTCGTAATAATTACGAATTTTTCGTAACAGTTGGCAGCTATGGAAATCCCCCTCCCTTGACCATTGATATGACCAAGCAAGGTCTACAGGCATGCTTCGTTACAAAAATGTAAGCTTCATCAGCCAATATTTAAATGGGAACTATCTAGAAGCTGCTAATTAAAAGAGAACAAAACTTATCTTTTCCAGAAATTTTTGTGAATAATATACATGTACATTTTTGGCGAGTCAGGCACCTTTGAATGTCATGGCAGAGAAATGGCGCCTAATAAATGCTGTTCATCATCATCATCATCATCATCATCATCATGAAGAAGACATTTTTTTTTTGACCTAACATAACATACTACTTGTAGCATCAAATGAACAAATTTGAACCTCTAACCTACTGAACATGTGAAAAATCATGCACTAATATAATGCTCTTACTTACCAGTGAAACAACATTGTTTGTCAGCTCTCCTTTGAAAAGACTACTAACAGTGTTTTTCTGGGGGGGAAAAAAAACAAAATCAAAGTTTCCAACTGATTCCTAAAATAGTCATTACATACGTACATACATTTGCATTTAGAATCAGATTAGTTTCACAAAGACTTAACGTTCTCAGGTGCGTGTGGTATACTATGGATCATTTTACTAGTCAGATACCACTAAACAAGTACCCCCCCCCTCCTCCTCCCCTGCACAACTAACACCTGACCCTAACCCTAATTCTGGTTAGTAATTGTCCAGGAAGTAGTTTCCAGATACTCAGATGTATATGTCCCATCATAAATATATTGGGCTCAATTTATAAATAAGATATAAAACAAGACTCAATTTGAAGCTGATTTGTAGTTGAATTTCCATAGAAGACAATGTTTCCTTTTAGTGTTTATTAGACTATATTTCTGCCGCTGTGCATATTTATTGATTCTTATATTTGAACAGTTTAAATAAAAGTAATCAATAAAATCTGTAAGTTGGCAAGGTGACAAAATATGTATAATCGCTATTTTCGTGTGCAAATTGGCATTATTTAAGTGTCAATAAGTTTTAATTCAATTTTTCTAAAGGTTGAAGGAGCGAAATAAAAATATGATTTTTGCACATTTGAGGATCAAACAGTGATCAATTCAGACCATAGGGAAATCTTGAGCTTAAACATCAATAAATGAACCAACCAGTCTTGGAGTCATCTCCTCCATCTTGCTGATGAGATCAGTGAAGAATTCAGTCATGTCCTTCTGTTCTGCAGTGTTCAGAGGCTGTTTATCCATGGTGTATACTCTGCAGAAGCTACGAGGGTTGTACGCCTTCCTCTCGCTCTCCTGAAGGTAGGCAAACATCCGTTGGGTTTCACTCAGGATGCTGGCATGCTTGCTTGCCTCACTCACCTACAAAACAAATAAACAAAGATTGTCAAGGTTCATTAATGCAATTAATGAGGAAACTGTATGTAAGAGATGGATGGATTATATGTGGGAGTATGTAGGAGTAGTCATTGTGCATAATTTTGAATTTAATTGAAAAGGTTTTATTATTGAATTTGGACACTGCAGCCCGAAGGCCAAATTGCATTCAATGTACAAATGTATAATGCGTGCATAAAAGCATGGGCATTTTAACAAACATAATCAAGTAACATAAATCTACAGGCAGAGAGGCAATTACAAAGAGGTCTCCAACAATAAAAAAGTTAAAAAGAGATTTGAGAACACAGATTAAACCATGTTGAGTCTTAAGGCGGGCTCACACTATGCGACTTGCTGCGGTGCGATTTTTCAAGAAAACTTAAATATTATTTGATACAAACATTCAAACAAGGAAATTCATAATGTATAAAGTTGTGGGTATTCCTATGAATATCAAAATTGAATTTCAAGGCGATTCCAAATCCCCTTCTCTATATAAAATCTAATTGTTTCCAAAAAAATCGCAGTGACGTCACTGCGATCTTGCGATTTTAAGGTAATTTGACCTTTAATTCCTAATTAAAGATTCGCATTGAAACAAAATTTTAATAAAATTGTTCCTTTACAATTTTTACATCTCATAAGAGAACTTTGCAAGTTTCAAATGTCGCATTAATAATGCAAACTACCATTTGTTTAAAAAATCGCACCGCAGCAAGTCGCATAGTGTGAGCCCGCCTTCAGACGTGCACAGACAAATCTCAATATATCGCTATATTTTCACGTCTCTTTCACTATTCGAATGAGACATTACGATTACAATTGCAAGGAGGGAATCAAATCTTATCAATTCTTACTTGAATAATAAGAACCAAGCCTATACAGATTTATGAGTGATGAAAACTTATCACAAATCTTCTAATCAATCCCAAACATCAATACATAAGGTCAGCATATTTTCATTGATTAAGATTAAATGTAACTCATTCCTTAGGATGTCAGGTTGGTCATTGTTGGCCCATTGAGAAGTTTAATACCATACCTTTGCCTGCAAGATTGGAGCTCTAGCCTCTGGCATCATGAAGAGCTGCTGCATGCATGAAGCCATGTAACATGTTGCACCAAGGTTAGTCAGTCCTACGTATCCACAAGCTGATCTGCTATCATCCTGAGGCCAGTATTCCCATGGGTATGGAGGATGGGTGTCTGTAAGGAAGGCATCATCATGATTAAGAACTCAGTGCCTTACTAATGAGGTTATAAGACTAATCACTCTCAACATTTCAGTGAGCATGTTCTCACCGTCTTCGTTAGAATGAGCTGCGGTAGAAATGGTAAGCTATATACACTTCTGAGGGATACAAATGATCACATACAACTTTACACCTAGTCAGGATTTAGATATCTGACTATGGTTGTGTAAAACATGAATGATGATAAAGATGATGATGATGCAGAAGAGCTGTGTTTGAAAGGCATCATGACTTAGGATATCAAGGCTTATTTATACAGTCAAAGACTGCTTAATAGAGACAAGAAAAACAGTCAATATAGGCACATGGCATCTATTTTTTATGACAAACACCGTTTAAGGGAATTACAAAATCTTTTGCCTGATTTGTTTAAAGTTCAGCAAATAAGCTTCTTGGTTTTTCAGTTCCACACAATTCAAATTTTTTCCTCAGTTGGAATACCCTTGTAACTTGATTTTATTTACTTTTCTTATGCACATGTATGTGAAGTTGTATGATTAAACTTTCTGCAGGGTTATGGACAAATACACTTTGCAACAGCAAACAGTTCATTGATGCATTAATGTTTAGGAAGCATAGTGGATGTATTGCTGGTAAAGTATCGATCAACAGAAGTCTGGTACCAAGGAAAAGGCAATGTTCTTCTAACCACATGAATAAGAGTGTCACAGGGAATCAATTTACTACAGGTAATACACTCTGGACTCACTTGGTGCATGCTGTTGAAACATAACTTTGTGTAGCAGTGTGTAATTAGCCTGGCACTCCCTTGCAAGCTCTAGAAGCAGATCAAACCCTGCCAGTCTGCTGGTCCTAGACTTGCACTTGGGTAGGTTCTGGTGTCCAGGGGTCGGCAGCGAGAAGAGACAGTCAAAGACAGTCTTCACAAACTTCTGCAGGGAAATGCAGATCAAGAAAGTATGATTAAACTTCTAAATTTTTCACATAGTTTATCTCTGTACATAAGGTGGAGTAAAATCAATCAATTACATCAAACATTTCAAATCACTTGTTCTCTGAATGCAGGCAAATAAAGACGACCAGAATAGAAGAATCTCATCACATCCAATTAAAATTATATACTTTAAATATCCCACTTCATATATTCCATACAAATCCAATGCAGCCATTCAAAATGATTTTTCACAAGTCATAAAACATTTAAATATTTACATTATATTGAAAACATTAATTGACCTCAAAGAGTGTTCAAGCAATCATTGTCATACTATACTGGAATGGTGTATTACACTTGTCCCCAATCTCCTATCTCTGTTTGGCAATGTACATACAAATATGGAGATGCATCCAGTTGTATTTCAGTGAAAATAACAAAAAAAAAAAAATTTATTGTCTAATTTATCCTTCATCACAAATAATTTGTAAAAATGGTGTCATTAAATATCAATTAGGACCTCAAAATGTTATAGGGTGATATGGGACGGGGAGTGGAGAAGTAAGAGAATATAAAGCAATAGAAAATAGGGAATCTTACCTGTCCACCCTCACTGAACTTGAATGGTGGATTGTGTTTGACTGCTGCTGTACATAACTTGATAAGACCGGCTAGAGCTAGGTCTTCCACTGTGCTATGACGACCCTCTAAGATAGGACGACTGAAAGGGAAACAGAATTAAAGATCATTGTAAAACATGTTAATAGTGATCACCTTAGTAAACTTGAATGGAGGATTGTGTTGTAAAAAATTTGATAAGGTCAACTAGAGCTAGGTCTTCAACTGTGCTATGACGACCCTCTAGGATGGGACGACTGAAAAAGAAACAGAATTAAAGATCAGTGTGAGACATGTTAAAAGCAATCCCCCCTCACTGAAATCATTGTAAAATTGAAAAAATGTATTATGTTAGTACAAAGACTAAAAGGGAGAGAGGATTGTTCCCTACCAAACTTTTGACGAATAATACTGAGATAAGGGAAAGGAAAATGGATAGAAAGTAGAGAGACATACAGAAAATGACAACTGAAAGGGGGGGGGAGGGGAAAGAGAGAGATTAAAGTGAAAAAGAGCAAATGAATTAAACACATAAGCTTTAAAATCTGTTACACGCTTTCCAGAAATGAAACATTTTTAGTGATGAGTGAATAATATAACCCAAGAGGCACAATTACCTGTCATTATAAAAAATAACATTTGTTTAACAAATAAGCTTTGACAAATTATCCCTAAATCATATAAAAACTTACATCTCTATCTTTTGGGAGAGTAGCTTTGTGAATGAGTCCAGCTCAGCATTAACCTTCTCAGGGTCAATCCTGCCTGCTCCTACCCCTACCCCACTGGCCTGGGGACTGTCACCCTGCCAATGAAGGTTGTCCATCAGAAGACTCAGTAGCCAGAAGTAGTCTCTGCAGCTGGGGATGCTGTCGTCACAGCTCTTGTCGCTTCCCTGAAAATTAAGGAAGAGGACAGGAGCAATTTGAGTATTACTGTCTTTGAAATTGCTTGAAGTACATTAAAAAAATTCTTAATAGTTAAAACAAAACAAGCAAAATGACATCATTAATTTCCATTATTTCATTTCCACATCTGTGTGTATTTAATATGACTTTGATAGTGAGACTGATACCCTGAAATCTTTTTGTCAAATGTAGATTTGCAATAACCTTCCCCTAAAAAGCCAGATTTCTAAAAAAACTGTGCCCGCATCGAATGATATTGATCTGTAAAGTTAGACCACTGGCAAAGATGCAAATTATTGTTCCTTGCAAGTCAGAAGATGATCTATTCATCACACAGACAGTGTGTGCAATCTACCCTACTGGTTTTAGATCACAGTTTGTATTATCACCTTCTTTGGTTGAATGTTGAGTGCTGTATCAAGTGATGTAAAGAGACTTCTTAGTAGAGACCATAAGAAGTGTTGACTGGAAGGATCAAGGCCTTCACATAGCCTGAACAGACCATCACATACCTCTCTTCTAATGTAGATCTAAAGGATGGAAATAAAAAGAGATATTACTGTTATTATCATTCACAGATTTTAAATAAATTTAGGCCTAAATAGTGCCTGAACAGACCACTTTTTGTCATCCTCATCATCATCATCCTCATCATTACCACCATCACCATCACCATCATCACCATCACCATCATCACCATCACCACCATCACCATCACCATCATCATCATCATCATCCCCAGCATCATCATCACCACCATCACCATCATCATCATCATCATCATCATCATCATCATCATCATCATATTATCATTAATATCATCATCATCATCATCATCATCACCACCACCATCTCCACCATCATCATCACCATCATCATCACTATCACCATCATCATCCTCATCATCCTCACCATCATTATCAATCACATGGCTATAATCTATACATGGCCCACCTCATTAGTCTGTAGTATAAGCCTTCGTAACCACTGGTCAAGCTTGTCATATTGACCTATAGCCATCTTGACCTCAGAGTCTGTAGATGCCCAGGACACCAACAGCTTCATTGCATAGTGGACAACTTAAAACAAAACAAATTTATGAATTATTTGTAAGTTTCTTTTGAATCTTCTGTTACCTCGGTACGTAACTACAAAGAAGAAGAAAATCTTTCTGCTCTTGATCTCTTCCATCTCATCATGAATACTGGTATCATTTGATAATATTATAAAGACTAATTGTTATCTAATTATGGGTACTAATGGCAGAACACAACAAAAGGGATGAATTTGCATACAAATTCCACAAATTTTATCCTGGTATTCCTACTTATCGGAAGGCTATAAGATGCAGAAAAACAAGAGGAAAAGTACCATTATTCAATATAGTTTGATCAAATACAAAAGTCAAAATATTATCTCTGTACCAATATGTAAATTATTCATAATGAATTATGTGAGCTGGAACGGCTACACTGTAATTGCACAGAAAAGATAATGATAAAATAATAAGTTTTGAGATTCGTCTGTTCTGTTTGGTACAGACACGTGAGAAAGGGGTCTTCTGTGTTTATTGTGCTAGTTATGTTGGATTTGTAGTACCCATGAAAAAATAGCTTTTCCATTCTCAAATGCTCAATGAAGCATGAACTTTTAAATAAGTGCCATAGGATCATTGATACATGTCCAAAGATTACAAACATAACCAAAAAAATGTAATTGAGATAAATTTTAGTGCATAAAATTACTGCAATACCTGATCATAATTTAAAAATGGCCTATTTTTGGTTGCTGTATGTGTTCATTCAACCGTGAATTGTTATCAAGTCTAAATACACTTCCAAAACAGGAATCCCATCATATTTTATCGAACATGCCACGTAAAATACGCAAAAACTCCAGTTTTTGCAATTTTAACCCAGTGCTCATTCAACCGTAAAATTTGTCCATGAACCCATTTTGTATGTTAGGGCACACATGTGGCATCTTTGTGTGATGTTGAAATATTTGAATATTGTTCAGAAATCATTTATTCAAAGTTGTGATAATCGGCTTGTGAACTTCAAAAAATGACATTTTTGCATTCAACCATTGCTCACTCAAGCATGACATGCTGATTCTTCCTCAAAATGGGTCAAAGGGTAGCTCTCTGGAAATATCAAATAAAACCAGGATGTGATTGATTTTCAACTGTACTAATTTATTTGACACAGACTGTATAGTTGTTGCATTGGATATAGTTCTGCTAGTTCTGTTGCATTTGTTTTATCCAATGCTAGGTGAGCAGCTATCAAAACATGGTGTCAGCAGTGGGATGTAGTGATTTGAGAAACTCACCCCAATATCCTGCCTGCAAGAGGGTCGAGTCTCCAGGTGAAGCAGCCTTGTACAAGACGCCCATCAATCTCTCTAGGACACCAGACTGTGACAACAGTTCCTGCATTATCTAACAAACAAACATCAGAAGAAGAAACATTGTAAAATGTTGCTCATCATGAATATCATAATATTCTATATTGTAGATTCAGCAATGTAAAGGCTGGTTATTATGGTTCTAGCACACCTACCCCTGGACAATTACCCCCGGGAAAACTATCCCCCATCAAAATTCTACTACCTAACCCTACACATAACAGTAACCATATTTCAGAGGGGGAGTAGTTGTCCTAGGGGTAGTTGTCCTGTAGTTATATTTAGCCCTTTATTTGTCAAACAAATTACATCTCTGTGCCACATTGAATTTTGCCAAGGTTTAGTTTTATAAAGATTTCTCAGTTTTTCTTTAATTCTGAAAACCACAATTGACCGCTAGTCAATACTGTTGACTAGCAGGTGAAGGTTTCACGGTGCACAAAGTATTCTTTCTTGAGGTTTTGAGTGGTCCTGAAAGGGACCTACCCAATAAGAGATTGGGTAGGTCCTTTTCTGGACCACTCAAAACCTCAAGAAAGAATACTACCCAATAAAAGATTGGGTAGGTCCTTTCAGGACGACTCAAAACCTCAAGAAAGAATACTACCCAATAAAAGATTGGGTAGGTCCTTTTCAGAACCACTCGAAACCTCAAGAAAAATACTTGGTGCACCGTGAAACCTTCACCTGCTTATCGTTCTACCACCAGTGAAACCTTCAAAGAATATTTACTGTTGATTAACGTGAAGCAGGATGCTGGCATTTACACAAACAAAAAGATATAACTGGTTTTGGGGAGCGGCAGGTGACGGTGATGATTTTCTCATAGTTATAGTTAGTTAAGGTTATAGGAATGACTGCAAGGGATTGTAAAACACTGAACAAACAGGTCGAAGGACAGTGTCACGATGTGGTTGACATTGCACTTATGACGGTTTCATGCCACAATCACCATGGTAACGTTGCCCAAGAGCCAATCAAAATGTAGTATTTCATGAAAGTTACTATTGTTGGCAAAGTTACTATAATAGTAATTTCCTTATGCAAAGGGGCCCAGAAGTATAAAAATCAATAATTCCACAACAAATAAGCACACATATTTACAATAAATGTTGCAAAATACAATACAACTGAATAAAGTCATGGAAAGTACATAAAATCTAATAAAAATCTGTGAATCTTTTCACTGTTTATGTAGCTTTGTAAACTTACTGCAGAGAACCTGACAGTGAGTCTTCCTGAGTCTGTACTGTCCTTCCTAGCTCTGGCAGCTGTCCTGGCTCTCTTCCTAGGCACTTCCTCACTGGACGATGAGGAGGAGGACGGAGGTTCATCAAAGACTTCATCCATGTCTCCTGCGCTGGTGTCACTCAGGGATTCCTCTGAGGCAAACTCATTAATCAGCTTCAAGACGGATGCTAAGCATTCCTGCTGCCACTATTCACATTCAAAGAGAGAGAGAGAGTTTGGTTTGATTACTGGTCGATGAAGAAGATATGCAGGGCTGCATAATAGAGGGCACCTGATGCACAACAACCCAAAGAGCTACTGGTCGCCATGAATTTTGGTTAGGTTGAGGAAGATGTGCAGAGCAACAAACACTTGAAAAACAATACTCAAGCACATGTCATTACTCCTAAGATATTCTAGTAATCCCATACTACTGTATTCGCTGTTTAATTAATTTTTAGCGCTGAGCGGCCTCAAAGCATGTTCACAGGTTCTTGAATTCGCGTTGCATGTTCCCTCCCGATATATACATAAGAAAGCATGCACATATATTTGCAATTTTTTACATTCGCGACTGCCGATCTTCGCGCGAAATCCGCAAAAAAAAAAGTATTTCAAATCAAGTTTCTACACACTCACTAGACTTGAAATGATAACTCCTTTTAAATAACTCAAGTAATAATATTCAACTACCTTTGCAGCAAATGTTCAAATTAATTAATGTAACATGGGGAAGATTGGGATTAGTGATAAGATTATCTTAATCCCAAGATGTGCATCCATCATGTGTTTAATCTTGCATGGAAATCCCCCTCCCTTGGCCACTGATATAACCAAGCAAGGTCTACAGGCATGCTTTTATATACTTCAATAGTCGAGGGCTAAGTTATATTTTTTAACAATCGACACATTATCCTAGGTGTAGCAACAAATCAATACAAAATTCTATGTCCAGAGTTGTTTTATCCTAAACATTTAAAGGGATGCAGTAACATTGAATGATATTCAAATCACATTTTATTCGATTTAGCTTATTTTGCCAACATAATTGTAAACACTTAGGTCAGTCTGGTATATCTTCAAAATTGCAAGCTAATTGCTTGCTTTACCTTCGAGATATCAATGATTTCATACTCAAATTTTATACACCAACCCCGGATGGTTTATAAAACCATGTGCTTTTTTTCCACATAGCACAACAAACACCCATTTCCTGTTGTATAGTCCCCGTCCCTAGCGGCCTGCTGAGCTAGCAGCAGAGGATACTGGTGTTCGGCTGTATGCTTGGCATTGTTTGTTACACTGTTTTAAGGTAGTAAATGACTTCCATTTGATCTAAAACTTTCAGTAGTTTGTTTTTACTGTTGGAACAATATAATTTTTTTAAATCTTGATCTAATTTAATACGAAGATGTGTGTCCGTGACTATAATAAATACTTGTTAAATTGAGGAAGAAATAAAGAAGGCAGCAGAAAGAGAAAGAGAGAAGGTGGATAAAATCCAAATTATTGAGTAGTTATTTATGCTGCTATTCATATTTCCTGAGATTCCCATTACCAAGATCATGTTGAATGAATTAATTAAATACACTTTCATTTTGTCAGAAAGACTTATTTGAAAACAAAAACATTATAAACTTACAAAATTCCACTGTCTGTCATCTTGAGTCTCAAGACAAGCTGACATGAAGATCCCAAATAGATGCTTCAACCCTCCACAGCTGATGAACTACATTAAAAAAACACAATGAATATTTGAATTAATGTTACAAATGAATTATCTCAACTTCTGATATGTAGTAAGTAAACTGAATTTATAACCTTTTTTTTAAATACCTTTTACCTATTAAGTATTCATATCATTAGCCATTGACATCTGCAGTTTCCATACACACACTGGATAATGCAGCCATCTATTTTTTCTAAAAATACTAAAGTTAAGTAATAAATTAAAGTCAATGCTCATGGAAGACACTACTGACTGGTATTTGAGTGCAATCGTTTTTCTGCTCTTTGTTATATGGCCATCCATCATGCAGCATTGGGTTGCGTTTTCTTTCATTTTTCATTTTTTTTTTTTTTTTTTTTTTTTTTTTTTGGGGGGGGGGGAGGTTGAGGGATATAACTTCATAATAATAATAATAGCTGTTGATAGTGATTACATACTGTTCTAGATTTGAGATTCTGCTTACCATTGTACTCCATGATCTTTGTGTGAGGATATCCATATCTATTTCCATGTCATACACATTGGTTTCACTCTTACTCTGTGAGGGGCAAAAAACATGTCCATTAGACACACATAGATAAATAACACCATGCTTCCTGTCAATTTTAGTCAGTGTTATTTAAATCTCTATTTTTACTTGGTAATACATGTCTATTTAGTCAGTATATATTTGTAAATCTCTATTTTTGCTTCGTATTATGTGTCTATTTAGTCAATATTTAGTAAAATTTAAAGAAGAAAAGTGGTCAATATGAATTTCAACTTTCATGAAGATTCATCAAATCCAATTAATTTGAACAATAAATTGTTAATAACTTTAATTACCTTCTTTGCTTTCATGGCTGCTACATCTGCCATACTGGCTGAATGCTCACTAGATCCTAATGAAGCCTGATGATACAAACAAGAAATAAATATTGAAATTTGTTATATGTGCAAGAGAAACGTATACTCTAAAAAACATTTTATCTTTTTTTTTAAAGTCATATTTTACAATGTGTGTTTCAAGTCTAAACTGAACAGTTACACTCTATAAACCGAAAACTTAAGTTCAAAATGAATTTATGGCTTAAAGAGATAGACATCACGGAGGACTTTTGTACTAACCAAAGAAAGATGAAAAAGAATCTAAAGTGAACTATTTGTGAGATACGTGTGAGAGCCTTGAGCTCTTACGCTTTACTCATGATTGAGCACATACTAAATAACCACCAAAAATTACTATTTAAGATGAATGTGAGAATGCATACCACAGATTTACTGCGTTGTTTCTTTGCAGGTTGCCCTAGAGCCTCAATGATCTGTAGTGAATAGAGAAGCTTGTGTGGTTTGTTCTCTGTCAGTAGCTTGCCCCAATCTACTTTGACTGGTGCCAGGTCACCTCCAGAGGGAGTCCCACTGGATGACGTCTCCCCGCCATCTCCATTCCGTGATGATTTTGATGCTTTGGTTTTGCTAACGTCTGTCTTTGCTTTGTTGGTGTTGAGCTGCAAACATAGGAAAAAAGAAAACGACCTCTGAAATTTCCTTGCATTTAACACACACAAAAATCATTGCAATTAGGGTTTTTTTTTTAATAAGTTAATCTTTACCCTTTGTAGCCTGGCAGAAGATGGAAACATCTCATATGTATTCAATGACATTTTGAAAGGTTGACTTTTCTTTCAAATTAAAAGCTTTTTATTCTTTCAATAAATATGAAAACCATAACTACTTGAAACACCAACACAAAAAGTTGCTTATAAAAAGTCAGTTTTCAGGTCAAAACAGAACTGTAACAACTAAGGGAAAATGACTATATAGTAAGCATTAACATTCTTCATCACATATCCGTTTTGAACACATGGTAAGCAAATACAATAGGACATCATTCTCAATTTCCGTATCACTCTTTCTTCATTACTCAGCTGTTACACTTCTTCTACATTATAATCATGTTTAATGTACATGTATCAATCTATTCGTAAATTATCAACATTTAGTGTTATTTTTCATCATATTCAGTGTCATTTTCATTCATATTTGTCATCACCAGACCTCTAGACTTTCTTCAAAGTTTTTTTGAAATATCAGACTATCATGTTTTGTCGCTATACCTTGATAGCAGGTAACGTCTTAAAGCCACTGAGGACATTGAGACTGGTGGGGAAATTGCTAATTATTTTAAAATGATATATAATGATATATGAAAATCATTTGGAGGTTTGAACATTCGGTATATTGGTTTAATTCTGTAAAATTTATTTTAAGTCATCAACAGAACCTAGGATCATGTGAAAGTTTCCTTTGACAAATGTGACTGTTTTGTTTTGTTACTATACCTTGATAGCAGGTAGTGTCTTGAAACCATTGAGGACATCAGGACTGGTGGGTAAGAGCATTAGAAGATCCCAAACATTCCTTGACAGCATCTGAGCACGGCTCTCCAGATCACGCTCAGAATCTTCCTCCTTGAAGTAGTGATGAGAGAAAGAATGCAGAAAGGGAATTAAGAGAATGATATGATTGGTAGGTATTTTTGTTTTACAAGTTACGGAATTTATCAATATGTATTTGATTATTAATGTAATAAAGGAATGTTTCTTAATAGCATCTGGGCACGGCTCTCAAGATCACGCTCAGAATCTTCCTCCTTGAAGAAGTTATAAGAGAAAGAATGCAGAAAGGGATTTATGACAATGATATGATTGGTAGGTTTTTTTTGTTTTTTTTACAAGTAACGGAATTTATCAATATGTATTTGGTTATTAATGTAATAAAGGAATGTTTCTTAATAGCATCTGAGTACGGCTTTCAAGATCACGCTCAGCATCTTCCTCCTTGAAGAAGTGATGAGAGAAAGAATGCAGAAAGGGGAAATTGTAAGAAATATATGACTGGTAGGAGTAAGAGGCATATTTCACTACTTATGCATACAAGTTATGACATTCATTTAATTGTATTTGGTCGATAAAAAAAGAATGTTTATTTAGCATCTGGGCACGGCTCTCAAGGTAACGCTCAGACTCTTCCTCCTTGAAGTAGTGATGAGAGACAGAATGCAGAACAGAAATTGTCAGATGGATAACATTGCTATAGATGCACAAAGGGATGCATTCTTTATGAAATAAATGAAGTTATGAAACATGTTTTATTGCATTTTGTCAAGTTTTTGCCAGTTTTAGGAGAAACGTACAATGTAATTTTGATTTCTCATATATGTGGTACCGAAGTTTGCTATCACAGCGGTGATTCTGTCAAGATAACTGGTTCTAAACAATTTGTGTTGAACAATAGCAATGAGATCAACCAAAATCTTTATTTATATATTCAGGAGTCAGACAAATTGCTGAAACACATTCAGGCTAAACCTCACTGTCTGGGACCAGCAACTGAGACAACGGACAATTATGACATAAGAATTTTAATACTCTATAGCCATCTATGCTTATTTTCTTTCTTTTTTTTTTGTGTGAAATTTTTTTTTAGACAAATTTGTTTTCTCTGTAAATTACTTATAATTAGAGCAAAACAGGTATACCTGTTGGCCGTCACATTTGAGTTCATTTAGCTGCTGTAGGAGATGGAATAGACAGCTGAAATGAGGTTCCTCTAGCAAGAGCATCATGGGAAGTTTCTCCCGAGGGGGCGGGGGCAGGCATGATGCTGGTTGATCAGCTCCTTCACGCTTGCGCTCCCTCCTCATAGCACCAAATGATACAAACACCAACTGAGGATGATAGAAAATAAAAAGAAAAACAGGAATTTAAACATGGAGTGTAAGTTATAGTTATAGTCATTAAGATACATATAGTCTTAATATGTGGTGCATTTTATCCTCAATAAAATAGAGAACCATACTGATGAAAGCAATGATAGAAATAATTATGATAACTGTCACTTCCACCAAATAATGTATAAAGAAACTACTTCCGTTTCATTTTAAATGGTGCAGATGACATCTTTTTGTTATATTAAATATTTACTATTTATATAAGTCAGTAATAATAATAATAATAAATAAAGCATTTATAATACGCCATTCTTCTAGTAAACTATTCAGAGGCGCAGAGGGAAAGGAAAGAAGAATCAGAAAAAGAGAGAAGTATGAAAAACATATAAAGAGAAAATAAAGAGAGAACATATATGACTCCAAATCAGATTTAAATCTAATCTAGTAAACTATGTCATAACAATGAAAATTCTTCAAATATTTGTATAATATCAATTTTGCACATGTGTGCCTAGAGCATTTTGGTATCACATGAATTTTAACCCTTATAAGTCTCATATATTATTATTAATATTTTTATTATATGTATCTGGATCTGACATTGCTCAAGACTTGAACTAGTTATGTGCATTGAATCAATTGATATTTATTCACATAAGCTTTGAATGGTATTGGATGTGAACACATATGTTAGGAGAAAATCAGGGCAGTAAGCATGTATTATCTTTAGACATGAGGAACATTCTTACCCTTGCATCGTTGAAACTCATTTCTTTCAATGTCTTCTCATCCAGATCTGGTATAAGCTCATGACCGGCCGATATCATCCTGACTGGTCCTGGTATCACTGACGACAGTCCCTGGTCCTCTCCCTGCTGCTGCTGCGGAGGGTCTGAACCCCCGCCCTTCTCATCTAGCCCAGTGGTTGCATAGACAGCTGCTAACTGACCATTGCTCTCCGTGGTCTGCTGCTGTAGAAGGTGGCTGCAGAAATGGGTGACCTCAGCACGTAGGTCAGCCACAAGGTCAGTGACATTCATCTCAAGAGTGAACTGTTATTAGGAGAAAGTTAAAATGTATTTAGAAAAAAGGAGCAAATTAGAAACATAAAGCATTTAACCCATTTAGGATGAGCCTGAATATATTTGGGCTGAGGTCTATGGGAAATATGTGTTATAGCCAAATCAGCTCGTCTCCCAGAGGTTAATCAATGACATTCACACACACACACACACACACACACACACACAAATAGTTGGGCAAAAAAGAGTTTATTAGCATTGAGCAAACACAGACAAAAGATGGAATTTGTGTATTTTGAGTCATTCTGTACATATTAATTCATTAAGAATCATAGTCTAAATCACAGCATTCAAAATTATTTATAATGCATCAAAAATTGATTTAAAGACTATTTTAAGAATATAAAAAGTTGCACATTATAGCAGAGGCCAATTTACTCAAGAATGTCCCTTCCCTGCCTCCAGATTTTTATAAAAATTTAAACACTACTCTGATCCTTTGTGAAACTGCAGAATGATACTTCACATTACATTTTCTACTTGGGGGAACCTAACGATTCAATATCAACATTTCTTGTATTTAATATCTGCAGACGTACATACCTTTTCTGGCATAGATGCTATTTGGCATAGGATTCTGATTGTAGCAGCTTGGCTGTCTAGGAGATGTTTCTGATGACTGGTGATCCCGCATCCCTCTAGCTGCCACTGACGAAGATGGTACGCATATCTTGAATATGACACGCAAACATCAATATTTAATTCCATGAAATCCTAAAATTGTAGCTTAATACATGAGTATGAGGTAAAAACAGGAGAGTATTGTACAATTTAACTAGAGAAACAAACCATTTTTGAATAATAATAATAGGAATTACATTCTGTTAATTGTATTGTTAACTACATAGTACATTGTAAATTACAATATCTACACAACCTTTGGGAAGGTAGAAGGCATGAACTTTCTCTAATGCAATCTTTTGTAAATTAAAACTCAAGACCCAAGTTTAAAAAAAAAAGGCTTTAAATTAACTTTTATCTCCTGAAATACACTTTTTAATTTTGTTTCATTGAGAGTGGTTTAGATTGATTCTAGACTGTAACATAGGATGGTGGGGATTAGTAATAGAAAAATCTGAATCCAATAATAAACATCCGGTGTGTTAATCTTGCATGGAAATCCCCCTCCCTTGGTCACTGATATGACCAAGCAAGGTCTACAGGCATGCTTCCTTCATATGAGGGTTAAATGAAAATATTAGAGAACCAAAATGAAAAAAAAGACAAACCAGTATTTAGGAAATTTTATATTTCATCTAAAAAATATTTGTACTTAAATTTCACAACAACCAAAATTATTTGATGTATAATAAATATAAAAAAATTATTCTGAGAACAGCTACACATCACCTTTTAATAAAGTGTGTATTTTTGCCCACAGAACAATTTTTGGTATTTTTGGGGCAGACTTATGATTACCTTTTTCTGAAAGCTTCAAGGTGTGTTTTAAGTAGGATGAGGCCCCTCTGTAGGACAAGTAGACTAGCATCCAGAGATGAATCAAGATCAGCAGAGGCTTGAGATAGACTCTCCATGCATCGCTCAATAAACTCCTCCTCCTTCTCTAGAGTACCATTACCAGCTGTAAAAACAACAGAAATCAGATGAATAATTCCTTTATGTCCTGAAAGGCAGAAACTATAGCCTAATAAATTCCTCTTTTTTCTAGAAAACCATTATCAAATACAAAAAGTAGACTAGCATCAAGAGATGAATCGAGATCAGCTGGGGTTTGGGATAAACTCTCCATGTATCGCTTAATAAACTCCTCCTCCTTCTCTAGAGTACCATTACCAGCTGAATGAACAATAATAGAAATCAGTCAAGTTTATATATTTATTTGATAAAAGTCAGGAGGTATAACAAAATTCATTTGCCCATTTTCTATAGAGTACAATCTGTTAAAATAAAGCAATCAATGAATTTGAAAATGGGACGGGTAGACTATCATCATTTAAGATGAGCTGAGGTCAATCAAAGCTTGCGATACTCTTCATGCATTATTTGATAAACTCCTCCTCTTGGTACCATAACCAGCTTAAAGAGAAATATATATATCATTTGTATATAATTTTAAATAGTGCCACATACATGTACAACATTATCACATATTTAACTTGATTATTTCTTGAAATCAAAAGTAGCCTAAGTTCTTATGAAATCTTGAACTTGATAATTACATTTATATTTCCTTCTCTCCAACCTAGTGCAAATATCTTTTTTAATATGCTCGTTGGGCAAGTTACTTTGCCTGATAAACAGTGTTAACCCGTTGTATACTGAGAACTTTTTACAAAGTCGAATGAATCATAATTGTCAAGCATGCTTGCAAGAAATTATTTTCATTTAAAGGTGAAACAAAGACAGCTTTAAATAGATCAATGTCAGATAATTAAAATTACATGTCTTTTATATGTTTATGCAATCATGAGTGAAATAAATGGTCGACAAGAGGGATATGCAGGCTTAGTATACAACGGGTTAATAATGACCAGTGCAGTAAAGCATAACAACCTATAAATTGGTAGTTCAGTAGCCATTATTACAGCAGATACAAGTCAATACCTTTTACACTTTTAATACACATTTTATTGGTTAGCAAACTGACACTGCTGATTCATAATATGGAAAGTATAAAGAGTATCAGCAGTGTTTTAGTAAAGCAGTTAGACAGTCTTTGATGGATATATCTATGACACTCACCATTAATGTAATAAGAGTTGATGTATTGGATTGCTGAAAGACTAACATCAGTTAGTTAGTTATATTAAAGCAGTTAGACAGTCTTTGATGGATATATCTATGACACTCACCATTAATGTAATAAGAGTTAATGTATTGGATTGCTGAAAGACTAACATCAGTAAGTTAGTTATATTAAAGCAGTTAGACAGTCTTTGATGGATATAACTATGACACTCATCATTGATGTAATAAGAGTTGATGTATTGGATTGCTAAAAGACTAACATCAGTTAGTTAGTTACATTAAAGCAGTTAGACAGTCTTTGATGGATATATCTATGACACTCACCATTAATGTAATAAGAGTTAATGTATTGGATTGCTGAAAGACTAACATCAGTTAGTTAGTTATATTAAAGCAGTTAGACAGTCTTTGATGGATATATGTATGACACTCACCATTAATGTAATAAGAGTTAATGTATTGGATTGCTGAAAGACTAACATCAGTTAGTTAGTTACATTAAAGCAGTTAGACAGTCTTTGATGGATATATCTATGACACTCACCATTAATGTAATAAGAGTTAATGTATTGGATTGCTGAAAGACTAACATCAGTGTTCTTAGCTCGAAGTGCGATCTTCCATAAATGATCTATACCTGGCATCTACAACAAAAAAGAGGAACATAGGAACAGATTATTAATTAAATCACATAATATAAACATAATGAGAGAATGACATGTTCAAAATCTAAGTTATTGCATAGCCATTACATTTTTCAAATTTTCAATCGTATACTTTGGTAGATACCATCACAGCCATTTTTTTTTTTTTTTTTTTTTTAACAGTGATACCATAACTCCTATATAAGAGCCAACACATCATTATTGTTTCATGGCATAACGAGATTGGTGAAAGAATTGTTATAGACATTACTACAGAAATATTCAAATATAAATGCTGCAATAATAACACCTGTTAATGGTTCCATGACAATCCTTAAAACTACATGTATAATGCATTTATTAACAGTCAACTTTAAGCTGAGACAATGTGTTGGCTCTGATTACCACACGTGTATGTAATAGACATGTAGTAATTTGATTGGTAAATTACCACTTGGTCTAAACTCACTTTGACTAATACCTGCTTGGTATCATCCAACATAGTCTAAATTCAATTTCATTTACAACAAGTTTGTCTAATTAGCCTTTGGTCTATTTGCCACTTTGCCTATTCAATTTTCGTCTAATGTCCACTTGGTCTAACACCATTTTTGGTGATTAGACAAAAATACAATAAGATAATCTGATTCTTAGACAAATTGGCAAATTGGACTGAATGAGAATTAGACCAGACCAACCGGAAATTAGACCACATGGTTTAGCCCATGTGGTAATAGACAATAAGAAAACTGGACAACTGCTGTTAAACTAAGTGGATATAAACCATTTTATGTTTCTTTGATTTTTATGACCACAAATACATTATCCCCAGCCACCTTACCTCTACTGAAGGACTATTGTAGGAAGCAGAGCTTGCTAGTCTAGCTAAGCTACACAGCTGCTGAAACAGATTGAGTCCAGTCATACTGATGCTGTCTGGTTCTAACTGGGGCATCTGAGATTTGAAAATTATGAAAAAGGAGGGGAAAACATTTATTTGCGACAAAGATCTTTAAGAAATAATTTTCATATGGTTCATGCCCATTACCCACAGAAGGAAATTTTGATTTTCATTTACACAGGCAATTGTGGTATAATCATATTCACAAAAAATATTGAAATAAATTTTAAGTAATGCAAGTACAAAATATATGATTAATTCACTACTTAGTGAACCAAACGTCACAGAATTGGAGCTTAAATAAAGAAGGAATACAGTGCCTTGTATCCACAGAAAAAAAAAGTATGTCATAAATTTGACTATTGACATTAAAATAATATACTATTGATATGAGCTGAACGTTTACCTTGTGGAAGAATATATGCTTGAAGTTCTCCAGTCCCAATGCATGTTGGTCCTTGTTGTTAGCCTGTTGTAGGAACCAATTGAGTGCTTCATCAGAACAGTCTGAATCCAAGGCTAGACATGACCACAAGGTGTCCACTTGATCAAGGGTCAATCCTACAGGTAAACAAATTCAATCCAATATAGTTAAGAGACAAGCAGGGCAGCTTTTAATTTAGATTAAAGTTGATGATTGAACTGTACCTAAATGTATCTTCTCTAGTAATATAGACAAGGCACATTATCCATTCAGCATTTATAAGGCATATTCTATGTTACAACATTTGAATTTCAAACAAAAATAGAAAAGTTTACTTTGTAAAAGATTCAAAACACTTCTATTTCCAAAAGTGGATGCACCACAACGTACAGCGAGGTGCACTATACGCTCGATCAGCCTGCATGAGCAACATACTTAGACTCCAGTATAAAGGCTGAAGAAAGCTGAAGAAATTGTGTATAATAAAAGTAAATGTAGTCCCCACCTAGTGTGCCTTTATCACCTTCTGATATACATGTAATAGTTTACATATCATGAGTAGTGCACTCATAGATTTCAACTTTTTTTTCAACAAGGTCAATGGGCTATTAAAATCTCAAATTTTTAATTAAAATCACATTTTTTGTTTATATTCAGGTAATGAGTCAAGCGATGCCCTGTCCGAATTCCAGCTCTCTCACCCCTAAAATGAAGCCACCATAGCATGTTAAGAAAAGGGAATTCCATAAGTTACAGTGTGTTACCCGCCATTTTTTTTTGTTGCTCTCTTGAACATGACACTTTCAAGATACAAGGTTTGAACAGCTTAAATATCTACTTCCAGTCAGATCTCTGAGTCTAGAATAAGAGTTCATGCTTTTCAATACAAGTGTCTTTCTTTAGTTTGTCATTGTAGGACGAGCCTTGGTAGACTTCCCTCTAAGAGATTCTCACATAAGTGGTTGTAAAATGACTTCACTTGTGATACTTAACCAGTTTCCACTGAGGGCTATGTCAGCATGCTTCCAGGATGACCAATTTTTTTTCAAAGACCCTCAGACAAATCTTATTTCATCACATGGCTCCACGAGCTTTCATTCGGTGCTGCTCTTACCACAGTATTCGTTTTGAAATCATTTTTATCTCCCTTTCACATACCAAGCACACAGGCCAACTTACTGAAGTGGTCAGGTGATCCTACTGTTGAAAACACACACGTTAAGAACTGTAATCTTGTCTGGATCTCTGTCTTGTGGCTGTACCTGCGAAAATAAGAAGACAACACATGTATGACCAATACAAAATACAGAAAGATCTTATTCTGCCAATGTCAATGGGTCCTGGTATTCCCGAAACAGCACCCCCTTTCACATATCTACATGCTTTTTGCATAATTAATTCTTTGGTAAAAAAAATAATACAACCAACATTTTGCACATTCAACAAATAATAACATAACAACTAAATGCCCTAGCTGTTGACTACTATTACTCTCGTGTTATTTTGCAAGAAAAAAAATATGGCCCAAGTTAAAATGTCACAATGGAATCTGTACATCCAAACTATTCATCGGCCAATGACAAATGTGATGCATCATATTCAAATGAGACACAAGTCGCAGAGCAAAGACTCAAGGAAATCATCAAAATAATCAATTTTTAAATACTTTTTTATTACCATTTTTACATTCTTTCTTTTTTTTTTACAGAGCACATAAGAAACATGAAAGATTCAGAAAATCATAAGTATTTTTCCTCAAAATTTGACATTTTTTAAAAATCATTTTGGCAATTTCCTTGACTCTTTTGAAAATTTACTCAACGACTTGTGTCTCAATTTGATATGATGAATCACCAATTATGTGATTTAAAGCAAAAAGAGTAAAGAAAAGTTGATTATTTTTGACAATTTATTTGTAAAACTTACAGCTGTTTATCCTGCTTCTTTGCCAGTCTGACTTGCCCAGTATAGTGAAGAAGATCAGCAAAGAATAGATTCATCATCCCCAGTTCTCTCTCTGCCCACCTGTAAAATAAGATATTAAGTTCATTTAATCAATTGAATCAACTTGTATAAAAGACAAACATGAGTACAAAGAAGACTTCATAGAGTTTATCAGCAAATAACAGATAAATCCTCCCCACTTCTTTATCTGTCCATCTTCAATTTCATTTAATTATTTGAATTAACTCATAAAAAAAGACAAACATGATTGATAACAAAAAATTGTAAAGTTTATCTGAAAAGAGAAATACATCATCAAGATGAGATACCAAATTCACTCAATAACTTCTTTTAACTTTTATTAAAGACAAATAGGATTATACCAAAGGAAAACCCCAAACAAACAACATAAAAAGTAAAAGTTTATTTAACCCTTGACTGGAATTTAAGAAATGTTTGAATAATTTAGAAGCCTCTGGTAGAAATTCTTTTTCAGAAATACAATAATACACAGGGGTCTATTGAGAGTCACAAGACTTTCAAAATATAAATGAGTTTAGTCTAGATGCTTCATTTTGTATTAGATTACCAAAATAAGAATTAATCATCTGTAAAATTATCTAGTATACATAGAATGAACACATCTCGTAAAAATCTGTATGGAGAGACTTACATTGTGATCCAGTGAGTGTTGTAGTTGTTACGGTACTGCTGGAAAGACGCAAAGAGCTTTGGTATCAGACGAAGAGATACAACCACCGATCTGTCAAGGAGAATGTATACTTTATTAAAATACCTGAGAATAGGAAATAGACTTGTAGTACACAAACTACTGTGACAAATTGAAAATTAATTGAATTTCAAAAAATTTAAATAATGACCAAGTATGACATGAATGTAATCATCACATAATGTATTCAACATTTGCCAGAGGTAAAATGCAGGTAAACACTACCTGTACAAATATTTCATGTCATGGCATAATCTATGAGCTGAAATTTTTTTGAGAGATTTTTATTCTCTCAAGTTTCAAGAGTTAGCCCTAGCGGAAATTTCCACTATCTATCTAGTCATAAAAACATCTAAAAAATATAGATATTAATCCCTCTTGAATTTCCCCATCTAGTTCAATATTGTGAAAATAAATGTATGCATAAACTTGGTGTTCAGGGGGGCATTTCATCAAAGGACTTGTCGGACGTTTTATCCGACAAACTGTTATCAGCTACTGAAATGCTTGCATCTGATTGGCTTAGAGCAAATTTGTCGGATAAAATGTCCGACAAATCCTGTGATGAAATGCTCCCCAGATGGTATCTTGCCTGTAATCATATTTTTGTTTCAGAAACAATATGATGAAAAAATTGTGATTTCCCATGTTAATTACAACAAAGCAAATTGTAGAATCTATGAGTTAAGAAGTGGACACATCTATTGTAGCATGCCTCTATCCCATATACTACTTACCTATGTTGTTTGAGATTTTCTAGACAACCTTCAACAAATCTCATTCTAATTTCCCTTTCAGGAAACACACAGACAAGAGAACAAAGAAGTTTCTCTGCTTCGGACGACAGCCCATCACCTAAATGAACCTGTAAAGAAACAACAATAAATCAAAGTAAAGAACAATGTCCTGTAACATAAAGATCAATTGCAAATATGAAACAATAACCATTCTGATTAGTTCACAGTAAGACCTTTATAACAGAAGTCAACACAAGATTTCCAATCAATCGTATGTTACAGAGCACAGAAATCATTAACATGCTTTGTAAAAAAAAAAAATCTCAGAGAAGTGAAGAAAAGATTACCATTGATCGAGGAGGAAATGAAAGTTGATAGTTCCTAGTACAGATTTTCTTTTAAAGTATTAACTGGGCAACATATTAAAAGGGTCACACATATACAACACACGATCATCCACACCCAGCATGTGACTTTTCTGGAGAAAAGTGATATATTTATTGACCATCCATTCTCATCTATCACATAGGTTCCACAGCAATAGATTTTGGTCTACATTTTGCATCTTGCCATTTTTTAATTTTGAACAGTTTTAACATAAATCACAAGTCAAACAAAGACAATACATAATAATTATTTTGTATTTCAAATATGATTTAACTCACAGCACTCTCATCCTGTACAAGGTCCCATAATAGAGTATGAGACTGCTTGCAGACATCTTCAAAGCTAAAGTCTCCAAACGGAATGATTTGTCCATCTTCATCATCATCCTCTCGGTGTGTGGAACATGAACCTAAAATAGGAGAGGCGTTGTTACAACCACTATCAATTACTTTGGCGGTTTCTAATTCATCAGGGGAAAGGTAAATCATACTTTGATAACTTCAGCTTTAATAATCACTCGGACTATTTCTATAAAGTTAACCTGAAGTGATGCTTGAAATTCAAACTACAAATAGAGCTCAATTTTCAAGGTCCGTGCTACCACAGGAAGATAAATATATTATACAAAATTTAGAATCAACATTAAGGAGATGGGGGGTAAGATGACCTAAGGAAGGAGAAATAAGGATTTTTTCTGTAACAAGTAATGTATCGACAATGAAATACATCAAGAAAGAATAAGTATCAAGAGTGCAAGTATAAAACGGACAATAAGCTTACTAGAGAGTCTACTTCTCTGCACGGGTGAAACATTAGCAATGGGCCGTTGCCTTCCTTTGACGTGAGCCTGTAACCTATGGGGATGATGATGGTGATGATGATGGTGGGGGTGGTGGTGATGAGGATGATGATGATCTGCATGTTGGTCAAACTGACTGAGCTGAGCACTGAGCTGAGCTAGGGCATCCTCACACACAGAACTAGACTCATCCTCCTCGTCTTCCCCGTCAAAATCGGCCATGTTTTTGTCGGACTTAGCGCTGGCCTGGGAGCTGCTGCAACTTCCTCCACCCTCCTCATCATCATCCTCTTCATCATCGTCATGGTGATGATGCTGAGGGTAGATGAGGTTCATCATCATGGGTCTGTCAGGAAAAAAAATTACATTAATCATGAACTCTAATCAAAATCACATGAAGAACTGTGTTTCTACTAAGATTATTGGATTTAGTTACAGTATTGGGAAAGTGCCATAGCTCAAATATGGTCAGTCACAAAATGTCATTAACAAGGAATAGCCTGTTTGTAATACTTTATATCTGGATAGCCATCCCCAATCAATCATCCCCAGAATTAGGATTAGGGTTAAAGCTATGGGGTTAATAATCCACATGGGTATTTGGCTGGGGGTAATTGTCTGAGAAGTGCCAAATCTATGTGGTTTGAATCTTCCACCAATTTCCTCTTTTTCTACGTAGAATTTATGGTCTTTGACGTTGAAAAAATCTCAGTAATATTGTTAAATAGTTGTTTTTTTATACCGATAACCAATAATTTCATTGCATAGGATTAAGTAAGAACAATCTGAACAAAAACAAAAATGTCATCATGTCTAACATCAAAATGCATTCTTGGGAATAGCACCTGGGTCAAACATCTTACACCAAATCAATAAAAGGGAGAAGCATGTTTACCTCCTTATGGGCCTAGGCCTGGGTAGAAACCTTGGACAGTCGTAGATTTCTGGGTCCATACTGCTAGGACCGTGAAAGTACTCTTCTGACTGATGAGAATCATGGGATAGCCCATGGGTTTCGGATTCGGGAGACTCGTCGATGGTGGGCAACTTTCCCCTGACTGGTAGCTCATGGACAAGTTTGACGGGGCTACGGTTCAGGTCACTCGGTGAGAGCACCAAATCACCCTGGACCTTCTTGTACTCGATGCCTATGCACAAGTAAAAGAGTGAAGATAAGGTATTTATCAGGTAATATAATGATAGAATGGAGCATTTGGGAAAGCTCAAAAATAAGTACCATCGCATAAAAGTACAAGCACATCTTAAGATAAGAAATATTCATTTACAATCATAAAAGCAGTGGATCACATAAATCTAGAGCTTTCAGCTGTGATATTGGACTTTCAAAGAAAACTAACTGTAAAATCAGGGAGATCTGTGTCAATTACACAAAATCTAATGAAGGAAATCAATGTATAAATCAAGGAGAACCACAAAATTACTACTTTCAATGTGAAATCATTCAATTTTTTAATTGAATTTAATATATTTATTGTCCCTTCGGAAAATCTTTTTACATCGGCTTCACAAATAATAGAAATTACATTACATTTACAATAGATAATACATTACATTTACAAGAGAATATACAAATCTATTTTATTGATCGATGAAATTGGAAAGAACTTACTTCATTAATTGTTACTTCATTAATTGTAATCATGATTCGATTGTATTGAAAGGTTCAGCGGGAAAAAAAATGAGTGAGGTAGAAATAAAGAAGGAAGTTAAAAGTTGATAGAAGAAAAAGAAGGAGAAGAATTTAGGAACAGGAAAAATTGTGATGAATCCAAGTTCAGATAATTAAGAAATACACTTTGCAATATTATATTATTGGAAAGCGAATTAAAGCTTTCGTCTGATATTTATGTTTATTGAGAAATAAGGATTGAGTGGGCTATTTTTAGTAGTGTAATTTATCGGGTAACCTTGCTATTGAACACGTGAATAGAATTAGGAACAAAGGATTGTCTAAACCTGGCTCTATTAGTGCGGGGGACGCAGAAGCGAACTCTAGACCTGTTGAAATTATAGTATTGGTTCAAAGGATGAGATGGGTCATTCATTATTACCTGTACTTTTACACACATTTTTAGGGAGTATCCCTGATAATCAAGGAGACTTTGCAAATCAGGACACAATCTTCTATTGTTTCTAATGTAGAGCCATTCCACATTCTTTCAAATCAGTTGCAAATTTTAATCATGATGGTATTCAACTTATGAATCCATGGCCATGTACCATAAAGAAATTCAATCAATTGCAAATGGACATCTTGCATAACAATCTTCCTGTAAACCATCACAATGGTTGTTTCAAAATTGCAATTGATCTTAACTCTTTATGTTACAGGGCAATATGATATGAATAACACAATACCTGGGCTAGAGTCTGAACTATCTCCTCCCTGCTCACTGCTTGTATCCATATGATGATGATGATGATGATGATCCTTGCCGTGCCTCAAGGTCTTAGCCAACTGCTTGAGGACATGCCTGTTACGATCTCTCCTCAGGACAACCCTCTCTCCATCTATTTCCATATCACTCTCATTGCTCACATCCTCATAGTCACTTCCTAACGCAACACCCTTATCCTCATAGCTCCCTTCCGAACCATCACTCCCACTGTCCGTCTGATCCGGACTTGTCGCCATCGCCTCGTTCTCCGAATCGATGCTGTCCGAGTCGTCCTGATCGGAGGCGCAGAGAGATGACGGATGACGAGAGGTCTTACGGTGGCCGTGGCAGATGGCGATTTCACCTTCTGACCTCCAGGAGTCCGCATGGCTTGTCTTGGAGCTGTGGGAGTGCACTGACCGATGGTCATCAAGGTCGTGATGACACATGACATCTGAGGAGTGGTCCTCTAAGTGGGATGGATCAAGACCAACTACATCTAGATGCTCCTCCTGAATAGGAAACCACATTAAATTGTAATAATAAAAAAAAAAATATGAACAAAATATTTGGGAGTGCCAAAAACTCCATTTAATGTCTCTTACCAATTCTCATTATTAAATGTAGACCACTAGCAATTGTTTTTAATATCAGGAGTATACATTGCATAATTATAGATAGGTACCCATTTCAGGTCACGTTGCATTTGTACTGCTTCAAAATCGATACAATCATTTTTATGAGAGAAATTATTTGCTAAATCATAACATGGAATGAAATAAATAGTACATGCAACACAATGACAGAAATAAATGCAACGTTTTTTACATTTTCTACCAATTATTTTCAATTTGTTAAACAGTTTTTAATACCTCATCAGCATGTTGATCACAGTGCAGACATCTATGGCAAGGGCTATCCTCCTCATCTGCTCTGATACCTTGAAATTCCAGAGTCCTGCTATTATTCCTGTTACCACCCATGGACAGAGGTACTGCAAACAAATCAAAATAAAAATAAAAATTTCAGGTTAATATAAAATATGTGTTTTAATTAAGGACGTAAAGATGAGCTGGAAGATAGATAGCTGAAACAACAGATTTCTTACTGAGTCTTGTTAAAGTTATATAATACTTGGCAACTCTCTATTTGTCTTTTACACAAATTTTCAGATTATCCCCATTACAAATGGATCTTTTAAAGTGCACCTTACCTCCTTCCGTGCTCAACACATGTCATTGGGAAATATATTTAAAACCACATATGTCAAAGTCAGAGGAAGACAATAACAAATATGAGAAATAGACAGGGAATCTGAAAATTTGTGTACAAAACAAATACAGACTTGTCCACAAAATCAACCATTTTGAAGCAATTTGAGGATCCCCTAGAAAGTCAAAAGAGAATTTTCAAACTGCCATATTTCTTTTCCTTTTATAACTGATTGTGATGAAACTTTTTTTAAATGCTCCTCTCAATTTTCTCTCTCCTGTAGTGTAGATTCTCTGCTTGGGTGTTGTTTTCCTTTATGAATTATGGCTCTTTACATCTGCCTTTCTACAAAGAAGGCTCTGACAACAAAAGTCTTGGAACAAAAAATCTTCAAAAATTTTTTGGTTTTGATCTGTCACGAGAAACTTAATAGCCACTACTATTGCACTTACATCTGCCTTTCTCCAGGCTGCTCTTGAGTAGAGGGAAGTCCTGTGTGGTAGGTGAGACCTGAACAGATGGTAGGAGTCTCCGGGGATGGGAGGTCGTTGCTGCCATGGCTCGTGTTGATAGGGCATTGTCCCAAACACACTTGGTGATCACTTGAGATAAGTATAGGGTCTGTGTAGCAAAAGAAAAATATGTTGCTATAACAATAGAATACACAACTGTAATGATGAAAAAGTAGTAAGGACAGCTTAACTAGTTTAAAGACAAAAGTTGTCCTGGTCCTGGGTCATGTTAATTAGGAATTTTCCCACACAAACTTGGTGATCACTCTAGATAAGTATAGGGTCTGTGTAGTAAAAGAAAAATGTGATGTTCTATCAACAGAATACAGATATGTAATGTCAACAAAAAAAAAATAGTAAGTACAGATTAACAAGGTGGTTGACAAAAGTTGTCTCTGCCGTGGCTCATATTGATCAGGTATTATATTATTATATTATTTGGTGATAAGAAAAGGTGATTCTAAAAGTTCAATAAGAGTATACAATGGTAATGACAAAATCAGTGGAACATATTGAAAAATAGCTTGATACAAGTGAAGGGTCTGCATAGCACAAGGAGTAATATCAGCCAAATTGATTCGAGAGGTCAACAGAATATACAATCATTATGAATAAAACTAGATGAATCTTCGACCGCGCACGGTCGGAAGGCATGCCTCCGTATTGCCACATCGGAAAAAAAAAGGCATGCGCATATGTTGAGATATTTTTACATCCATTATACCATGACATCTTGAGATATTGACCCCAAATCTATTAAGTTGTATCATCAGAATTATTTCCAACTCAGGAAGGATGGCTACTGATGTAATAAAAAGGATAAACATGTTTAAGTTGATCTGTCAAAGGTCCTTCAGAAATTGCACAAACGAGTCATTTACATAAATAACCAGTGACCTTGATGTCCTGACCTCAAAAATCTAATCAGTTCATCTTTCTCTCCCACATGACCAAGTTTGAAGTTGATCCATAAAACGGTTCAGAAGTTACAGCAAGAACGTGCCATTCTTCATGTATAAATGAGTCTGTGACCTTTGACCTTTGACTTCATGACCTCAAAATATTAATAAATTCATTGTCCCTACCATATGCACAAATGACCCAAGTTTGAATTGATCATCAAACGGTTTTTAGTTTATTGCGAGAACAAGCCATTTCATGTACACATGACCTCTGTGACCTTTGACCTCATTGCCCAAAATCTGATAAGTTCATTGTCCCTCCCATATGTAAGTAATAATGATCCCAAGTTTGAGTTGATCCTCAACGGGTCTTAGTTATCGCAGACGAGAGCCATTTTACATACACAATGACCTGTGACCTTTGACCTCATGACCACCAAAATCTAATAAGTTTATTGACCCTCATATATGCACATATGACCCAAGTTTCAAGTTTATTCTCAAACGGTTCTTAAGTTATCGCAAGAACAACTATTTTATGTACACAATGACCTCTGTACCTTTGACCTTTGACCCCAAAATCTAATTAGTTCATTGCCCTCCATATCACACATTACTCAAGTTTGAAGTTGACCGTCACACAGTTTCTTATAGTTATGCGAGAACGAACCATTTTCATGTATACAATGACTATCTGTGACGTTGACCTTTGACTCATACCCTAAAATCTAATCATTTCATTGCCCCTCCCATAGGCACACAATTACCTAAGTTTGAAGTTGACCGCGTCAAACGGTTTTTAAGTTATGGCGAGAACGAGCCATTTTCATGATAAAATCTCTCTGTGACCTTTGACCTTTGACCTAATGACCCAAGTCTGATAAGATCATTGTCCGCTATCCATATCATACCTGATGCCAATTTGAAAGTGATCCGTCAAACGGTTCTTAAGTTATCTAGCGAGAAAGAAACGGGACGGACCTACGGCGGAACGGACCGGATATCAGCTTTTGAATGCGATCCAGGGATGTCGTCATCGTACGGACGGACGGACAACCCGAAAACATAATGCCTCCGGCACCACCTTCGGTGGTGGAGGCATAAAAACCCAAATAAGAACAGATGAACTTGCGTGATGAAGTACCTGCAAAAAAGTTTTTTGACACACTAAATAAACCAGCAATCAATATTGAACTTCATCGACATGGCAACGGCATTGGCAAAGACAATAATGACATTGAATAAATAGAATTTTAGAACTGATCTTAATGGTAAAATATTTTTAAAACAGTCCAGAGGCTGTTTCACATAAAGTTAGTTTGGACTTAATTTCACAATTAAACTCTAAGTTTAACATGTAAACTTATTAGTAGACTTTCCAATACATGTCCCCTGATCATGATTGAGGTGATGCAAAATATACGCCACACAACTAGGGATTTAAGTGAAATTTCAGGTCAAATTTCAGCTCTATGTGAACACCCCCAGATCTCCCACACGCTTTGCCACTCACCTGCTCTGTATGTTTAGATGGATGGAGTTTGGATACTAGCGATTTGAGATGGGATTCAAGACGCTTAATTGTGATGCGCCATATACGCAACGGAACATAAAAATTACAATCTTATTTTATTATTTACGATATAGAAATATACATTTGCCTACCATTGCTATTCGACCTCGAATCGCCCCAAACCGCTCCCTTACAGGCCCATCAGACCGCACGAGCATCAGCTCTCTTGGGCCCTATTCTTGACAGTATGGATAGAGGCGGAGCTGAAGGGGTAGAAGATATTTGCAGGGCGCGCCTTTTGCGTTACTGCAAATGTTTTCACCTTTTCCTTTTACCTGAGAGAGTCGTCGCCGTCTAGTGAGCGTGTTTTCTCACCACCGCCGAGCCATCTGAAAGTCACTGGCAATCTCGATTCCATAGTTTTCATAACCGTGTTACTATGCGTTTTATTCCGAACTTATCTGAGGACCTCAGCAGCCGCTTTTTGTCGATCGCTGGTGCGTAGCAATAGGCGTAGGCAAAATGTAGTAGTTCTATTGAAGTAAATCATAAAAATTACAATCTAATTTTATTATTTACGATAAGAAATATACATTTCCTACATTCCTCCCTCCGTCCCCCTATCCGTTGCAACATACGGAAGTTTTTTGGGGCGCGAGAGTTAGAGAAGAGTATAGGATCGCATGCGGCCGCCATCCTCGTCAATGGAGGGCGCTATTCAATGGGGGTGGGGAGGGTAAATAGGCAAATGGATCAGGCAAAATTTTGCGGTAAATTT
>CALNVZ010000174.1:26685222-26714543 GCA_940671915.1 Paracentrotus lividus
ACCGGGCAGGAACGGGAGCCCTCTTGTCCTTCTTCTTCTTGCCCTTCCTGAAAGGAGGAGCTTTGAAGAAGCCAGGTTTAACAGACCTAGGAGACAATGGGGCCTGACGAACATCTCTAATAGATGTAGACAGTTCCTGGGCCTTCTGACGTGAGTCAACTTCTTTTTGCAAGACGTCTGCCAAGTTGCTCCCGTAAAGGAAGGGGGAAGTCACGTCAATCTCCTTGACCATATCCGGGATGAGGGATTGCTTGATATGAAGAGTCTCAAGCATATGAACTCTACGGGCATTATCCAGCAAGGTGGATGTAGCCGCAAACTGAGAAAACAAGATAGAAGAAACCTCCCTAAGGGCCAGGAGAATCTCGGCCCGGACTGGCGGAGAAAAGCCCAACTCGTGGACGAAAAGTCAAAATCAGATTTGTCAAATTTCAATAAGGTAGTCCCGTACTCGAAGCTGAAAATAGACGAATAGCTCCGAGGGCCTATCCTCGAAAAGAAAACTCGATTACGGCCTCCCTCTCCGGAGATGTTTCAGGCGTCATCTCGACTCTGGAACTTATTTATGAATAAGCCTGTGACTCGCTTCAGCAAAGAAAGCTCCATACACGACGACTTGAGGTACAACTTCGTCGATGAAAATCCACACGAGCATTAACCCTGGGAGGAATCCGCGCTATTCAACATAACGAATGAAACGTTAGATAATGATACAACGGGAGCCTCGACTGGATGAGAGTAAACCATGGTGTCGTGAGAATCAGCCACCAAAACGATCTCATCGTCTGACGAGGAAGCATCCACTGCTCTCACAAGGAGGTGGACACACCATAAGTGTAGTCGTAAGTGGTAAGTACTCACTGTCTCGTAACGTTCAACCACTCGCGAAACCTCCGGAGGTACACCCAAACTACCCGGATCGGCATCCGGGAGTTGATTCTACCCGAAAAGGAAGTGTCCACCTGAGGGGACAGAGGTTCTAACGAAAACCGGATTCCGGTTCGGCACACGAACGAAGTCGCTCTGAACCCAAAACGCGCTCGACTGTAAAGGGGCACTGGATCGCGCGCGGAACCGGATCGGGATCCGAAACTGCAAGTCTACACGACTTACACTACGAAGAGCGCCCGCTCTCAGATAGCCCCCGTGCCGATCCGAAGGAAACCACTTGGAAAGACTGATCGGTGGTTTGCCTGCTCCTAAAATAAAAGACCCGTCCTATATTAACGAAACCTGCTCCGAACAAAATCGGCAGCGGGGATCCGAAACACGTTCTCACGCAACCTCCCACCATCATGATCCGGAATACAGATAGTCGGACACACTCGAGAACTAAAACGGAGGAGGAGACGACCCCCGCCACCAACAGTGTGTGACGGGACATGCCAGGGTTGCCACATATCCGCACGGCAGGACGTCCCCGCATCTCCACCGGATACCCTGCCACAAGTACACAAACAAACGCGCTGAGCTGTCAGCCAGCAGTGGGTCGACTAGTCGGCTACCTATAGCCGATGAACACGTCCTGACGTCGGCCTCTACCGGGACCATCACCCACACTCCCCCAAACACCCGGTACGGATACCGACTGCGCCGATCCGATTTACACTGCATTAACGGAACCGGCGCCGATACCGTTTTCGAAACGTGATAGAGACGACTGACTCCACGCACACCTATTGATAGGTGCGAGCGATAACTACTCGCCGGACGTCCCGACTCTGCCGGCATATCCGCTTGACAAGGTAACATGGCGAGGCCTGCGGAATGCCATCCGGGCTAGTGATAACCGACAATCGCCTACTATCGAGGGATATACAGTCCGTCCGTTCTTGAACTGGCCGTCTCACCCCAAATAACCGTACGGAAACCGACTCGCTGAGCTCGATATACCTCAGTTTAAGGTACGGCGCCGATATCTCGGTCCGGTCAAACTCGATTAGAGAATACCGAGCTCCATCCGTTATGCCGAGCCGTAAAGCCTGAGGCCAACAATGGGATTCGGCCACCTGCATGGAGTAGTAAGCACTTAACCCCGGCACCTTCAGCCTGTCAACTGACATTAGTTTCCAGTTGTACACGGCCAGCTTCGTTTGGTGAAAGATGTAGTCACTTGTAACGTGTTTAGAGTCTCCCGTTAGGCCGATTACCGTGCAAAGACCATTACTCAGAATCTCGTAGCTCGCCGATCGACGGACCTGGATCATGCGGCCGTCATCACTCCCTGGACGCTGCCAAACCTGTCAGGTATCCAACCGTCCCGTACTTTGAGGCGACGACGATCCCGAGCAGCGAGGTTTTGTCGCCAGTGTTCGACCCAAATATACTCACCCCCGCAAATCCGAAGGTGTGAAGAAGACGGCCGTCTAAGCCTCTTCAAACGAACAAGCCTCTCACCCCCTGCAGGGGGTGACTTCTCAGAAAGAAAACACACGCCTGCTCGCTAATCTTCCCCCGCTTCTTCTTATTTGAAGAAGACACGAGAGAAGAAAACTAGACAAGACGAATCTGTAAATAAAAAGAGAAAGAAAAGTGTTTCTACACAAAGGACTGGTTGCGGTAAACTAGGCTAAGGACGTGCGGTCATTCTCAACAAAGAACGAGCACAACAATAATCTCTCGAGCTGCCCGCGCACAAAACACACACAAACAGCTCAACGTACAACCACGACCACGTCATTACCACATTCACGCAACACAAGTTAAATGAACGTTAGCACGAAAGTCTCTAGGAAGAAAGGAGAGCGTGAAAGTAACGACTCATCCGAGAGATTCAAACAACCTATTCAAATCTCGGTAAAACCAAAAAAACTAGACCAAAAAAAGAGCAGATTTCCTCAGAATACTCAAAATGCATCATGTCCTGAGAAATATAACCTCGCACAAAACCCCGCACAAGGTAGTCCCAACAAGGGAGAAAAACACGCTATTTTTAGGCGCAGCCAAAAATACACGACTTATTCTCGATGGAGGCGAGAAGAGATTAGGAGCAAGAGTTATAGGATCGCATGCCGGCCGCTATCCTCCGCTCAATGAGGGCCAGTCGCTATTCAATGGGCGCGGGGGCGGGGCGTAAATAGGCATTTAAATGATAGAGGCAAAAATTCGGCGTAAATTTCGGTTTGGGGCGATTCGAGGTCGAATAGCAATGGTAGGCAAATGTATAGTTCTATTGAAGTAAATCTAGAAGTTTAATTGCGATTTCAGGTCAAATTTTAACTCTGTGTGAAACACCCCCAGATCTCCCACACGCTTTGCTACTCACCCACTTGCTCTATATGTTTGCTACCAGCTGCATAAGATGGGATTCAAGATGCTTGAATGCAAAATACGCCACGCAGCTAGATTTAAGTACGACTTCACGTCAATTTTTCACTCTTTGTGAACACACGCAGATTTCCCACTTGCTTTGCCACTCACCTGCTCTGTATGTTCAGATGGATGGAGTTTGGATACCAGCTGCATGAGATGAAGAAGGGGACGGGATTCAAGATGCTTGATGAGATGAGGGAAAAGATCATGGATGTAGCGACCAGAATGCTTCAGCTGAGCCGCCGCCCATACAGTGTCCAGGTGCTTTAGAGTGAGGGCGCCATCACTCGCTAGAAAGTTGAGGATCACCTGACATTGTTTGATTATCTGAAGGCAAATAAAAAAAGAGTGAGGTTTAAACTACGGTTCACTTCTGCGATCTAAGAAAGTATTCTCCTTTCATGATTTAGAATAAGCTTTAAAAACAAAAATATCATGTAAAATACAACCAAAGAAATATCTTATATAATCACAGCACTTCTGCTATCTAAAATAGGAACTTGATCCTTTCTTTATTGTTTGATATTCTCATTTCATGATTCAGAATAAGCTTCAAAATTCAAAATAAGAAGGAAAGTGCATAAATGAGCATAAAACATATTTAAACCGGTTACAAAACATCAAAAGCTACATTAGCAAGGTAGCTATAATTTTTATGACAATTCAATTCGAACTGAATTATACGTCACAATACTCGATGCTCCTCATGATTTAAAATTTTGTCAGAATCAACACTGAAAGTTTTTTATCCCTTACCTCCATGTGCATGTTTGGACCAAATATATGCTCCACAATCTCCCTCTCGAGGAGCCACTTTGTCAGTTCAGAACCCATGCTGAGACAAGAAAGAGAGATATTATTATTTGAACAATTCAAACAAAGAGGAAAACTGACCAGAAATATATTATATAGTATGAAAATTTAGCCCCCCCCCCCACAAAAAAAAAAAGGATTCCAGCAGGACTTGAACCCCAGACCTCTGCATTACTAGACCAGTGCTTTTATTGACTGATGTATGGAAAAAAAACCTTTATTGGTGTTTGGTTTGAGCCCCGCTGGAATCCCATTTTCTTTGCTCATTTTTTTCATATTATTGTTACGTAGACTAAACGGCTGGTGGGCTTCAATAATGCAAATTTTAAAATAACAGGATTTCATTGCTTGAATTAAAAAGTCTACCGTCTACTTTTTGGTAGGAGTGTTCCCCCTGCAGAGATATATCAAAATAAAATATTATACCTTTCATTATAAACACTGGAAGTCATCATTTTAAATTCCTTTTAATGAAAAAAAAATGGAAATGATTTCTAATGAAATTCATGTCGACAGAAAATTTGCATAACATCAAAAACAGACTGAATGCCGGATTGCTGGTACTGTGACTGTGGGGAAAATCTGTAAACTATTTTCCCCTAGTTATTAAATTTTGTTTTTATTCAGCAATCCTAGGCCACATGCCAGTGGTATTTCTCATTTCCATTGTCATTTGCCTGAAATTAAATTAATAAATTAATTAATGTTCTTAAATAATTTCAAATGGACTAAGAAGTATTTGAACTTACTTTTCTACATCTGTGACTGATTCATTATGATAAACTTCATTGAACATATGGATTTGATTCTGCAATTGACACAAAGAGAGTAAGATACAGGGAGAGAAATGGAGAGAATATAATTATTGAATTGCCAGTGCAACAAAATAGTGAACCTCACATCAGGAGAAATATAAAATAAGACAAAATAGGGCATTGTATATAAGCTCTCCCTTTTTCATGTTATTAATGCCAAAAAAAGTTTTCCAGGAAACTGATCACCAATGAGAGTTCATTAGAGTGTAAATTTTTAACATACAAACACTTTCACATTTTTATGAGAGAGAATTTTCGACCTGGCTTTAAAGATGGTTAAATGTCTACAGTTTTAGATACACTATTAAAGATAGTGTCATCATTTTTCACAAATTGCGAAAACTGATGAAACTTGGCATAACTTTGGAATATGATCGACCAATACTGTCTATTCAATCTTACTGTCATAGGTAGCCTAGATCAGAAATATTAAACGAAAATATGACTACCAATCTAGACCACTTCTCCATCAGTATCGTTGATATTACAGCACGGACCACACACAGTAACATACACACGGCGTATCAGCGTGCATTATTCTCTGCGTTAACGGTAAACGTACGGTTAATTTTTGTGGTACAAAAAATTAGGAATGAATTTTGATAATCGCAATATAATGAAAAGTATTCACGTTTCAGCTTAATCATGTTGTGGGAAGATTTAGTCATTGATATACTACTATATCCTCTTAAGAAATAGAAATGTAAGATTTTTGCCTGCAAAAGGATGACACGGTCTTTAAGTCAGAATAGACTTTAATGATTGGTCATTCTTGTACTAAGAATACAGAGCACGCTTGCCATATGACATGATTCTATTACTTTCAAACAGCAAAAAACCACAACAAAAAACAAACAAACAAACAAACAAAAATAAACAAACAGATATTGGTACATTTGTAACCATAAATTGTAAATTAAATGAGGTTCAAAGAGAAAGGACTTACAGTAATTTGACCTAAACCAGTTAGCCTCATGGTGAGTGTAGCTGATGTGAAGAACTTGAAAGCCAGCTCGAGACTGTCCTGATCGAAACATAGAGGGCTCTCAACTGGTTCTTTGATAGCACTCCACATCATATCAGCCATGTGTCTTGCTCCGTTTCCTCTCAGCTCCTTGTCGGGCAACTTACACAGATACCTATAGGTGGGATCCACACAAAAGAATGTCCTTTGGAAATGCATCTTGCAAATGCATGTACTCAACAACAAAAAGTACTCTGTGTTAATAATGTTCAATTGTTAAGCTATCCTCATTGGACTGTGTCAAGACTAGTACAATTCATTTAAAAAAGTCCCATGCTTTAACAACAAATATTTGTTCCATTACAAAGAATTAGAGATGCATATACAATGGTTCTTTCAGGCACAATGTCAAGTTTAAAAATAATAATTGGGTGTAAAGGAAGTTCATAATTATCTCAGTTAAATCTCTTAAACTATAATATTTTTTATCTTCTTGGGGAGAGGTGTAATTTGGATTAAACTAATTGATCAAATCAATAATTTCCACGTTTAAATAAACAATTAACCAAACGAAACTCCATTTTTTAAAATGTTTTTCTATAAACAAGGTCAGACTAAAATATTTAGGACAACCAGTGAGAAGTCATGTACTTTAACATGAGACATTTTTCGGTCTCTCCCACGCACTGACTCTGAAATGACATTTAAGAAGACAAAACAGCGGAAACAAGTGATTTGCTCTCGCCATTTCAATCATCCATGTGTACTGGTTAATCGGAAGTCAAACAAGGTGAATACTGGGTGCCCCTAAATCTAACCTTGTCTCAGTTTCTTTAAATCCAGGGCAGGGGGGGGGGGGTTATATTTCCATAAGTAGAATCAACTGTATAGAGCTAATATTTTGCACCGAAAGCCAACTTAATTAATATATTTATTATTAGTATTGGTTACAACAGGTGGTATCCAAATTATGCCTTGACAAAGATACATGTAAATACTTGCTTATAAATGAAAATGAATATTGTTCACACTTGGTGCTCAATTAAACTTAAAATGCATACATGTTATCAATTCAACATATTAAATAAAAACATAAACTAGGCTTTGGAATTAAAAATAAACCATCCCCCCCCCCCCCACCCAACTCTTCATAACAAGTGGAAAGAGATATTGACGCACAGTCATTAAGGTAACATTTGTTTATTCTAATTCCTGGTATCTAAACTTTTTATTAATGGCTTGACTTGTGAGTGAATCAATGCACATAATGCACTGTATGATTATCCTCTCAGAGAATAACCAATAAATATGAAACTCTATGACTACATGTAGATATTACACCAACGGCGACCTTTAACCTCTGTAATTTTTGACACTTCATGTAAATAACCCCAACATGAACTTTAGCATTGTCTCAAGCTAATGCATCCCAGGGAGATCTTTCCACATACAAAGGACTGACAGAAAGGGAAAGTGCAGATCTATTTGACCTCAAGGTCAAATTCAATTGACCTCTGACCTTACCTTATTATGTGTGTTCTCAGGGGGACTACAAACTGCATGATGGCATGTAAGTGAAGCCACATCCTCAACTGTAAACAAATAGAAATATTATAAAGCAGATAAAATGGATACCCAGATCATTTCATAACAAGTAGGCCTATTATAGTATTTTCAATGAATCCCATTGTTTGTGGGGAAAAGCAGTTTGGTAAATCATTTTCTCTTTTATTATTTGTCAAAAACAGGAAGCATACATTGTACATGTAGCTTCTGCCAGGAAAAGGAGAACTTCAAACCAAAGAATAAATTCCTGTTTATTGAGAAATTGGCAACATGTTTGAACATGGCTTTAATTCACCACAGGATATTACGTAAATCTACAATTAAAATGTTGCATTGATCTGATTTGTCAGAATAAATTTAAAATTCTCCATATGTCATATTTCATACTTTTAATCAAAACACACTCACAGCTTACAAATATGATGGAATTTCTGTACTTCATACAAAAACTTTTATTTAGTTCAAAGGTGAAAAAAAATATATAAAAAGTCATAGAATATAAAGGGGGCCTAAAAACTTGTATGATTGGCTTAATGCAAGGTAATCAACAACACACCATTTCAAGAAATTTGAGATCTTTGAGTTCCCAAAATAAATCACATCCATGAAATGAAATTAGACTATACATGTGTGTAACTGTAACAGCAATTTAAAGAAATCCAGCAAAAAAATACCTTCAATATATAGCAATAACAATCAATTATGGTTCAACTTGAAAGTCTCTGCATTCATCCGCTTAAAACTAATGAAGGAAGTTTTTAAAGTTGCATGAAGTGAAGCCAATGGGGTCATTCCATGCCAATTCACCCAATGAAAGTGCAATTTTGCACCCTTCCGTCTCAGAATTTGCTCAAATTTGGTACACATAAAGTTTAACTACCTTCCCATGAAACAAAAAAAATTAGCGAAACGGTCACGTCGGTTCGAGCTATGGCCGCCTTTTTTGATTCGTTTGGCAAAAATTGGTGTGACCTTCCATTCAACGGCACAATGCTGCTGAACTGGTTGACCAATTTTTTTAAACTGGTACCATTCAAAGGAAATTCAAAGAGGAATTCAAAAATGGTTTATCAAAAATATTATTGGAGCAATTAAAGTGCTATGACCTTTAACCTTCTCTTTAACCTTGATTTTGACCCCAGCGAATAATATTTTTACTTGATTTATTAGTATGTAATTTGTCAGCATATATTAAAAAACATAACATGTAAATATTAGGATGATATTTATTTCTTCACCTTTAAAAACTCTTTTTTAATGTAATTTACAAAGATTACTGTTACCCCACATACTGATATTTGTGTTGGTAATGTGTGTACAAGACTCCATTTAGACATGAATACATTCAAACTGACAAGTAACATTACAATCAAATGCCCATAATGTATTCGCATGATCTGTTAGCTGATGCTTCAAAGATCTCAAGGATATCCGTTTGGACAAGAGAGTCTGACTACATGTAGAAGCATTTTGTATTCTGTCAAACCGCAGATTCTTATATTTTATTGTATACCTATTGACCCCAATCAAAAGAGGCTAAACAAATGTTCTCTATTCATAAGGCAAATGGTGGTAGTCTACGTACATGTATACCATATATCATTGTGTTTAATGCTTCCTCATTACCCTGACAATGTTTAGTTTCCTGTTTAATTGAATGTTAATTTAACTTCCAGTTTGGAAAGATTTCCAAGTAAAGCCTATAATGGAGACTTGTACACACATTACCAAACACAAATATCAGTATGTGTGGGTAACAGTAACTTTGTAAATTACATTAAAGAGGTTTTTTAAAGGGTGAAGAAATAAAATTCATCCTAGATATTTCACATGTTAGGTTATATTTTACTGACAATTAACATACATAAAATCAGTAAAAATATTATTCGTCTGGGGGTCAAAATCAGAGTTAAAGGAAAGGTCAAAGGTCATAGCACTTTAAATTGCTCCAATAATATTTTGATCCATTTTTGAATCCTCTTTGAATTCCTTTTAATGGTACCAGTTTCAAAAAAATTGGTTTCAACCAGTTTCAGTGCATTGTGCCGTTGAAATGAAGGTCACACCCATTTTTGCCAAAACGAGATCAAAAAGGGCGGGCCATAGCTCGAAAACCGACGGGACCGTTTACGCTAATATTTTTTGTTTCATGGGAGGGTAATGTTAAACTTTATGTGTACCAAATTTGAGCAAATTCTGAGACGGTAGGGTGTAACCCATTGGGTGAATTGGCATGGAATGACCCAATGAAATATCAAGGACAAGTTATTTAGGTATCCAAATAATACCTGATTTTCTTTTCTTCTTTTAAATATTGAAGAAAAATGCCATAAGTGCACTACAAATAATTCCCAAAATAGACAGATGAAGTACATATACTTGTATACCAAGCTTTCACAACTCTCCATTAGTTTTTCAACAAAAAAAATGTCATATGTACTTTGATGAACTTATTTAGAATCAAGAGTAAAAGAGGGAGATATTTGGCAAGTGAAAGAGAAAGGGAATGAAATGACGTCTTGATTAATTATAGGCAATTATAAGCCTGTTAACAAATTGGCAAATAGGCATGTAATGGAATGGGGTAATGAGGATACCAAACTTGGTTTTAAATGTTGTGATCTGAATAATAAACAAACAAAATATTCTATCACACCTGAAGAAAAAAATCTTTATGTCAGCTTCACCTTTAAGGATAGTTTAACACTGGTATCAGTGTAGATTTCATAAATAAATAAAAATCAGAGAAACAGCTCTATGTACAGGTACTTCTAAGCAAAGACTCAAGGAAAATTCAACAAAAGATAACTAGTTAATCAGTTTTGCAGTTGGAATTAATCACACAGGATCTGACAACTCCGCACACACACACAAAAAAACACCTTAGAAACAAAGAATTAATAAGAAACAAAATATCTTACATTTGTGACAACAGTGAACATAGCGTGTGCAGAAGAGAATGGCAATGCATCAGGAGTAGATTGCTGGAAGCATTGCCTCATCACAACAAGGCCATTGCTATCACAGAAGAAACATACATTCCTTAGGAGGTGCAAGCTCACATCCAAATCCTGAGAGGAAAAAATATGATCAAGATTGTAATAAGTTGGTATAATGCATTGAAACCTACTATGCAGGATGTTTAAAGGGGTATATCAAACTGGTTGGCTTTAAACAAGTTTCAATGTACAAAAACAGTCTTTCTCTATAAAAGGTGGTTGCTCAGTCAGATTTTAATGGAGCAATCAAAAGCAAGAGAAACAAAAATGAGGATCAACTGTAATATTGTTGATATAAAACAATGAAACATAACTGTCACTGCTGTTTAAAGGGATATTTCAAGTAGGTTGTCTTTATGTAAATGTTATAATCCCAGCAATGGATGTAAAAAAAAAATGTAGTATTTCTCTACAGGTGGTCGCTAAATCACTTTTTGATGGAGTAATTAAAAGCACTCAATCATTGATTGACATTATTGTGAGCTTTCCTGTTATTTTCATGATATTTGGGAAGAATATCATAATAACGAGCTCCACGAGAAAAGATTGCTCTTCAACTGCCCTAATAGTCATAATATGATCTAAAATAAACCACACAGCTAACATGTTTGGGACCCGAACATGTTGCACCATACATAAATTTCTGTGTAAGTGCATGTGACTCGAAGCTGAATTGGGTTGATTTCTCATCATTTTGGCGATTCCAAAACCTCACAACACAAAATAATGCTTGGGTGAAATGTTATCAACCTCTCCAAATCACTTTTAGACAGTGTCTTCCACATTTCAATGTCATGACCAGAACACTAGTTTCACTTTCTCAAAATACAAACCAAAATAACAACTTATACTTGTGTTACATACATTTGTGTCACAGTAGTTTCCTAGTGCTTCTGTTTCTTGTGGTGACAGCTCCTGTTCAGTTCAGGTAGGGAGAAAAATAAAAATATTGTATAATTTTCATTACATTTTCTATCAACATAGCCTACTGGCATGTACAAAGTAAGACCAGTATCCTCGAGCAACCAAAGAACAGTATCAAGACCAACAGTTCATAAAAAAAAGAAATAAGCAATGATTCCAAAGTATACAGGTATGTATTCTCAAATTGTCTGTTGAGCGGCTAAACATACCATCTTCTACACAACAACTTGAATAGACTCTCTTTTAAAAAGACCGGTTTGAGGAGTAAGCTGAACGGTGATTACAGGCAACTTGAGGGCTAGAGAGTTAATAGAGTTATCCAGAAAAATTGGGCTAACTTGATAACCTGTGACAGTGACCTGGGCCCCGTAACACAAAGGTTTGCGATCAATTGTAAATTTAAAGAACTACTCTGATTGGTTGCTGGTCAGTCTTTTGAACCAAAAGTGTGTGCAACATTGATCTTCATTAGCTATTGCCATTTTGAAATCAATTGCAAATTTGAAAGAACAATTCTAATTGATAACAATGACCCTAAATGATCATTGCCATTTTGCACTTAATTGCAAACCCTTGTGTTACAAAGCCCTGGTAGTCCAAGGATAATCTCAAGCTAAATCACATTGGGACATTGATGCCCTGAAAATCATTTTTGTGTATAGAGTGAATTACATGTATCATCATTATTTCCCTCAAAAAATGTGTATAAGCAGATAATGATACTCACGTCAGTGACACCATGGTAGTACTGTTTATGTGCTGAATACAATGGGAAGGTCATGTGAAAAACTTTGGCAACAAGATGCAACAACCTCTCTTTCTCCTCCTGCGTCCAATCCTCATCCTCTGCTCGACGATGAACCTCCTCCTCCTCCTCAGGTGTTTCCGACTTTGTCTTCTTCTTCTTGGCATCTTTATTAGCAACATTATCTTTATCCTCATTAGTGTTCATATCCTCCACCACACCTCCATCGTTTCCATCTTTCTTGTTCTCCTCCTGTCGTGTTGCATCATCGGTTTTCTCATCTTTGCTCTTTTCATCATCTTGGCTCTTTTCATTGTCTTTCAAATTTTCCTCACACTTGTCTTCTTTTGTTTCCTCTGCTTTGGGCAGTTCAACATTATCCTCTTTTGAGGATGACCCTGCGTCAGGTTCACTGACCTTCTTTTCCAAGTCTTTCCCTTTGACCTCTCTCTGCTGTTGTCTTTCCTCTTCTTCTTCTTTCTCTCTTGACTGGTGCCAAGAGGAGATGATATTAATTGCAAGCCGTAGGACAAGCTGGACTAAACTGTTCAACTGCTCAAAGTTCTTGTACTCCTTGAAAACACAATTGCATTGTCTGAAAATGAAAAGTTAGAATTTATTACTTAGTTGTTTAACAAGAACAAAAACATATATTGTTATTGAACGTATTGTGCATTTTCACATGTATGAAGTTAACCATGTTTCTTAATAAACATTTCACTTTCATACATGTCACAATAACTTTTCTTGAGTGGCCAGTACAATGCTAATTATATCTCTATCTGTATTCCTCACTTATTTATTCATTTCATTTATTTTTTTTTTTTTTTGGGGGGGGGGGTGGACTCACGGGGATTTCAAGCAAGTTAGTCTTGAGCCTGTCCCTGATATAAAAAATCATTTAAAAATGCTAATATACCTCTTTCATTATTTATTTATTTATTTATTTAATTTATTTATTTATTTTTAATTTATTTTATTTTATTCTATTTATTTTTGGGGGGGGGGGGGCGGGTTACCCATAAGCCTGCCTGATATAAACATATTTAAATGTTTAGAACATTAATTCTTTATTTTCAGCCTCACTATCTCCCTCCCTCCATCCACTTCATGAATAGCATGTACTCTAACCTGTAGCAAAATGACTAGATGGTGATTGATTATTCATCATGATGCACATCTAGATAATGCAATCAAACAGTTTAGCAGTATGTGACAAAATTGCATATTTCCTCATTGTCTCTTCCCAGCATTCGCGGGTCCTTTGATTTTGTTTGCGTAACGTAACCAACGTCTAACAGGCCACCCAGAAATACAGAAAGTTCAAGGTCTTTAAAATATAACCACTTTTTCATCCTTTAAATGCTAATAAAATAAGTTTATACTCCACTAAACCATGAATGGAACAAATAATACAAAACCAACAAAACTTTTACTAATCAACTGAACAGGACCATTTTATAACAATGCAGGTAGAGACTGTCGCCTATTTTCATTAGTTCATTGTAATTATTTCCCAAAATAATTTTTTTCTTTCTTTTTTACCAAAATGATCACCGCTTTACCATGTAAATTCGGCATCAAAAAAAAAACAACGTTTATCATAGTTAGCTTCTCTGGAAGGTCTTGCTAGTTTACAAGTCAATATGTACCAGTTTATTAAAACTAATGGCTGTGTCAGTCCCACATATGCATGGAAGTAACTCAGCTCTGTAAATGGGCGCTTCGGTTAAGCCAAAACTAGCTGAATCATGACAAGATACAAGATACAGAGATCTGGTATTAATATTCCTGCATGAAAGAGATCATTAGCACCTGATTCACAGTTCCAGAGCGCTCCATGACGAGCTTTCTTTCTTTGATCAGCTTCATCATCTACATAACACTTTGAAGATGATAGTTATCCATGCAAATACTAGCCAAACTATTACTTGCCCATTCATGCAATGGAAAGTAGATCTACATTTATATAAATTTTGTTGACCTTTTTAATAGCAGATTATTCACCAATATCCAGTGTACAACCAGATATTTTCGAAAGCATTTAACTTTTGCCAATTTTGAGAAGATTCATGATCCGCGAAAGTTTCACGGTGAAAAATGTACTTTATTTTGTTTGCAATTAATTAAGTTTCTTACTTTCAAAATTGCTTTTTTAAAAACAATTTTCAAAAGTTTTATGTCATTTTTTTTGGTAATATATTGTTTCTTCACTTTTTACATGTATATGACATTCCCAAATTATATAAAAAATTTTCCCAGGGCTTCAATAAACCTTAGCGCCCCTTAAAAAAAAAAATCCGTTTAGCCTTGGAGATTTTGGGTGCCCTTCTAGACATTTCGAGACAGTACATGTATGTTGTAATGTAATGTAGTGCCCTATGGAAAAAATGGCCTTCCCTAAATCAAATGCAATATTCAAGGCTGGTTTTTGTACATTTTTAAAATTCATTTTCAAGAGCTGTAATACTTGATCAATATACTTGCTATGCATGGGATAAAACAGCTTAGAAATTTATTGCAATCTATCTGCCGGCACATTTAGTAACTTTGGTACCCTGGGAGGTCAGACAAAAGGTTTCATGAACTAATATCTCCATACATTATCTCCAGCAGGTAAAGTGTGGTTCAAGGCTATAATACGAGTAACATTGAACAATTCTCCAGACAGGAAATCAAAGTTACTGGCAGGAAGTCAAATTTCTAACGAAATAAATGCCATTCTAGGCATCGGCGGATATGTTGTTTTACAGGAAAGCCCTCCTAATGCTTCATGTCTGCATAGCACTAATGATGATGCAAAAGTATGAAGTCCCTGACACCCTTTCCTAATCCTGTAGTATGCTCATCTTTTTCTTGTTTACATACAGCTTTATAGCTTTCCATTAATTTGACAAATTTGTATACAGAAGACATGATGATCTTTCAACAATGGTATTTCTTTTGATGTCTGATTTCCGCTCATGAATGCCTTTCACATTGCATTCCACATCGATAGTTAGTGAACATTCAGAAATAATGTTTTTTGATAAACTTTTATGGAGTTCTAGTAATATGCTATAATTAAAAAATAGGTAGTTTTCCTGCCCCTTCCCACAATTAAAAAGTAAAGAAAACTCTTCGTAGGCTAGATCCAGGAAACAAAATACTGTCAACTTGTTTTGTGCAGTTGAGAAAAATAAAAAAGTGCAATATAAATTTTTAATTATAATTGTTATTATTATTATTAGTAGTAGTATCATTACCATCAAAAGTGTCATTAAATTCAATTCAAAACCTTATTTCACAATCAAGTGCACAAAACAGAGGTCCATTGCAAGTTACAAAAGATGAAAATCAGACAAAGAATACAAAGAGAAGAAAACAAGCTTAACTTCTATTTAGGAAAGCCGAATTTCTTCCCATCTCTACTAGCATATTCTTACATCAAACAATCTTAAATCTTAGCCTGAAACGATCAAGTAGTTTATACATGCCATTCTTAATTCATAACTGAAGATATAGGAACATACCTGTGAAGAAATGCTTGTGTGTAGTTATATAGAATCCATACATGCTCTTTCTGTAATTCAATCTTTTCATGGCTACCTGCAAATACATGAGATAAGACATTGTGAGGAAATGTAAAGTTTTTATCATAAATATGATACATTTATAAAATCTTCAATAAAAACAATAACATGATATCAGGATCCTTCCACATTAACGGGGCTACTACATTTAACCCATAGATGACAGAGATTTCCAAATGTTCTAAATGAATCACTTTTTGATCCTCATTTTGGCAAAAATTATATTATTATTTCACTCTTCCAACCTTTAAAAAAAACCAAATTCATATTTAGTGACACTTTACTGATGAAAATTACAAAAAGCATAAAAAAAATTGCCAATTTGCACGTGACAATAGCGATTATACATTTTTCTTCGCATTGCCAATTTAGACATTTCAATGATTATTATCTTTTAATCGGTTCTAATTCAAGCGGCAGAAACAAATTCCTTTTGGTCAGTGATTTTTGCTCTTTCTATTGATATGTAATTCATATTCAATGGCATTCTATTTTTAAAGACAATGCAAAAGCGTCACTAAAAAGAGACATTGTCCTTGATGGGTTAATAGACAATATTGCAAGGTGATTTGGTTTGCCTACATTGTACAGCATCATTATCTTTAAAAAAGAAAAAAAACAAAAAACAAACAAACAAACAAACTATACACAACCTAGTCCACGTCCTGGACGATTTATGATGCACGCCCCTTGCCTTTCCGATCTACGCTAGTCCGCTGCGCGCGATTCCTAAATTCTCTTCATCCAACGAATTCACTTATCCCCACGAATTCACTTTCTCGAAAAATAACGTCCAGGCTAACTTGACCAGGGTGGGGTCGAAAAGGATGAAAGTGAACTTTTTCTGACCCCAGATAGCGACCGCCCTACGCAAGCAGCTCATGAATATTCAGTTCCGTTTCAGAGAAAAACAGCTGATAATGTGATTACCAGGTGGTCGATATGCGATGCACACGCACACACTAGTTTCATACAGTCATGTGTGTAGAGCATACAGTGAGTGCACATAAACAATGCAAAAGTTTCACGTGGAGTTGGAGTGGAGAAAAGTTTTGAGTGCTTGCCTTTATGTGTGAATTTAGGAACGAAGAGCAGAAATTAATACATAATATATTGGCCTAGTATTGGCCTATGTATTTCTACCATTGATTTCTGACTATTATTATTATATTAAAGGAAATATTGAACATTAGCGAGACAACTAAATATTCTGAATTCAGGGACGAAATACTTAAGTCTGTTCTTCTTGGTTCATATATTATTTTCCAGGGCAAATGTGAGCCAGCATGGCAAATCCACCAATACCTAGCAGTGTAAATTTATCTTGTTAAATAAGAAAGTGTATCAACTGCCTGTTCGTTGTATTAAATATTATCTTTTCTAAATTTTGAATGTCCTGTCTTACGATAATATACTAGTATAGGCCCAATAAGTTTAACCAGTTTAATTATGGTCGGAGATTCTCAATGTATAATGTATTGTCTCATTATACGTGACCCTCTAGCTTTCTGCTCTCTCTCTCTCTCCCTCTTATCATTTTATAGTACTGCTCTCCCACTCCCTTTTTTTTTTTTTTTTTTATCTTTCTCTCTCTCTTCTTTACTTACCAATGTTTTCCACTACCTCCTTTCTATTGTATTCCTCCTTTCTCGAGAGACATGACTTATATAGTTTGTTTAACTGTATATATTGTTATCACTTTTTCATGATTACCTTGTTTATACTGCATTTTCTTTTTGACATATACATGTACTATGTATTATTGAAATGTTATTCGAACTGTTACCGTAATTGTAATTTTGTATAACCTGCTGCCTAACCCAGTGGGTTGACGGGCCTGGTTTTTTTGTTGTTGTGTCAATAATAAAGACATGATTAATCATCATTTATTTATTTATCTATTTATATTTATTTAATTATATATATTTTTTAAACATAGTGTTTTTAATAATTTCACCGAAAAAAAAAAAACAAAAACAATATGCTAGAACATGTAGAACCCTAAAGAAAAATACAACAGGTTCCGAAACAGCAAACAACTTGTCACATGCACAGTGTAGTAAACGTGCGTGTTTACATGGATTACATGCACTCGATGCAAGCAATGACGTAGTCTTTTTTCGTAACAAGTATTGGGAGGGTGGGTTAAGATAAATTAATAATTTCTATGCTATTTCATGACTTTAAAAATGAAAATAAATTTACGAGAATATATAAATATTCAACATTAAAATAACTTTAATTTGGTTATTAAAATAGCATCACAAGTTCAATAAAAGTATTTACAAATTATATACATGTAGTTTTGATTGGAGTAAGACTGGCAACATCATCGCGTTCGATACTCATGAGGAGATGACGTAATCGCATTGAAGGCGTGTTGCCGTGATAGACAGGACCAATCAGATCGAGACGGAGGAACATTGGTTATGTGGGCGGGGTTTCAGTTCCCTTGAATCTCGCAGGGAACCGGTCAGGTTTCACTGGACTGTAGTAAAGTAGTGATATTCTGCGTGTACGTGTACGTTATTTTGGCACGTACGCGCCGTGTGTGCGTATGTATGGTAATACCAGTGAAATAATGAACTACAGTCCAGGGGGTGGACTATACACAACCCTGAAAAGCGTACTTAAAGTATAAGCCACAAAAGGGAAAAAAGGATGCCACATTAAAACAAAATGAGAAACATACATGTAGGGCCTACATATATTGAAATAATTAATTCTAAAGCAAAAAGATTACTGTTTGAAGTACAAAAACTGAAATCAGGTTTTTATTTTCAGCTAATTAATTTCTGTTCGTACATTGTAAATGTTCATGAGGACTCTTACTTTAAATATGTTGAGGCATTCCAAGGTTATGAACACATGTACAATTCTATGAGGCAGTACAACAAATATACATTCAAAAGATGTATGAATTCCCAAGCTCTGTGTGTAGTCAAGCATGTACACACACATTCATCATTATACATTACAAAGCATGTACGCTCTCTCTATACAAAATTTTATGAATGGAATTGTGTGCCCCTGTGAATTTAGAGGTTATAGGGGTTGTGTGTAATGGTTTTGTCTGATGACTTGCTGCCAGCTAGCTCATACAGTACACACATTATATGATGAGATAAAAAGCTTGGCTACTGGTCTCTGTGTACTTAGCAAAAGAACTTGCTAGCACCTGGGCTTTATGGCAATTGAATCGAAAATTATGTATTAGGGTCATTCCAATGCCAATTCATTCACCCAATGAAAGTGCAATTTTGCACCCTTCCGTCTCAGAATTTGCTCAAATTTGGTACACATAAAGTTTAACATTACCTTCCCACGAAACAAAAAAAATTAGCGTAAACGGTCAATCGGTTTCCGAGCTATGGCCCGCCCTTTTTGATTCGTTTTGGCAAAAATGGGTGTGACCTTCCATTTCAACGGCACAATGCGCCTGAACTGGTTGACCAATTTTTGTGAAATTGGTACCATTCCAAAGGAAATTCAAAGAGGAATTCAAAAATGGTATCAAATATATTATTGGAGCAATTTAAGTGCTATGACCTTTGACCTTTCCTTTAACCTTGATTTTGACCCCCAGACGAATAATATTTTTACTTGATTTTTATGTATGTTAATTGTCAGTATAATATTAACATAACATGCAATATCTAGGATGATATTTTTATTCTCATCTTTAAAAACTCTTTTTAATGTAATTTACAAATTTACTGTTACCCCCACATACTGATATTTGTGTTGGTAATGTGTGTACAAGACTCCATTATACATGAATACTTTCAAACTGAAGTAACATTACAATCAAATGCCATAATGTATTCATATCTGTTGCTGATGCTTCAAAGATCTCAAGGATGTATCCAGTTGGGACAGTAGAGCTGACTACGTGTAGGAAGCATCTTGTTTCTGTCAAAAGCCGCAGATTTCTGATGATTTGTATGTATACCTATTGCACCCAATCAAAAGGGCTAAACAAATGTCTCTATTCATAAGCAAATGGAGTCTACGTACATGTATACATTATCATTGTGTTTAATGTTTCCTTTATTACCTGAAATTTTTAGTTTCCTGTTTTAATTGAATGTAATTTAACTTCAGTTTGGAAGTATTCAAGTAAGCCTATATTGGAGACTTGTACACAAATTACCAACACACAATATCAGTATGTGGGGGTAACAGTAACTTGTAAATTACATTAAAAAGCATTTTTAAGGTGAAGAAATCAAATATCATCCTAGATATTCACATGTTATGTTAATATTATACTGACAATTAACATACATAAAAATCAAGTAAATATTTATTCGTCTGGGGTCAAAATTAAGGTTAAAGGAAAGGTCAAATGCATTGCACTTTAAAATTGCTCCAATAACATTTTTGATACCATTTTTGAATTCCTCTTTGAATTTCCTTTTGAATGGTACAGTTTCACAAAAATTGGTCAACTAGTTCAGACGGCTTGTGCCGTTGAAATAGAAGGTCACACCCATTTTGCCAAACGAATAAAAAAGGGCGGCGCATAGCTCGGAAACCGACGGACCATTTACGCTAATTTTTTTTTGTTTTATGGGAAGGTATGTTAAAAACTTTATGTGTACCAAATCTGAGCAAATTCTGAGACGGTAGGGTGTAACCCATTGGGTGAATTGGCATGGAATGACCCATTAATATCCTTCCGAGTGCTTGCTCTGATGGAATACATTCATTATCATGAACACAGTATGCAAGCACAAGGTGTTGGCCAACATGGATTTCAATGCTACATGTCAAATAGTTCCTCTGTGTTTGTGAAGACTGTCGACTCTTAAGTCTTATATTAAAGGGACGTATAATTGATAAAACATGGGGAAATCACCTTATCTCGGATGAAATAATAACATTCCAATCAGAGCCTGAGGCGTGTTGCGTAATCTTCAGCGCCAACCCATCTGGAGTTAATCCGGTTAATCCTTCATGGCTAGGCTGACTAACCAGAATTCCGAAGTAAATCTAACCTATGTTTTGTTTTTGAAATGGAGCATTATACAAATCCTCTCTTTGAATTTATACGGAGAGACCCGTTGAGAGTCTATAAACTAAGAATTGTTGAGGACTCGCGAAATCCGAAACTACTGAACCTATTTACTGACTGAATTCGGTCAACTTCGTCATGTTCGTGCTGTCCGAATGTTAATCCCCAGTAGGCCGACCCTTGCGTAAGCCACTGTTGATTGTGTACGAGTCAATGGAGCTCAGAAAAACGCGCATTCCCCACGATCTCCGACTTTCAGGGCCCTTTAAAGGTAGTATCAGCCTTTTTCACAAATTGCGAAAACTAATGCAACTTAGCATAACTGTAGAATATGATCGACCTATACTGTCTATTCAATCTTACTGTCATAGGTTGCCTAGATCAGTAATACGAAACGAAAATCTGACTACCAATCTTGACCAGCTCTCCATCAACATCGTTGATATTACAGCGCGTGCGGCACGGACCGCACGCAGCAATATACACACGGCGCATCAGCGTGCATTATTCTCTGCGCTAACGGTCAGCGGTTCGCACCGTACGTTATATTTTTCGAGGTTCGAAAAAATAGGAATGAATTTTGATAATCGCAATATAATGACAAACATACACATTTGGGCTTAGTCATGTAGTGGGATGATATAGTCATTGGTATACTACTATATCCTCTCAAAAACTAGAAATTTAATATTTTTGCCTGCAAAAGGCTGACACTACCTTTAAATGAATTCTCACAAACACATGTATAACATTAATAAAGATTTTTTTTTCTTTCATGTATCAAAATGTTCAACACAATAATCTACATTATCTGGTTTGTTTTATCTTTTTAGTCAATTAGGCCTGGTTACATATTCAAGCAGATTGTCAACTCAAATCAAAACCTGAGAAGATGAGATGATATAACGGGCCCGATATAACATTGTAACACAAATCTTATAAATTTATGGGTACATGCAACAGCATTGCCTTGCATACATGGTATATGTTTTAGAGTGTGTTCAATGTCCAATTTCAAATTTATACGCCAACATGAATCATGATACAAAACGCAATTACAAAACGCTGATATAAAGAGAAACATAGTGAGTGTTCATTGTCCCCCAAAACGTGTTTAAAATCTCAATTTAAATTTAAACGCCGAAAAAGATGCGTTTTGAAACACAACCAGCTTCAATTTTACGACCTTGAGCATCGCGATTGCAACGAAATGCAACACTGAACAGTATTGAGTTTTCAAACGTGTTTAAATGTGCTCTCGCAATTGAAGTTTCCGGTGCAAGGGAAAAAAGGAGAAGACGTTTGTTTTTTGAGAGCGGGGAATTTAAAGAGGATGGAAATATAATCAGCTTTAAATTTTTGACACTGAACGGTGCACTGCTGATCGCGTTTGTGTTTGTGTATTGTAATTGCGTTTTGTATCATGATTCATGTTGGCGTATAAATTTGAAACTGGACATTGAACACACTCTTATTATACTCAATATAAGGTTTAAAGGGAATGAGTTTACTGTGTGGAGGCTTGGATAATCTGAGCTATGGGACCCTACATGCTGTCAGTGTATGTAATAACGTGTCAAGAGGAAAACCTGAAAATCTATTTCCCAAGCATCATTACATACTTCACAATACATGTAAATAATCTCCACAGATTGAAGTGTTAACTTAAGCGTACCCAGGTACGAATATGAATATGGTGATATTCAGTCATCAATATTTTGGCTTTTAAACGCTTGCATACACTTCAAAATCTCAGACGATTCCTGTTAGACCTAAAGGTTTGCAATTATGATTTTGTATAGTATTAATTAGTTCATTTTAGATCCTGAACGAAGTTAAACAACCCCTTTAAAATACAAATCTCATGATTATTTATACAGATTTAGACAAGTTTACACCAGATGTTGCTCGATTTACCATGTTTCTCCTTTCAAAATGTAAAGGGCAGGTTACACCATCTGATAACGAGATCCTATAATGACTCTAATGAGCATCTGCCATTGGGCAAAAGTGTCCTTATACTACCGTATATAGAACTCATTATCGATATCAACTGGTACATGTACATGCATGGTGAAAGCAGCTCTTTATATTTGAAAATGAAATATAAATCAAAGATTTTGTCAATGTATGAACAATATATTTTAACCCTCTTATTTATGCAATGATAAATGGGTAATACATGAAACAAGAAAACAAGAACATTATCAATGTTACAGGCCATGCCGTCGTTGCCCATGTCTCTGGCCGTGATGCCCAAGGGAAAATAGATCAAGTCACGGCCATTTACAATGCCTTTTTTGTGAGAAAAAAAGGCCGTGGATGCCCTTTGAATTGGACAAAGTGCCCTAAATTTCGGAGGGAAAATGGCCTTGCCCTAAAAGTAACGAAATTTAAGGCCTGATGTTAGCGTGTATGAATGTACAATGACAACAATAAGCTTTTAAAAATAAATAAACAAATACATCAATACCAAATCAAATGAATAACCTACTTGTAAACATGATGAATATATTTACACCACCTTTACAAATTAACAGATATTTAAATGAGTACATGTACTTTGGATTAATTCAATATAATGTATTTTATAAGCCGATGTATTTGGCAAGGGTTTTATTTTTGCAAATTTTGCAAGTTTATCCTTTCAAAAATTTCCACTACAATATAAAACTACTATACATGTAGGCCTATCCCCCCAAAATTGTGAAATTAGCCACGTACAAATTTTCCCAACTAGTCTAAATTGTGAAACATATAAATTATAGTACATGTATATATGTATATAAATAATATGTTTCTGCAATGACATGTTGTTTTTCAGATAAAATGATCAGGATGATTAACTACACAAGTTCTAACATTATATTGTTAGCATATTAAAACGGATCCTTGAGTAATTACACAAAAATAATTTGTAAAAAAAAAGAAGAGAATACAGTAATACTCTTTTTCGGGGGGGGGGGGGGTGTTCTCATTTGCTTGAGCGTATAAACCAGCCCATTTGAAGAAAAATGTTGCTCTGTCACCCATCCAAAAATAACTAATCCAGAGAAATGTAAGCAAAGGGTCCATGTAGCCACAAGCCAATAAACCCATTTACATTTAATTTCTAGAACATGAAAGGATACAGTAAGGGTAGTATCTCACTTCACGGAATAAAATTCAGAGACGTCTCTAAAACTTTTTATCCATCGCGGAAACGATTCCGTCGCGGAGACGTCTCCACGAAGTGAGATACAGCACCACCCTAAGTGAACATTATTTCACATAGAGTAAACAAAGTTCTGGGTCTCAGAATATTCAAACCAACCAGACAAAAAACTATGTACAGAATAAATCTCGAACTTATTGTAAAATTAAAACAACAAGTCTTGCTCTTGGATTAGTAGCACCAAACACTCGATAATGATCACATTAACTACACAAGTATTAAAATGTAGCTGACTTGTTTCTACCATACAGACTGATTTTTTTTAATTTTTTTTTTTAATGATACAATTGGGGGGGGGGGGAATAATTAAGGTATGGAATCTTCTGAAATGATATGAAGTACCAATTATAAAGCCAAAACATTTTCCTTGCTGATACACTTTATTTTGTATAATTTGCTTAAAAAGGAAAAAGGCAAGTCGAAGGTATTTTGAAACTTTATCCCACACATTACTGACAAATAATTGAATAAGTGATTCATCTCAATTGTTCTTCATGTTATTGGTAAAGGTTCTGAACCTTTAACCAAAGATTTCAAAATAGCTAGGACATACCCCAAACAAAAATTGTGCTAAATTCTGTGCAACAAGGGGAGAATCGGAATAACACAAATATTTTGTTCCGATACCCAGAGTTAATGGCCTATAATGTATTACAAGGTATTATTTGCAATACCTACACAAAGTCATAGACACTTCATCACATCTGTGCCAGTCCACTACAGGACACAAACTGGACTCTAACCTCATTCCTAGGAGCAGCTGAGTATCCTCCAATTATGAGGAGTCAACCATAAATTTGTCAGACAAAAAATGCAGTCATCTAGTGCCGTAATGCAAAGACCAGGGTAGCTATCTTACTTATTTTAATATAAGTATTATTTTAATGTTTTGATTAATCATGAAAAGGATGATGAGCTTTGCGCGATCCCCCAATCAGAGCCCCAGTATTTCAGGCCGTAAAAAGATCACAATGCTGGGCCCAGCTCCACACCTACATGTACGCAAAGCCCAGATTGCATGAACCTAGCTACTCACCCAAACCTATCTACTTCAATCACGCCTCGTCAAAATCGGCAAAACTCAACAAGCCACCTGCCCCTTATGCCACAACGATGATGAAGACGTCCTGCATTTTGTAGCCACAAGTGAATTCCTCCAACCACAACGATCTACCTTCATCAGGAACATTAACCAGAGATTCCCCAACCTGCATATTCTTGACACCCTTGACAACGACGACCCCCAGGCCTTCTTAAAACTAGCTCTTTTGCCAAACCCTGATTTTACACTACAAGACTCCAGTATCCTAACGACCATTGCCCTTCAATTTATCCTCAAAATTCATACTATACGTGCTACCAAAAGCCAGCTGTGACAACTTAACAAGAGCAAGCCTACTACAGGAGGATCTCCAACCACAAATGGAGGAAGAAGAAGAAGAAGTTTTCATCATGGCTAGTTACATCTTCTTCTTCGCTTGACTTCCTCCAGTTTGGAGAACTGCAGTTATTGCAGATGAATACATGTGTGACAGGTACAGACGAGGGTAGTAAAGGACAGGGTTTACGTTGAGACAGTGACATTGGTATTGATGTAGAAGTCTAGGTAAAGTATGGCAGTGTATTGTATTACCGGACGCCTTTATTTTACTGCTTTAAAAAGGACAGTTTGAGGAAATGAAATTAAGAAAAATTCGCACTAGTTATTCCAAATATTGTCAAATTTATGAAAATGGTAAAATTCTTTGATATTTACCAACCGTTTTCTTTGTATCGCACTTGCCGCATACCCCTCTACGAAAAACAATTATTTTTGCGCCTGATACATTACATTATGATTCCGGACGCGCGCCCTCTATGGGATACACATTATAATTGCGTGTTGTTTTTTAATTTGTTTTCGATCATAACATTTTTATGCTCTTGAATTGACTAGACTAGACTGGCATTGCAGTTAATCTAGGACTTATTTTGGGTTTTTGTTTGATAAAACATATCCTTTTAGCTTTATTTCTTAATCTTTGTCTTTTAGTGTGATCCAAGCCTTGAGAAAGATAGTTGCTTCAATTAACTTATCAACTTCGGATAATGCATAATTTTTATCGACGTTCGTGTTCTCAGCTCTATCTATATCTATCGCTTTTGCGTGCGCTTGCGTGATCGTCATGATTGGAAATAAAACCGCACTAGAATCAATCACCATATAACCGCATGTCAACATTCGAAGCATTCATCAAAAAATATATCAATTGCTAATGTAAAGGTATGCAATATGAAAATTTAACCATTTTCTATCAAAAAAGAGATAAAATAAGGTAAAACTTAGATTTTTTTGCCTCATTTTAGCAATCTTGTTCTGGTGTGTGGAATTTAACTGCGCCGACCTACGCGCTCAAAATTGCTTTAGTGCGCAGTAAATATGTGCGTCCGGAATTATGATAGTGTCCGGTAATACAATGCGTCACTATATAAAATGTAACGTTAGATCTAACGTTAGTTGTTGTCAGTATGGTACAGTCCACTGCCGGTGTATCGTACCATGTTGACTGTTGTTCAATTTGAAAAGCAAGATAGTTGGATATCGGCCTTTATCCTAATTCTCAGACTTTAACAGTTAATGTTAAGTTTAAAAATTAGGCAAAAATTTTTTTCAAACTCAAACTTCAAAGTCAAACTCTGATCATAAAAAATAGAAGAAAGGTTGTTCAGTACAACGAAGGGAAAACAACAAGTTAAGAGTTACAAACACAAAAGAAAACTGCACAGAATCATTTGAGGGGCAAATAAGTTGGTTATAAAATATTAAGCCCAAGGGCAAGGCCAACATCAACATGATCAAGGTATATCAAGGTAAATTATCAACTAACAGGGATTTCAATATGTGGGGCTACATTTTTTCTCTCACACATGCACTGTAATGCTAAACGTATTGAACTCACAGACCTCCCGTACAAATACCTTTCAAAATTACACTCCGTTAGAATACTTAACACATAGTTCAATACTTTTTCTACATGAAAATATTTACAAATATGATGAGAAATGCAACTTACTCAAATCAAGAAGCTTGAGAATATCTCCACAATAACAATCCGCGGAGTTATCCCCCGCCATTTTGCAATTATATACCATTTGCTACCGTACCAATATAGACCTTATTTGTTCAAATTATCGTGTGAAATTAGATCTTGAATTTATGTTGATTAATTTATCAAATTCTTATTTATGTGTTATATTTATTTTTCAAACATTCTTTTATAGTTTATGTTAAAGTTGTTACAAAGCCAAATTGAACATTTCCTTCAAATTGGCACCTGTCTTTTTGCATGCTTTCTTCATTTTTTTTCTCTCTTTCTCTGTCTTTTGTGTTTGTTTTTGTTTTCTTCGTGTGCGTGCGCGAGCCAGAGCCGTTCTGAATGTTTTTCTTTTGTTCACCCTCCAGAGTTTCAAGAAATAATATTTAGTTGAAATCTTTTGTTACATTTGATTTCTTTTCTTTCCTTTCCAACACCTATTATGAATGTTTGACATTTAGAAAGGCAGAAAGTCCAAACAGGAAAGTTCAGGGAGTTTGGCGCGCTCCCTGCGTGCGGGGGGCCTGCGCCCCGGTGTCCTTTTCATGTCACTTTCTGTTTTTTTTTTTACACAACAAGCTTTAACATAACAGTGGCGATCCAGGATTTCATTAGGCGGGGGGGGGGGGGAGGGGAGGGAAGGGGGGGGGGTAGGTGTTAATTTTTGTGTTGTTTTGTTAAATCAAGAAGGTCATTTTTGTATTGGCCATGGGGTACTAAGGTTACATGGGTCAATCACGTCGGGGAGGGGGTGTTAATTTTTTTGGGCCTTCGGCCATCAAAGAGGTCATCATGTATGAGCCATAGGGGTTAGGTTGGGGGGTCAATCGGCCCGTTTGTCTATTTTTACTGCGCTTTTTTTTTGGCGCTTGTGATAACTTGGACCTTGAGCTTGGCACTATGATATGAGTTACTTTTTTTTTTTTTTTTTTTTTCAATATTAGAAGAAAAAATATAATAAAAATTGAGGAGACTATACAGTGTGTTCCTAAAAAAAGGTAATCGAAGTTCAAGGTCAGTCATTTCAAAAAGTATATGGTTTATTTTTGTGATTTGTTTACTAAAATAGTAACTCATCAGCTGTAATTTGAGACATTGCTTACGTGCAAACTGTCACAGAGTTAGGTCTTTGAAGGTGATAGGTACAAAACCATTTTTCCAAGTTTTCCGTTTTAGGTTATATGAAACCACTGTTTATGATTTTGGTTATAGTTTTTTCGTTTTGTTTTGTTTTGTTTTGTTTTGTTTTGGTTTGTTTTGTTGTTTTGTTGTTTTTTGTTGTTGTGTTGTGTTGTTTGTTGTTGTTGTTGTTTTTTTTTTTTGGGGGGGGGTTGTTCAACAAAGTCAAATTGCCTATCTCAATGGTAATGAGAGGGGTTTCGCAATTATGAGTCTCTTGAGTCGTGGAGACATCGTGGTGAGGTCTCCTGAGACTTCAGGGCTTTGAGGGAACAAAAGTCAAACATGTTCAATCTTTTAGACTTCTTTGAGACGCCAGCAAGTAAAAATTATTAGCCCGTGCGATTTCTTTTAATCGTTAGCAAGCTCCGACAACGTCTTTGTGACGTCGTGGATACTTAAGGGACGTCGCGGCAACCATCCGCAAAGATGTCACAGAGACTTGCTCACGTTTTAAAGAAGTCTAATAAAAGATTGGACATGTTTGACATTTGTTTGATTTTTCTCGCGACTTCTTTCAGAATCAAGAGACGTCGCGGCAACCTATCCGAGACTCCAGAGACTCATGCATAATCGAGAACCCATGTCATTGCCAGTGAGATAGGTCTTTTGACAAATGAGATTGCATTTCATTGAAACTTTGTGTGACAAAACTCCCAAAACTATGAAACCAAAATTTTATAAAAAGTTGGTTTCATACCCTAAAAACGAAAAACTTGGAAAAAATGGGATTTGTACCTATCATCTTCGAAGGACCCTAACTCTGTGACCCATTACAGTTTGGACATGAGCAATGCCTCAAATTAAAGCTGATGAGTTACTTCGTATTTTAGTAAACAAATCAAAAATAAACTATATACTTTTGAAATGACTGACCTTTGAACTTTGATTATCTTTTTTTTAGGAACATAGAACTTTGGCCCGTCTTATGTGATATCCCAGGGTAAGGCAATCGATTTGCAACTAGAATCTTGATTGAATTAGCACTATTTGAAGGGTTGTAGGCCTACGGGCCTTGTAAAAGAAAACAAAATGTTCAAGGTCTATTTTATATTTGGTTATTCAGTGGCGGATCCAAGATTTCATTACAGGGGGGGGGGGCCCAAAATCAGAATTTCAGATTTTGG
>CALNVZ010000174.1:26722951-26767154 GCA_940671915.1 Paracentrotus lividus
GAGAAAGGGCCGATAGGAGAGGAGAGAGAGAGAGAGGGGGTGGGGGGGGGGGACAGGATCAAGTATTGAGTAAAGACATAATAAATGACTGGTGAATTATGTTAAACAATGTTTAAATAAATACAAAACATTAGACATAAATAGCTAAATTACACAACATTAATGATTCATAAGAACATAATTTATATTGGAAAGATTTATTCAGAAGTTTAATACTTCCACAGTGGCTGTTCTCAAGATCAACACACAAATAAGTAATATCATTAATTTATAATTATTACATTATATCAAAATGTATTAAATATGAATTAAAAAATTTAGGAATAATGGTAGAATGCATTATGGATGATATTGTTAAACACATGACGGTGGCCAAGCTTAAGTGTTAGGGAGTACATCAATTTGAGGTCATATTATGTACTGCTTGGTGATAATTCTCAGAGTTCTGTAACTACATCTCAGCAATACTTTCTAGAGTGTAGTACATCGTAATAGTTAATTTTGCAAAATAATACTAAACTTCTTTTCTATATCTGAAAGAAAACTTGTGTGTTAACTCTCTTCTACAATATACTATAAAAGCCAATATAGCTGCATACAGATATTTTTGCAATTTTGGTATCGTTGGAAGCTTGACTTTGAATATTTTGGTGATGTTTTCATTATTACAAATAGCCATGCAATCAAAACAACATACATAAATTTGATAAGACTGGATAGTGTTGATGTGTCATCCTTAACATTTTTTTCAAATGCAAGTACCCGACTAAAACGATCAATTGGTATAATGCACAATTAAATTTTCAAGAATCATTCAAATATTAGTCTCAAACAGATAACCAAAAACAGAATGACTTTCATTGTTTTCGGTATTTACTATATGTACTACTCCATTACGATTGTAAAAGATAGTATAGCTAAAGAGGAGATTAACACCATATCCTGTATCAAATCACATTAAGCAATAATAATTGACTTTGAAGAAATTTAATAAATATCATATTTCAAGAAAAGAAGAAGAACTTTTGCATGACTGATCAACAGTAAAATCTAATTTACTGGTCTGGAAATATGACAAACAATACAATATGCTAGTTTGTCACAGCAGGCTGATATCACACACATACATGTATATAGGGGCTTCTGATATTTACAAATAGGTATAAAATGAACTCTATTTTTGTACACTATATACAGGACTAAGGAAGAAGGATATGTACACAGCTAAAAGATAATCTATCATGAACACACAGCGCAACCATATACAGCTAAAATCTACAAAAAGTCAGGGTAAAGTCTCAGATATCTAACCTAAAGATATTTGGCATAGGAAAACTAACATGTATCAAAGAAATTCATCATTATTAATATTGTTATTATTTCAAGATTATTTTTCAATTAAGTTAAATAGAAAAATTTACACAATACTGTATAAGCCAATATTTTAAAGTTTTGGAATTATTGGGGAAATTCGCTCGTGGACAATTTTTCCATTTTGTGATTTTTTTCATTATTCTAAGTAGCCTTATATTGGAGTGGAATTTTTTACAAAAATTAGTGGAAATAACCACTTATACAGTACTTGTTTTTTTTTCTTGCCAACAGGGAAAGAGTTATCAGGTAATATCACCACTCCCATCTTCAATTCATGATTTAATGCTATAAATACTGCATTTTCTTTCTTGTGTTTCAAACAAGTAAAGGCTATTCAAATCTAAAATACCAAAACAGCTAAAAATTAAAAGGTAAATAATATGTTGTTCCTCATTGCAATAATATGCCACAACCTGAATCCACATGTGTCTTTTTGGGAATCAACTGTTAAAAACTGTGCTCCAATTATAAGTAGCTAAAATGATGTATGAAATAACAGCAATAAGAAAATGACATATGACATATCTGCACTACTAAAATGACCAATGAAATACCTACACTCTTAATAGGAAATCTACACTGCTAAAATGACGTATGAAATATTTACACTGCAAAAAATTAACTATGAAATATCTATACTGCTAAAAAATGAAAGATAGGCAAGCATACTACTACTTCATATAAAAATAATTGCAAAAGGCAAGATGCAACCTCTTTGGATGAACAATGATTTGTCATGTCATTTAAAAGCGAGAAAGGAGTAAAAATTTTATCCAATGAATCATCATGAAAAACACTATCTTCAGAACCACATATTTAAGCATGAAGTAGAAACATTCTACAGTAACCGATCAGGATCTTTCTTGCAATGACATATTGCATAACAGTCTCACTGTGAACCAATCATTATAGTTGTTTCAAATATGCAATCGATCATAACTCTTTATGTTATAGGGCACTGTTCATATAGCTTACAACAAAGTACTGCTACCCAGGTACATGTGCTTAATTATTCAGGGATATACTTTCTTCTTCATGTCAGTAAACCGTAGTACGTTTACAGGCTTATCATACAAATTGTGTGATATTATCATCAACATCATTAGTAGTAGTAGTATTATTATCGACAACCTCTCTAGCCCTTAAACAAATTATCAATAATTTTTTCTATTCTGGAGGAAAAATGTCCTCACATGTATGTACATCATATTACTGAATAACCAGCAAAGACCTGCTTTCCAAAAGTGAATTGCCATCATAGAGGAGGAGAGTAAATTGGCAATCTCTGTCAAACAGTTGAGTGATTTTTCCGGTTTTAATATCTACTTTATCTTAGTCCATCGTGGATTTTATTACAAATTTTTATACCTTTAATTTAAGCAGATAATATTCACTGTTGAGATCCAGAAAGGGCATTAACTCTGTGTACAAGGATTTATGCTGTAATTTGAAGCAAATGCAAATGCCCTTATTACAGAGCTATAGGTCAACCCAGTCCGAGGAGGTTACAACATGGCATGTGTTGCTTTGTTAGGCAAGGACAATACAAAAGAAAATGCCCCATATTGTAACCGAAATGTGACCTGCCATCTCAAAACAACCAACAATTCGCTGTGAAAACAACAGAGTAAATGACTGAAGAATTGGTTGTTCTGCATTGGATATCATTGTTAGCGCATAGTCTAATATGATATCTAACTTGGTTACAGTTTAGCCAGCTACAAGTGTTTGATATCATCAAAACACATGGAAACTAAAATATGAATTCTGGTGACTTATTGGTGGTTTAGAGCAGTGTGCCACAAATGTAACAGAGTTGGCTCAACTCTGTGATAGAGGGTTCTGCTCTGAAGAGGATTCTAGGACCCTCTCACATTTATTACTCTAGTGATTTCAAAACAGTGAATTTTATCTCTCTACTGCTGATATCGTGAAGACCTTGGTGACTTGTCCAAGACCTTTGGCAATGCCTTCTCTGAAAAGGATTCTAGCACCCTCTCGAATGTATTACTATAACTACGTCAAACTAGTCTATTCTATCTCTCTACTGCTGATATCGTGAAGACCTTGGTGACCTGTCCGAGACCTTTGGCAATGCCTTCTCTGAAGAGGATTCTAGCACCCTCTCGGATGTATTCAGGTTGTCTCACGAAACGGAACTTGACCAAAGCCTGCTCATTGATCTTCACAGATTCCTGTTCATGTAAAAAAACAAGCAATTATATATTAGAAAATATCTTCCCTAGGGGCACAAACGACTATAGATACTAGTGAATATATTATTTACTTGCAGTTAGTTTGATTTCCATTCTGATTTATACACTTTACACAATTATAAAAACATAAATAATTAATATTTTCAATCAAATTTGATTTAAAAAAAAAGCATTTATCAACAACAGACCAAATTTCAATGGCCAATGTTTAAAGTTTATAGTCCCTGATGAGTTCATAAATAACTGAAAATTACATTTATTTTTACCGATTTAAAATGAGCGGATATCAAATATTCAATTGATGTACTCACTAGGCAACAAAATCTCTCTTGGGTGTTATGTGAGTAGATTAGAAACATTTATAAATCAATACTATTTCAAGTTATGTCTTGATTGCCTTGGGACACCATTTACACACAAAGAGGGTAATCCAATAATCACTGAAGGGAATTCCTCCAATCTCTGAAGGGTATTTCCCTCATCTCTAAAGGGTATTTCCCTTACCTTGTCCATGTCACATATAATAGCATTCTGGCAGACGTTGCCTATATGAACAGTTGCTTGGTATCCCCGGCTGACAGAGGTAGTGTGGTATAAGATGCATATATCAGCTTCAAATTCATAGCAAGGTGTTGGCTTTAACTTCTCACTCACTAGTACCATCCCCTATGAGTTAGGAAATAACAAGAAAAAAAGTCTTATATCACACGTGCTGAGAAGTAGGGAGGAAGAGGTGTTGGGTAAAGCAGATATTATGCTAACTAGTGCTGTGCCGATCCGATGATCGAGTCCCCGATCCGATCGATTTTCCCCCTTTTCTTAAATCTCGTTCGATATTCGATCTAACCACGTAAAAAAAAAATCGAATGTATATGATCGAATGTTTATCGCGCCAGAGCAGTGCCACACAACCCGCTCAGTAGCTGCTGCATGCCGCGCCCGTCGACATTCTAGTCAAACTTTTTTGTTTTTTGTTTTATTCTTTTCAGTCCCTTTGACCAAGATACATGCTGTCAGGTTAGCCACAAATCGTAATATTCACACAACAACAATCAACCCCACACGCCTTTGAAGTTTGGAGTTCCTGAAAGTAGGTCACATCCAGGCACGCTGAAGACGCACATGAACATGTAAACATAAAATCAACACAAACACGCACCAACCACGTGCGTTTGTCTTAGTGTGTACATTATCTCTTGCACCGACATACAAAGCTAACATGTACTGCGCACTCAATACGAGTGCGGAGTATAACGTTATCATGCATGTTCAATTCCATCGTTGTGTTAATTCTCTTGCAAATTTGTATTCGCGCTGAGTCAGCAAAGTGTGCCTTAGAGTTCTGAGCGCATATTTCACGATTTGACTACAGAATTTTAATTTTTAGATGGAATAAAGCATGAGTTTAAAGTAGACAACTGGAGAGTCAAACTGCTTTGATTGCAGACCAAACTCATACCACTGCAACGGAAAATCTTTACTGATTCAGAATATCTAAACCCCTTGTCAATATCTCTTTTAGATCGGGAGTTATCACCTTTCAAAGACGGGCCCCATTTTCAGGCTTCAGCGGTACCCCGCGCAAGGGCGTCGCAGATTATGACGTCACACCTTGGGCACCCGTACCGTGTCCACTGTATGCACGTATCCTGTACTGTGCTATATTGCGTACATTGCACATTGTGATTCTTCAAAACTTCTTTCTTTCTTTTTATCTCATGCTTCACCCCAGGCCCCTGATAATTAACTGGTCAAAATGATATATCTTGCCGACTGTTCCTCTATCATTTGTCTATATATTTAAGTTATTCCTTTCCAATAATGTATTCTTTTTCATTTTTAAGATATAATTAAAATAGGCCTTTCCTCAGCACGACATTGTTTTCATTATGGACTGTTCAAATCAACACTTTTAGTTTTTTTTTTTTTTATGACAAATTATTATAACCAGTTATCCTATATATCTATATTGTAAGGTTATCATAATCTTGAAATTGTTCATTTGGTTTTGTAAGTCTTTATATTATTGTGCAGATCCGAGATACTTTCATCCGTTATCTATAATAATAATTCGTCCAAACTTTCGGATGGAATAGCTCCTTAGTTCTTCAGTTACAGTATATGTGAACCTTTTTTCATGGTTTCAGATATTGTTCAGAATGAAATAACATTATTTTGTAGATTCGACCTTGTTGCAATGGATTTGACAGATTTTGCATTCGTGATAAAAGCAGCAGTCTAACGAGAGACGACTGTATATTCCATCCGCTCCTGGCGGACTGGTATCCCGCTGCGTGTGTAAGAATTAAGCAAAACTAAATATTAGTAGACCGTAAATATTGCAAACAAATCATGCTTAAATAATTGATTCTTAAATATTCTGTCTCTCCAATATGTACTGATTTTATTTTATGGACGTTTCTGGTCTTTCAGCCATTGAATTTCGATAAATAAGGAATTTTGGAGGAAATGTGACATGACCACCTTGTCAAACTAATGATGGTATTGTTAATCCGTGTAAGTTAGTTGGGAAAGTCATGACGGTGGAATGATTATTTTGCTCTAAAAACCTTATTTGGAGGATTCAGATTAAGAAACAATCATATTATAATCAATATAGATTCAACACAGAATAGGTCTTTTTAAGAATGAAGTCACTATAAATTTACGTGGAATTTTAAGCATTATATCTCCGAATGTCAATGGGCAAATCAACGGGCCGCACCGTTCACGGCCCTCGGTGAGAGATGAGCAAGGCAATTCGTGCTTTTACCATGATTGCAAACTTTTCAAAAATCTATCGTGGCAAGTTCAAATCTACAAAATAATCACAATCGTTAACAATATCTCAAAACATGATATTCTAAGGATATACAACCCTTTATGATTTGTCCAATGGTGCAATCAGTTGTGATAAAAGAGCCATATTAATCCGAGACACAGCAGCTATAGCAAGCTTGTACAGTGCAAGCTATGTGTTAACGTTTATGCACATGCGTACAGTACATGCACATGCATCAAGCTGCGCGCGCAAGCTCAGAGCAGCTGGCTAGCTGTTCGAGGTGTCCAAGGTGTGACGTCACAAGATATGAGCTCCTCCGCACGCCGAGCGGCCCATTTGGGGGCGGATTAAACAAAAACACTAAAAACCGTTTACAGCTATTTCTGAGAGATTCAAGTCATTTTCAGCATGTCAATCGTATAAAGGAAGGAAAATCTATTTAGCAACATGCAATTTGGCCATTATTAGCAAATATTGTGTATTTTCTCCGTGTGTATACTTTAAGTGCTGGTAAGAAATTTCATTTTTCGTGGCTAATACTAGAAAAACTTAGGGAGCCAGCCAGGCTTTTTCAATTACTTTTGATCGATCGAGGTAAAATTATTTATGTGAAACTATTTTCAAATGTTTTGTGTTTTCGTCAGAGTTTTATTTACATCTCACCATCGCACTGTGGTTTGCCTCAATTCAAAGGACTGCATGCGTGCAGCGCACGCAGGCTAGGGCCCTAGGCATTGCTTTTGGCGAGTGCGAACTTTTCGCGCATATATAAAGCATGAGCTCTTGTTTTTTTTTCCTTTTATAAATGTATTATTCTTTCCGATCGATATCCGATTCCGATCCGATCATGCTGCCAAATTTCCGATCCGATCATGATCCAATTTTTTTTTTTTTTGCACAGCACTAATGCTAACTAAAATTTGATTTCAAAGGTCACCCAGATGATCATTCAAAGGGTCAACTGGAAATCAAAAGGACTCAACATTGATTGGCCTTTCTTTTAATGAAATTATATTGCATGCAATTCAATCAGATTGTACTCGTCTACCAAGTCAAACAATTTGTTTTCAGCTTATGTGATAAATACTTCATTCAAGACCATTCAATATTATATGATTACAAAATAAATAACTTCTCAGATTTCTACATGATCTCTTCAATCATCAATGCCCTGTTACATATTAAGAGTCACTATTATACTTCAAAGGTAACTACCACGGTATCATTGCTAAATAGCCAATCAAAATGCAATATTTCATGAGTGAGAGTTACCATTGAAGGCAAAGATACTATAATAGTAACTTTTTTACAATGGGGACCAATTCTAAGGTTTAATAAAATCTCATAACATTCTTCTTTCAATTCAACAAGAATAATGTTGAAATTGAAATAATTACTGTTAATCCGAATTTCAAGATGAAATCTACCTTTACGACCAGCTAAACTCCCATATCATTACTTTTAATAATCAACAAGCGTAACATTGAAATTACAGGAATTTTTTAAAATTTGATTTTGGAGATGAAACTTACCTTTCTGAAGAGCTTAAATCCCATTAAATTCCCATTTTAATCCAACAAGTATAAAGTTGAAATTACAGAAATTTTAAAATCTGATTTTCAAGATGAAACTACCTTGCTGGCTGGCTAAAACCCCATAAAATTTATTATTTCAATCAAACAAGTATAATGTTGAAATCACAGGAATCTTTAAATCTGATTTTCATGATGAAAACCTTCCTTCCTAACCAGCTTTTTTTTCTCCAAATATCATTCCTATTTCAATGGCAAGTTACACAAATATTTTATAAAACTATTTTTCTTTTCAGGAAGACATCTTACCTTTCTGACCGGCTTCTCACACTCTCCGAGAGAAAGTGTTGCTGCTTGACCAGCCCTGACTACTGTACTAGCTGAACGGTTCCTGTGTATACTTTGAATGCTCACTTTACTGAACGTGCCATCTTCGCTGGGTCCTAGTAGCAGATTGTCGTCTTCTTTGATTACTCCCCTGGAAAAAGAAATAAATTTGTTATACTTTACAATTGAAATGATATGAAATTCAAGTGTGTTGATACTATTTCGAGGGAACCTGGAGAGAGAGAAAAGAGTACAATAATAGAAATCCAGGCAATATGCACTGAGTAACATGCACTCCACTTATTTATATCTACCCATTTTTAGAATACTGAAGCAGCTAATCTATTATGAAAATATATTGATGCAATACGTCTGACAGAAGAGAAATAAAGAATAATACAATGATAATAATTCAATATCTATATAGCACCTACTTAAAATTTCTCTAAGCACTCAAATTCATGAATCATTCATTGAATTACCTGTATAATGTGCCTCCTACTACTCGTCCAACATTTGGAACACTGTACACTTCATCAACCTGCAAATGAATTGATAAAACATTGATAAATAAACGTTTTGGTAAAGTGAAGTTCACTGTATTATACAACTACAAAGTTGAGTTATACTATCTACTCTTACTTTGAAGCTTTGATTACATTTTATATATGTGGTTACTCAATAAGGTTTTATGTGTGATTATGTAAAAGATATGTCACTCTATTAAACATAAACTGAATCCAGACAATGTGACACTATTCTGTTATCTACTCAAGCAACTTGTTGCTAATGGTACGTACATTGTTAATGGTAGTGATTATGACAGTGTGAAGCTACATGCATCAGAAATTTCAACTGTTGTTCAAAATATTACACTTTGAAGGTTAATTTCACAATAAGTGTGTAGTTGAATGCTTTACCATTCACATATTTTTCATATTTCTTTATCACGTTTTCTTTTGTAAAAATGCATATGGGATTTATATTTTATAGATGTGAACATGGTGAACTACTACAACTGAAAAAACATCAACCAAAAGAAAGGAAGCCTAGAAAGTTGATTCTGCATATTTGTTGCTCATCTGATAACCCGGTCACATCAAGACTTAACCAAACTAAACTTTAATAGCCAAGGATGTGATAAATGTTAAAGCTTCATGGGGGAGCATGTCTTTAAAAAAGAACTTTTATTGCGACTCCCAATGAGCTGGATGACATGCTTGATCTTCATATGAACCTGACCAGTAATGGCAAAGTGGTTAAGTCACTTCCTTGATGGAAGTAGACTTTGCAGGTTCAAATCCCCCCTTTGGTCAAAGGTTTGTTGTGATTTTATTTGCATTCACATGCAAAATTTCATTTACATTCTTCATATGCAATTAAGCATTTGTTCTAACACAATGGGATTTACAGTAAAAGGTTCTTTCTGAAGTCAAGACTGCATCCATTATAGCTTAATATGAATCAGGTTTGGTTGTGAGTTTAAGATTTGACTGTTACAAAGTTACCTGGTATTCTGTAAGTTCCTGCGTGAGCTTCTCTTGTTCCACAGAGGTGTTTGCAGGAGACAGGACATAGAGAAACTTCTTCAGCATCTCCATGTTGGCTCCTGTAACGCTGGACACGCAGAAGATTGGACATATACTGTAAGGGCAGAGAGAACAAGCACAGACATGTTAAGACCACATGATGAAAAATGATGATGACATCTAATAATCATTATAAGATTTTTGTAGGACTTATTTTTTAATCTTCTTTCATGTCCACCATTTTCACAAACATTATATATTTGGCCAAGGCTTGGCACCCTGCAAAGCCCTCTATCTGCAGCCACCAGGTCATCCTTGTTGCAATGTTCCCTGGGATTTGGACAATGAAGGATATGTCCCATAGTTTGTGGCGCAATTTACATTATCTTCTTGAGTGTAACCCCAATTTCGCATATTGACTTTAAACTAACCCAATCCTGTGCGAAGTTGATTGAGGGACTTCATCTTATTTTGAATGTAATTAGGGTCATACCTGCCCTTTGTTATAGGTCACCAGTGGTCAACAGGGAACACAAATTGTATAACACTTTCTCTGAATTGTGGTATGAAGGAGAACACATTCATTGATTATGCCAAGCATTAACCACTTGGCTGCGGACCACATAACATTATGTGCTTGGGGTTTGTACACTGTGCGCGGACCAAGTAATGTTAAATGCTCATGCTATTGTCAGAGCTTTGTCTGTTTTGAAGGGCCAGCACCAGGCTGGTCATACCCGTACTGTGCAATTAGCACCATGCAGCAGTAAAGTGGTTAACGTGAGCTGAACACAAAACTACAAAGCCCCCCCCACTATGAATATCACTGCTGTAATTCTATGTAATCTTTCAAATGTTTGTAACAAATGCAATAAAAAAACAAGATTTTACTTTGAAGTGTTGAAGTTGATTGCTGCTGTGACTGCATCGTCCTCATTGTGGACTTGATAAGGAACCTTCTTGCAGCCTGGACCAGTCAACAGTCTGTTCAGCTGGGAGATGGTTCGTTGCCTGACCGATGGACTACAGATGTCCATCTTACTGACCACAATGAAGATGGGAACCTGTAAAGCCATGGCTAGTCCTAAATGTTCCCTGGTTGTACCAGCTACATGTATGAAGGAAAATAAGATTACTGTTATACTGCTGCCACAAAAATGACAGGGTTCCCAGCATTTCAAGAAAACAAAATTCCCTGATAATTATTAAAACCCATTTCCAGTTTCACATGTTTTCCTTGTTGTAGCCGTAAACTATTTGCAGTATAAAACACTAGTCTGACCGACTACCGAACTTTCGATTTTTGGGCCAATCAAAATTCCCTGACTTTTCCCTGATTTGGAAGCATTATTATCAATTCCCTGACTTTTCCCTGACTGGAAAAAAGTAAAACAATTTTCCCCTGATTTCCCTGATGGGCAGGGAATCCTGAATTATACAGGTAACGAAAATTAGATAAAGGGGTGATAGTCACTCTTGGGGGAAAAAAAATCTACAAATCGGCCGGGGTTTCAAGGGGCCACCTAGGTTCGCTATTTAAGTAGTGGTTAGGAGTCCCCGGTGGGACTGGGGTGGGGTGACATAGCTTCTCAAAGCACCAACATTTTGACTATATCACATGCACATTTAAAGCTGTTTCAAAAAGTAAATGTAGTATTTGAAAATTAAGATTAAAATAAAACATAGCAACAAAAGAAAAAGAGAGAAGAAAAAACAGAAGGAAAGAAAAAAAAGCTAAAATATCCCAATTCTGATTTAAATCAGAGGATTGTATCCAATATAGCAGAATATAATATACATAGAAATGTGGAGATTTCATATTTGAAAAATATATTGAGGGAAAGAGATTGAATCACTATGTTTCTCAGATAGGGTGTAGAATGGAGGTACAGGAGAGTCATATCATAAAACTGATACAATATTTCAATAACGATAATAACATGGAGCTCACCGATGCCTGTACTTGCACTGATAACGAGCATGGCAAAGTCTGGAGAGTAGCCCATGAGACCAAAGATGGTTGTCTTGATGTATTTCTGATGCCCAGCAAGATCAAGCAGGGTGATTAGTTTGGAAGCATTGGCACAGATCTCCTCTGCAGTCAAACAGCCTTGCTGGGAATCACAGTAATTGATCACCTGGAATTCATAAGAAATCAAAGAAAACAAAATGTATATGAATTCTGTGATGCTGCATACAATAGACTATCAAACAAAATGTTTAAAAAAATGAGTTCAGCTGCAGTAAAATAGTGTTATTTTTGTGGTGACATTGGGAAACTTACAATATTTATTGTAAAGTTTAATTTTAATATTTTGGGCTTGATTTCAGAGTTTCTTTGGTATTTGACAGCAAAAGGGTATAAGTGATTACATTTTATTTCCCTATTATTAGGGTAATTTGATGAAGCTGCTATAGAGTATGGATGGGATGCTGTAGGTCATGCTATCAACAGCAGCGGTGTAAAAATCTCTATGAGTTGGCAGATGCTCTAACTGAAGAATTTAATCGTAACATCATCATCAACCTATGGTGGAAGTCATGCCACAATGTACGAACGCCCTGATAGGAACCAGGGGTGGATATATTATAGAAGTGACCAAGTTACAACAAAAATAAGTCTAATGTGAGGCAAATCAATCAAATTAATGACCCCCAAATATATTGTCTTGGAAAAAGCTTAAAATAAATTTTTCATCATCTTGAATTAACTGTCTATTGTTGTTTCATAGGTGTTCTTAAAAACAAAAAAAATTGAGAATCACTGAATAATGAAAATCACTGTTAAAATGTATGTAAGAGACATCCTAAAAACGTATTATCAACCACTATTCATGACATTTTAATTTAAATAACACTGCTAAAGATTGATTTTTAAAAAATCTACCTTTAAGATAAACTGTGTTTGATAATAAGTGTATATTGTTTATGAATGTGACTCACAAAAATTCGAACCAACCAACTTTTGGAGGAGAAAAATTATGCTTCATTATGCTTCATACAGCGACACAGTCCAAACACTTTTAAGAAACTGATGATGCAGAGAAAAGTAGCCCCCAAAATGGGATTAACAACAGCTTAAAACCACCGATCCATTTGATCAATACAAAGTGTTTCATTAAATAATGAATGCACCTTGGAATCAATGGACTGCCTGTATGGGCAATACAAAACAGCTGTGGCCTTGTAATCATGGCAATTATTACATAACAACTCATTATCTCTGTTTCATTACTCAACAGTGTGTAAAAGCGGTGTTTGTAAACAAGGAAATTTTCTCCCATGGGCTTGTGTATGTACACCGCAATATAGCTATCAACGGGCACGCATGAGCAATCTATTGTCAGGTTATTTAATGAATCTGCATAAGGTTGCCTTTGTCGAAAAGTTCAAGAAACATGTAAAAGACAGCCTCTATTATGTGCCCTTGCTTATACAGTTACCACTACAAAGTTACTTTGCCATCAATGGTAACTAACTTTGTTACGATGCAAAGCAGTCACTCACAATCCAGTATTTCATGAAAATTACAATTGATGGCAAATTTACTACAACACAAAGTTTTATGCAACCGCACCCAGATAGGTTATTTGACAATCATAATCCTTAAAACCTTTACTGAAAATCAGCCTTAGGGCTGCAAGTGATTTTTAGAGCAATAAATACCACTTCAATTTCAATCATAGACTACTTTTGCCTGAAATCTGCTTTACCTTTCCTCTGCTAATGAAACCTAGAATCTCATAGCTGATACAAAATATGTCAGCAATACTGTTTGAAGATAGCTGATACAAAATATGTCAGCAATATACAGTCAACCAAATCTTCAAGCAGTAAAGGCAACTGATGGGTCACTAATCATGCATTATGTAAACAGTAGCGGATCCAACCTTACGTCACACAATTTAAAGTATCGGCCCATGCCCAAACATAATAGAGCCACTATTATTCCAAGACAATTGGGCCTGCTAAATCTTTACAAATTGAAAATCCTGGATCCGCGCCTGATGTAAAGACAATAAAAAAGACCATGACAGGCAGATGGCTTTTCGAAACATGGTCTTTACAATATTTCCATCTTAACAGAGACGATGTACCCTTGAGTTTAATTGACGAGTGACCTTAATATAAAGAGATGACCACAATAACTACAACCATCTAGTCTGTCTTACCTTGCCTCTGCTATTGAAACCCAGTATCTCATGGCTGATACTTGATGTCCTCCCTGACTGGATCTCATGAAGATGACGGAACAGGTTCAGTCTTGCCCTTCCCCGTCCATTGTCAAGTTCACCCTGAGTTAGGACCCCTAGTAGAGTGCTCTTCCCTGCTTCTACATTTCCTAGTACTGCTATCCTCAGGTCTATGAACTGTAAGGGAGTGAAAAGAAGGGGCAATATTTATTTTTTTTTTTTTTAAAGAAGAAAATAATGTAATGTTCAGTATCTTAAAAAACAGTATAGACCACATCCTGATACATGTGCTTTAGTAAATAAGCAGTTCAATAAGTACTGAGTGTAACTCAACATGTTCCTTTGTCATATATATGCCAGCTGTTTCACTCAAATGTTCCCAGGTAAAGAGAAATCTATTGGACAAGGCTTTTTTTAATGAAAAATTCTACCAAAAAAAATAAATTTCATCACCTGCAGGAGAAGAAACAACTTATAAATATTGTGTAATCATAATCTAATCTCTTCCACTAAACAGATATATTTTTAAACAAATGAATGGAATAGCATGTTTTACCTGCTGGTCATCAGGAACCCGTCTTACAAGTACCTCACATGCTTTCTTCCCAGAGGTCTCCCCTTCGCAGTCGACACATCGCTCCCTCAGAATGGTGGTTGTTGCTCCAAGTCTAAAGAAAGTACCAGAAAGCAAATGACTGTGAGCTTCATTGAAATGCAGAACAAAAGGTCAAAATAGGATATCAGAAAACTCAGATCAAATATCTTAGAAGGAAACAAATCAAAATGAGTATTTATGATATAATTTTGTACTAAAATCCAACAGATTCCAAACTGATTTTTTTAGACCACATTCATCTTGCAATTCTGATTGTCAGACATGGCAACCCACAAGATTTACATCCACAATATTATGCCATTACACATAAGGCATATCAAGAGTTGTCTTCAGGGGGGCATTTCATCACAGGACTGTTGGACATTTTTATCAGACATACATGTATAATATGCTCTCAGCCAGATGCCAGCATTTCAGTAGCTTATAACAGTTTGTTGGATAAAACATCCGACAAGTCCTTTGATGAAATGCCCCCTGATGTCTTTTGCATGATCAATATCCTCTCATTGGCCCTCTCTCAACCTTCATTTTATCTCTCACACTCACCTTGATGCCATTCTGTTCAGGGTATTTAGGGATGCCTCTAACTCCTCCTGAGAGAGACCGGCTAGCATCCCGTTGTCTTCCACCCCAATCTCATAGATAGCCTCTCCTTGTCCCTCTCTTAACCTCCATTTCATCTGTGTCACCAGGTGTTCAAAGCGACTACTGGAGGGATTCACCAGTTTCAGCTGAAGAATGAAATAAATTGTAGTATGTAATTCATTATGGTATGACACAACTAATGAAAAAGTCTAATTCCTTTGGAGATCTAAAATGCCAATAACAGGAATTACATTGTATATGATGATTGTATTTTATCTAAAAATCAGACGGGTAATAATAATATGATGCGCCTTGAGCACTCTACAGAGTGGATACTTGCGCAATACAAATCACATTATTATTATTATTATCATTATTATTAAGTATCATGAACAAAATGTTGGCAGTGGACTGTACTACAGAGATGCTATTAGAAAACACTATAACAAAATTTAATATGATAAATGGATGAATGGATAAAAAGAAAAGATAAAAGAACCCTCAACTGTCCTGAAAAGTAATGCTGATTTTCCTACTTAGTTTTAAAGTGATATCTTCATTATCTGAACAAGGACATGAATATAAAAATCTGGATATTCTAATTTTACAAATATTCCTCAGTAAACATACATGTAGTTAATATAGAAAATCTCACAGCCATCTTTTGCATGTTGCTACATTGGCACTGCTTATAAACAAATATAGTCCTGTACAAGTGCATTTAGTATATACACAGTATGGCATGCTACATTTATTATCAGGAATGAAAATTTGGGATACAATTTCTGTCAGTATTACACATTCATATGAAATACCTTGGCAATTATTTTAATGATTCCAAACATTTGGATACAATGCCTTTATGGATTTTCAACATACATGTACACATACACATACATTCAGGGCATAGTATCAAATCATTTTAAAAAATAAAAATAGGTCTTTGTTTAAAAAGGGGTTTAAATGAGCACTACACACTTTTCTAATATTCACGGTAATTGTCTCTACCTACAACATATTGTGTGCTATGACAAGGTTATGTGCATTATAGCTTTCACTCATAGTGACAGATGGTGGTAATTCATGGACCTTACTCTTCATGTTTACACGCAAATAAGTGAACACAGGATGTGCATTTTGTATTACACATGTACATATGTAAGTCATTCATAGCATGTCAAAAAGCAGAGCAGTGTCAAAACACACATTTTTTCTTTTCTATGACTTGCGAGACCTTTTTTTTTGTCAACTATAAACTTTGGGGTGTCATCATTGTTCCTTTAATCATGGAAGCATAATTTGAGATTGAATTTCATGTTACATCACCTTTCAACATGTTAATATGCCTACATGACTATTGTGTATTTCAGATATTGACAAAGTTTTAATCTGCATCATCTCTGTAATTTACAATGCTTTCAATTTCAAATTTGATTTAAAAGAAATGCATTGATGCATCTACTGTACATGTATGTGTATGACATTATCAACTGTTACAGGATCAAATAACTCTGGGGTGCTCCATTTCGGTCTGGAACTCTTCAAAAACAGACAAACAGTCGGTTGGTGACCTTTCATTACATGTAGGCCCAATATTCTGGCATCATGTCAATGACATGTGACCTGGATGCCAGGCAAGTCTTGTGAGTCAGGTATCTCTGTTATGATCCTTGTCAACAATAATAAACAGACCCTGGATGTACATTTGAATAGACCTTACAAACCAATAATACAAGGATGCATCAACTGCAGTCCGCCATAACAACATACAGCGTGGGTCCGTGTACATGCAATGAAAATTAAAAATACAACACAGAAGGTTTGTAGTGTTGTATTACATTCGTATGTACACGAACATCACAAAGAAAGTAGGATACACTTTCTTCTTCTTTTTTTTTTTTTTTTTTACTGCCATTGATAATTACCACAATATCGAAGCCTAAAAGCCAAAGCACAACATACAAATTTTCGGTCACATGACTGACCGAATTTGAATCTGAAATATCAAATATCAACTTCCTGATAATCCTTCCACTATTCTTATAAATGTTCTCGCATAATACTTTACTTTGTATGACATATGACATATAATTTCTTGATTTTTATGTTTTTATGAATTTTTTTTTTTTTTAATGAAAGTGGTGAATAAATTTCAATTTCAATTTCAAATTCAAGGCATGCATATTTTGCATACCCTTCTTATCTTTAGAATCCAAAGTCAGTCGTGTGGCCAAATGTCATATAGTGTGCATTGGCCTTGGTACATGTATAAACATCTTTTAGCATGGAAGCAAAGATCTAGATGTTGATTTTCATTCATCTAATCACTTTATATAAAAATAGTAAAATTGATTTAATAACAGAATTATCAATTTTGATTCAGCTTATAAAATTGATAAGTTGGAAGTGCAGTCCTGGAAAACCACCAAGTATTGGGAAACTTTTTCCTCTTATTTCAAAGGGTAAACACACACTTAAATTTACTTTTGGATGTGCATGTTTGAAAATCATTTTGTGATGAGAAACAAAATCACACACATCATGACAATGTTATTGTTTTTCTTTTGAAAAATGTAAGACAATAAGAATATTAAAAAGCAAACAAACTTGTTATTTAAAAAAAAAAGAAGAAGAATATTCCAAGGGTTGTTAAATTATTTTCAATGAAGAAAACCACATTTTCAGGGATATTTCAATACATTCTGAGGCACAATTTGTGATTTGATCACATATACACTGTATGACCACACCAGAATACATGTATCCCTGGTTTGCTAAATACTCTTCATTGCCATAGGCGGTGCTGCACTAGCTCGAGCTATTTTAAATAGCATGCTATTTGTGATCCGATAAATTAGCTTGATCAGAGCAGATCCGACTTTGTGGTCAAATATCTAATTTGAAGGAAATTCAAACCAAAGTCATCTTAGGTCTTAAAAAAAAAAACTCAAGCTGGTTTGCGGTTTTGGCATGAAATAGCGCGCTATTTTGCGCGGTGCTGCACTAGCTCGACCTAAATTCGAAATCTTACACATTTGCGTGTATACGCTAGCAGTAGTTACCAGTTGCGCAACACACACCCAGCTGGTCTGTTCAAGGTCGCGTCAGGTCGTTAATGCGAAATTTTGAAATAGCTTGAGCTAGTGCAGGACCGGTTTCTTTTTCTCTTTTTTTCCCCCTGATTCACCAATTAGCGCGCTATTTTTTAGCTCAATGTAGTGTAGCAGCGCCTAATGAATGCTTCCTCGTTTCTTCCTCCTAAAGTGATTTCCAGCAAGAGCTTGTAACTTTGGCAGCCCAAAAATTCCAAATTTAAATGACTACAATATGATTATTCTCAAAACCATGTACAAAAATATAATCATGCTTGAACTATCACAGACAGACAGGTACAATGTACATGTACACACATACATGTATACAGAAAAACAAAAAATAATGAAATAATAATAAATAAAAAATAAATACGCCTAAATTGAAAAAATTAAAATAATAATAATTATAATTAAATAAACATGTGGTCCTATCTGTTCATACTATCAAAAACTGCAATGATATATTGTCAAACATAATACCAAATTTATAAAAAAATTTATAAAATATTTATAGTCTACTAATATTCCCAAATGAGTTCATAAAAAAAAATCAAATCAAAACAATAAATAAATAAGTGGGGGGGGGGGTGGTAACAAACAGAAGACAGCTTACCTTGTACTCAATGTTTCCTTCCGCAGCCTGAAATTCAGAAAAACACAACACATAATTAATGAAATACTATGACCTTATGGTATGTAGATTTAAGACTAAGCCAATTTTTCGCCTAGAGTGTCTAGATATTTTTGTGATTTTCAGATTGAGTATTGAAATTCACAAAGCTTATTTTTGTGATACTTTTCATTGCTGTTTATAATTACAGCAATTCACTGTGTATTGAATTGCAGTGCTCATGTCTCTAACTTTACATGTAAGTTAGACCTAACAGTTAGATCTACATCAAGTAGGGAGGGTCTATGCGCCAGAATGATAAAACATGAATCATACTAAAGTAAAATTGCTTTTCTATTTTTCCATGACAATATATTCATGACCTATTTTTGTAAAGCACTGAAACAAATCTCATAATCAACGTACACATATCTATAGAAGAACACATGTGCACACCTATAGCACAGAAGAAAAGAAAGATTATAAATAGATGTAGACCTAGGCCTACTCAAACAAGTAAAAAAACAAAAACAAAACAAAGTCAAAACGGAAAAACAAAACAACTTAACATTTTTAACAAGCCTTGTCTCATCATCAATTAGAAATTTAGAAACAGATATTCTGCCTGGTTCAAATCATATTTACTGTACTTTACTTTCATAATTGACTCTTACTGCATTAAATAACAATTAAGCTCACTTTGAATCAAGGACAAGATTTTTCAAATTTTCTAAACTTTTTTTTTTCCAGACTCCCGCCCGTGCATTCACCGATGCAACGGCCGTCTAATCCCGTCCCCGCCTTGTCCACCGGCTACAATACCCTGTCAACTTGTCAATTGTTTTCGGCTTACCTCTGGCGGCAGATTGTTCAACGAGCAGGCAGAAACTTCTACTTTCTCCTGGCTGCACATGAAATCCGACAAATTCCAGCTAATATCCATGTTGGAATAAATCAATACTGCACATTTCCAAGATACCGAGACTGGAAATCGTTGATAAAATGCAGTTTGAAGTCGGATTACTCGGCTCTCCCTTGTTGACTGAACAGGATTTTTCTTGCCAACACCCGAGTGGCGCATGCGCAGGACATAAATCCCAAATATTATTGATTGATTATCTGATGCAATTGTCAGGAAATCGGGTATATTCATTGATTAAGATTACATATTACTGGTACCCCAAGAGGCCCTGTGCAAATTAAAAGGATTTCGACGTATGTCTGTAATTCTATTGCACCACATAAACTAACATCTCTCTCACTTTCCATATTAATTATCCTTTCTTATCTCTAGCTATATGCAGCTTCATAAACTCTCTCCCTTTCCAAAACCCTTCTCTTTTGTCCTATTACCTTTCTCCCTTCTCTTCTTTTAGATATCTTCATTTCTCTCCTTTGCCAATTAGCTCCTCTCTATCAAAACGCACTGACTTTCTCTTTATTATTTGCGCCTTTAGGCTTATTCTTCTCTCCACACTATATCACAGATATCGCGAGTTGGGATTTACCTTATCTACTTTCTCTGTGTGTAAAACGATTATCTCAACTCCTAAACTCTCTCCTTCAAAGTTTTAACCCGTTGTGTACTAAGCCCACATATATGCCGGCTGACAAAATAGAGAATTACATCCCTCTTGTCGATTGTTTATTTCACTAATTATTGCATGAAATATATGAAAACTTTATATAAGTCAAATCATTAGACATTGATATATTAATATGTTTTTGTTTCACCTTTAAATGAAAACAATTTGTTGCAACCGGTGCTTGCATGACCACCACGATTCATTCGACTTTGTAAAAAGTTCTCAGTATTCAACAGGTTAAAATATATTTTTTTATGCTTACTATACAATTATATATTATCTTGTTCAAGCAATTATTCAGAATAAACATGTTTTAACATAATGATTTTCTTGTTACAAGTAGGCCTGCATTGTAGCAGCTTCAAGTTATCCCAGTCAGGGCACATTGTTCTCCACACCACTCCCCTGGGGCCTGTTTCTCGAAACCATCATAAGTCTAAGTTCTTGGACAACCCAATAGAGACATGTTTTGTAGAATTAACACACATTTCAATGGGATGTCTACGAACTTGGACTTAATTACGACGGTTTCGAGAAACGGGCCCCTGGGAGTATGCCAGTTAGGCACCAACGTGACCAAAGACACTCAAATTCTCTTCTCTAACAAACTACTGAAGTTCACAGCCAAATCAAGTACCCATATACACCTGGGTTTGGAGAAGCCCCACAAGATTTTTGCATCAGGCAGTCAAGTGATTAGACCACTTGTCTACTACCCACTCATTCTACCGTCCCATGCAAAAGGAAGCAAGCGACATATCAACCTATTTTGAGTTCCGGATGATTTCATATTTCATTTAGTGCCAACTTCCTTCTGTCCAAGTTTCATCTTTAAAAATAAATCCAGCTTAAAGATATTTAAGGTATCACATTTTGAGGTTCCATTGACATCAATGTAAAAGACAGATTAATTTTGCTCTTTTACAGAAAATTTCATTTTTCAGAGGTGTCTCCTGTTGTCGTGGGAGGGCAGCATTCTTCTCATAATACCCCATTCACCTCACAATTGATTGTAGACCTTGGCAATCTGTATTTTTTGGCACTAATTTTCGTTCTTCCCATGATTAAAGAGAAAAAAAAAATACACATGACAATAGAAATGCTGACTTACAGACATTATTTTATTTGACTTTATTTAAATGAAAAATGTATAGTGTCACACAATACTTTTGAATATTTCAACCTGTATTACATGTTTAGTCCAGGGAGTTTTCAAAAATTGGGAATGTATAACAGGATCTTCAATATGCTTTCGTATTTTGCATGAGGACATCACATACATTGACACATATCTTGTTATGGGATATTGGATCCTTTCAAGTATATTTCTGTAAGTAAGAAGTTTTAATACAATTTTGATTTATATAATATTAATTTCCTCAGTTTTCTGTTTCTCAAATATTCTTCACACCAAGACAAGGCATAGTGGTGATACATCAAAGATACTTTTATAACACAATAGTGAACAATGTCCATAATGATACTAAAGGGAATGCACTTGGCATTGTTGAATGCATTAAAAAAACACCCATATGTACAATTCAATTGGAAATTAGAAATTTACAAAATAAATAGGCATTTTTGTACAAAGAATGAAGTATTTACATCTTATCTGGCTGAATATTTACAGTCTCAAAAATGTCTATAAAACTAAATGATATTTACAAATTCAAGTTTATACATGCATTCTTTTGGACACACTAATACATTTTTGAAAAATAGCAAAATAACATTTTACCATATATTTCCCTGTCATTACATCTTATTGAAAAAAAAAAAAAAAAAATGATAATATATGGAAATGATATCTCATTAGAATGTGTGGAAAGTAAATTCAAGTCACTTCATAAACTAAAAGAATAGCACACACAAGGTTGTCAAAAGCAGTAAAATACTAGGCATGGTAAAAGGAAAAACATCAATATATAATACTTTACCTTACGATAACATACATACATCAATTCCGATACCTCAGTTAAAGGTAGTGTCATCCTTTTTCACAAATTGCGAAAACTAAAGCAACTTGGCATAACTTTAGAATATGATCAACCTATACTGTCTATTCAATCTTACTGTCATAGGTTGCCTAGATCAGTAATATGAAACAAAAATCTGACTATCAATCTAGACCAGCACGGACCACACACAGCAATATACACACTGCGCATCAGGGTGCATTATTTTCTGCGCTAACGGTCAACGGTTCGCACCGTACGGTATATTTTTTGAGGTTCGAAAAAATAGAGATGAATTTCGATAATCGCAATATACGGTAATGACAAACATACACATTTGAGCTTAATCATGTTGTGGGAAGATATAGTCATTGATATACTACTATATCCTCTCAAAAACTAGAAATGTAATATTTTTGCCTGCAAAAGGATGACACTATAAAGTACCATCTACTCCTGTTATAACAAGATGCTCAAGATCAAGCAAATTGCCTCGTTGTAACAAAATCTTGCTGAACTTAGCAAATAATAATAATAATAATATTAATAATGGTGGCCTCTTATATAGCACTCATGACTGTCAGGAATGATTCTCATGGCACTCTACAGGTTGCTATACACATTATTACCCTGGTTCTCGCTTAGCGGCCAAGTATGTAGTGCTTATCGGGTACCCATTTTCACCTGGGTGGAATGATGCAACTGTAGATAGAATTGCTCAAGGACATAAGTTGTTGTGCTGGGTATCGAACCCACGACCTTTGCATCCTGAGTCAAGTGCTATCTATCATCTACAACACTTCTATGCATCATAGGTACACACACATGTGTAATTTGCACCTAGTTATAATGAAATCTCACTGTATATATGCTCGTTATAACTGGGGGCATTTCATGAAAGGATTTGTTGGATTTTTTATTCCACAAACTGTTATAAGCTGCTGAAATGCTTGCATCTGATTGGCTGAGAGCAAATTTCTCGGATAAAACGTCCGACAAGTTTGTTTCATAAAAAGTCCCACAGGAGTGGACTGTATTCACAGATGAGGAATAAGTACAAATACACCAATGAAATCCAACTGTGTACTAGTATGCAATATCAGAAAATAAATAAGAAAAGGTAGATTGCCAACTACATTCAATATTGCATTGAAAATACATAAATACCAATAGAAATTGCAAAAATTACTTAACCCACAATACTGAGATTTTTGTTTACTGTCTTGAGATTGTAATTTTCTAAAACAGTTTCGTACTTCAATATCAACCAAAAAAAACAAAACAAATTTTACTTCCTAATCCCCTCCACTGAATACACTATTAGTATTTACATGTATATGTCTAAACTGACCTTAAGGGGCTATCTCATTGGCCCCAATGTCTTCGCGACTTCTCCAAACAATCCCATGATTTCTCCTTGTTCTCCAAGAGGTCTTGGAGATTTCATGCCTCCCCCGCCCCCTCCCCCATAATTTGAAAGCCATTCATTGACTACATGAATTTTCCAGCTCCCTCCATCCTGGATCTGCCACTGTGTATCATACACCATGTGTAAAATAGTAAATATGTGAATACAGAAACAATTAATAGCTGATAATTCTGAAAAAGTTTGAGATATTTCACAATTTTTTTTAAATGCCAGCATGCTCAATCACAATGGCAAGTTTCACAGCGTTTCAGCACTCAATCACGGAGTGACAGATGAGTTAGGTAGAAGTCTAAGCATAGAGTGAAACTTGTATATCATTATTTCATTTTGTTTGCATCTAAAACTTGATATTCTAAATTTAGTAAGTTACTCCAAGAATGTGAACATACACTTACCACATTTCTAAAATACCTTTATAAATTAAAAACTTACATCCAAGTACTGTACTCCATGTAAATAAATTAATATGGCAGCTCTTGCATGGCTCTTTGCAGTATCAATTGATGTTCTATAGCACAGTATAATGTACATTTGGAAGCAAGAACACTAACAACTTAGCCAAGAATACCATTTCATGTATATTTAAATTGCCTCTGCATAAATCGGTGGAACCAATATGATATAAATCAGTAAGAATACTGAATAACAGTGAACAAGGTGAACAAAATGTGGAAGCACAGATATAAAAGCTATATGAACATGCTGTATTATTTTCCTATATTGCCATGACTGGAAAACCCATTAAAAACAAATGATAAAATACTGTATCCATGTCCTACATTTAATTCATGTATGCAGACTATAATACTACTTTGTTTTTCACTGACAGCTATCAAGCCAAATGTACTCTTTGTAAAACAATGCCAAACATTTACTTTGACAAAAAATAACTTGATTTATGTTTGCAGCTGAAATGTTAGAAATAAATTACCACCTTAGAGTGATATGATTTATGCATAACGGAAAATCATTCACAAAAGAGCAGCCTGTTATTTTGCATAGTCATGTGGCAAAAATTGGTGCATTTGGAAGGCATTTTGATAAGGAGTATTAAAACACTTTTGTTTTATTTAAAAAATTTACCTCATTGCATAATTGAATATTTAAATTCCCTCATGTTTGACTTTAAAAAAATTATTATTACATCATATATTCATAAGAAATGATCAAATACGCAATTAAGATTAATAAAAATATATCAAGATCATGTTCCTATGCTGATACATCTATCACCAAGTTTGAAGTGGGTGTTTTGGAAAATACTATGTTGTGTGTGTACGAAATACATACTGGTATAAAAGAATTTAAAAAAATATTATTGAAAAAGAGGCTTTAATATAAGTATATTTAATTCTTGTTTCTTAATACCCTGCATTGCATTCTAACATGTTTTTTAAAATTAATTTATCCAGTTGTTTTATATTTTCGCTGAATTCAGACCCCCCCCCCCAAAAAAAAAAAAAATAGATCGTAAAAAGATTGAAAAAGCTACAATTAAAAGATTATAAAAAAAGGTACAAAAACCTCCTAAATATATTTTGAATTAAAATCACACAAATATTTTTTTTTACAATCAGAAAAGTTTATAATGTACATAAATTCAGATTGAGCTGATGTTGGAATGCAGTGAAGTACAAGTTGAATAAAAATATTCTATTTATATATCCAAAACCGTTCATCACCCCCAAAATTACCCAAATATACATGAAATCTGTTACAATTACAGCAGCACACAAAATCTTGAATCAATCAATTAGAGGTTATAGGAAGATGTTATAGAAGCCTTAGTTGTACATGCAGAAGAAATTATACCAAACATATGTAATGTAATACCAAAGTAGTAATATTCATTTGAAATCTAAATGACTACTGATTTGAGAAAAAATAAAAAATCTATATGTACAGTGGAAACTTGTTATTACAAGGCCCTTGGGACTATGAAAATTACTTAGTTATATCAGGAATCTCCTTATACCAGGGTACGAAAAACAAAAGAATACAAAGAGCTGGAACCAGCAAAATTACCTTGTTATATTAGGGGGGCATTTCATCAAAGGACTTGTCGGACATTTCATCCAAAAAATTTGCTATCAGCCAATCAGATGCAAGCATTTCAGAAGCTTATAACAGTTTGTTGGATAAAACAACAAGTCCTTTCATGAAACGCCCTCCAGGAATTTTGTTATATCAGAACACCTCATAATGATTTTCCACTGTAACAACACTAGAAGGATGTTTAACTTTGCTAATAATCTTGTTGCTCCACACATATTCACAAATTTAAGCTCTTACTAAAGACACTCTTTTGACTAGCATTATAAGTCAAGCCCTCTGGATGATCTGCTGCGTTCTCTCCTTGACGGTGGGGTGGTAATCAAATTCTTGGACTCGTCTAATTGTTGGTGGAGTTGGGCAACTGTACTCTGATATCTGAAGATGAAAAAAAGCAATAAGAATTATGAAAATTTGAAAACTCCTGAAGACGGAAAGTCAAGCAGCCCGGAACATCAAGCCTCTTCTATTACTACAAGCTTTCCTTGACTCTCTCCTTCTCATCTAGTTTACAGTCATTTTCATGAATCAATCTCCATTCCTACTTTCCTCCTCTACTTTCTCAAGTCCTTTTCAGGACTAACCACAATGTGAACCTCAAAAAAACCATTAAAACCAACTTGTCAAACTCTACCTCCAAAGACCATAGGTATTTTGAAAGTTTATTCTCTCCTTAGGAATACATTTAGACATTTGAATTAAAAAAAGAAAGAAAGAAAAAAAACCCACATATTTATTGAGTTTGGACCCCACTGCTCTAGAATGAAGTCAAGGGGATTTTTTAAATACACATGATTTTGTTTGGGTTATATTTCAAGTTCAAGTTCAAGTAACATTTATTTCCTTTTCAACATACATAATACAAATAATCTTATTTGTGGTGAGGGGGAGGAATAGGGAAAGACAGAGAAAGAGAGAAAACTAGAGAAACATAGAAACAGGAAGATATAAAGGATGCATAACTTGCCAAAATTATAATGACACACAAAAAATGACGGGACCTCACTTCCACAACAATACACATAAGATAAATTGGGCTTGTGTATTTTAGTGTGACTTTTACTGAGCCTATTCCTCTCCTATATCTAGTAAATTGGTTGGTATTCTACAAGAGTTTATTTCATAAAAATTGATCACTAAATCCATCTCAATCTTTGGCACATGTTATATTCAATTAACAACAAGGACCTGGTATCATAAAAAAATACCTGTTGTATTTCTCCTCAATGCGCTGTCTTTCTTTATCTAGATCCTTCATGCAAAATAAAAGGAAAAGAGCAATTTGTAATTTGTCAAAATTACATTAATCATTGGTAATGCTTCCACTTAACTGATTTCAGATCTTTTCTTTATAAGTTCAAATAGATATATTCCTGTGGTTTATTGTAAAGCATAATTTCTATCAACTTTAACTTTCAAAATTTTTATCCTAAACAGTTTTCAGTTTGAGTTCAATTTTTTTGTTTAATGTTTATCTGTTTGGACAAATAACCTCTTGCTAAAATTCATTAACTTGAGCACTTAATGGGCATTCCAGCTTTGATGAAAAGTACCTTATATTGGAAGGCCTTTAACATTTTAAAAGAGAATGTCTGTGAAAATAGAACACACTTACCCTCAGTCTATCAAATTCTGAGTTAGATGACGACATATGTCTAGATGGTGGAGGTGGTAGATGATCTGGCTCACCAAATGCTTCAATCGACCTATCTAGTATCTTAGTTCCCTAAAATAAATGTAATTATAAGCATTATATTCGTAATTGACTTCAATGAAATATCATATTTATTCATAGCTATCTTTGTTGATAAGCGAAATAGAAAATGAGTTTTGGAGACTACATGTGTATGGAGAATTTTCAATGTGATTTATCCCAGGAGCTTTACTGGGTTAGCTAATAAAGAAACTATCGACATGCATGTTACAAAAAAAGATTTTGCATAGACATTGCACTCCACACTCAACACAATGAAGTTTGCTTTAGTGCTTTTATTGGACCAATATAATTAAACATGACATGTCAGGAAACAGCTTCTCTCGCCAAAGAAACTTTATCGTAAAATTTCTTTGTCTACTTGTAATTCATCACATGGTATCAAGATTTCGGATATACTTAAAAAAAATCGGTGATGTATTCAGTACATCTCAGAAAACGTATTGAGAGCCCTGTATAAAAAATTTACCCTTAAATGACATTAAACATTATTTAGTTCACATTAACCCTAATCAGGCCAGGTTTTTTGTGCTCTCCTATGGCCTGAGATCTCAACCGTCGATCGCGCGAGTGCCGCGAAATCTTGCACAATGGTAGTGTGCGATGTAATCTACAAGTTAGTACAGTTACTTTTCCTAAAATAATGTGATTTTATTTTATATTAATCAATTATGCTAATTTATGCGTAACTCTTACTTTTTGCTCTAATTTACTAAAAAAAAAGTTCCTAGAATGTTAAATTTTGTCTTAATATTCTTTGCAGCATTCCTAACAATTGTACTTGAAAAAATATTCGGTATCAAAATCATTTTCTTATGTATTTTATTGTTTTTCGAATTTCTTATGTATTTCTCTGTTTTTTTACCTTTTCTTTTTCTTAGTTTTTTGGTCAAAATTGATTGCAGAATCTCTATGAAGTATAATTATGCTAAAATAAGTTGATTTTAGCCAATGAAAATGAAAATAATCATATCTTTGTGAATTAGGTGAGAAAACTAAAGATTTGCATTGACTTTGTACACAAAATCACGTTTTTGAGCGGTTTTCGGTCTGACGGATATTTTTGAAAATCGTGCATTAACCGTATGGCTGATTTTCGCGAAAATGGTCTCAAAAGATGCACAAGACTTGAAAGTAAAAAGTCGCACGGCGGTATGGTAGCACCCCCCCCCCCCCACCCCCGCCCTAATTAGGGTTAAAGAGTAACTCTCATTCTGTCCAGAGATACCAAACTTACACCTTATATATAAAAACCTTGGCAAAAATCCCCTTGTGCCAAGTTTGGGCAGAAGCCATGGCTTCCTAATCATTCATTCATTATTTGAAGCAAGCCTTGCTGAGTCTATTCATAAGGGACAAAATGTAACCTAGATTATTGAAATGCATGGATTGCTTCTGTCCAAACTTAGTGCAAGGTGATTTGACAGTGTTTTTTTTTTAAAGTTCAGCACTCAGTCATCCATGACAGCAAGGTATAAATTTCTGGGGAGCACTGTATAGCAAATAGAAATGGTCAGCTCAGAACACATGCATCATCTTACCTCTCTGATGTGTTCTTCCATGTTACCAACTTGTTTCTCTAAGGACTTGACAGTATGAACTCTCTCAAGATTCTGCAGTTGTAAATCTAGAGAGAAAATTGATAAGAAATAATTTTAATCATTTTCTATCCATTTTTACGATTGGAACTTTATAAAAAATAGAGTGAAAAAAATGTCGTCCAATGGCCCACTCTCAAATACTGTATTCGCTGTTATTTTCGCGCTCAGCGGCCTCAAAACATGTTCACGGGTTTTTGAATTCACGCTGCATGTTTCTAAGCTCGCAATTCAACCCATTCAATACATGCATTGGAAACCATGCCTATATATTCGCGGGTTTTTAAATTCGCGCCTGCCATTCTTTGCGCGAAATCCGCGAAAAATTAATGTACCACAAATATTTCCACAAATACAGTAGACAGAAATTACCATGTGCTTTGACCATACTTTGTGTAAAACCAGTTTCTGCTTCTATTCATATGAACCACACGATTCCCTGTTCAGAGCCATGGCTCGGAATGGGACTTTGGCTTCAGTTCAGTTTACTTTTTTAAAATAAATATCAAGCACGGATTGGTCTTTTCTAACCTTGCTTGTCATACTGTAGATCTCGTATCATGTCTTCTGTCCTGTCTAACTGTGTCTCGTAGGTGTACTTATCAGTTAGGTAATCTCTCTGGAGATCAGTCAACTCCGATCTGCTACGATTAAGGTTCTCTCGAAGCCTGTTACGATGGTCAATCTGCTTGCGGACTTCCTTCTGCAGCCAGTATAACTTGTTCTACAAAAACAACAAAGTATCCTTACAAAAGTAAAATAATTAAAAAAAATAAAAACATCATAAAACATACTTATAAAATATAAATTACATTAATGGGATCGAACTGGTAGAACAGAAATAACTGGAAAGGAAATATTCCCTCAAATTACTCTATGTCAACATAGAAAGAGTATTTTGAGGGATTATTTCCTGTCCAGTACATGTACACACTGATCTTACCTATGCCCTGTAAATATATAGAGTCATGAACAATTGCAAATTTGAACAACTATTCTGATTGGTTCAAAGTGAGTCTTTTATCTAGGAAGTCTATGAAACAAGGATTCCGATTGGTCATTATCTATTTGCAATTGATTATACATACATAACTCTTAATATTACAGGCTACAAGGTTGAGAGAAGAAAATTGAGATTAATGTCTTCACGATTAATCTTGAGTAAGCTTGTGACCACCAGTCTGGCATCATATAGAGATCGGAACACATATATTCAGTTGCCACTTGGCGTAAACCCACTTTTACTAATGCATATTTAGTCTCATCCCATTCCATTGCATCTACAACTAGTCAATCTAATTTCCTTACGGTCAAATTGCCACTTAAGCTATTTACCCTTGGTCTAATTCCAATTTCGTCTAATGTCCACTCTGGTCTAACTGCACTTAGTCAATTTCTGTAACAAACTGAAAATAGACCAAATATCTAATTGGAAAATAGATGAAAATACAATTAGACAATATGGCTATTAAACGAATTGGCAATTAGACCAAGTGAGAGAACTAGATCAAGTATGTATTAGACTAAGTGTAGATTAGACCAAATTGTTAGTAGACTAAATGGGTTTAGCCTATGTGGTATGAGACAATCAGAGAACTGGACCAACTGCTGTTAGACCAAGTGGATAAAAGCCATATTTATTACCTTGAGATCAGCAAGCATTGAATCAGGATTGCTATGAGATCTTGAGAAAGGTTGAGGTATATGGTCATCATCCCCATTCTCACAGACAAGACCAACCAGTATGTCCACCTCTCTGATCATACCACGAACATCGTTCTCATGTTCAGACCGTAGATTCTGAATGGCTAGCTCTGCTCTCTGTAAGTGCTTCTCCAATGCTGATGATCTGTGTTGAATGATAAATGTTTGTCCATTTACTGGAATATATATTCAATAACTTACTTAGAAGCAGAAGGCATTGATAATATTTGGAGATTCTGAATGGCTAGCTCTGCTCTCTGTAAGTGCTTCTCCAATGCTGATGATCTGTGTTGAATGATAAAGGTTTGTCCATTTACTGGAATATATATTCAATAATTTACTTGGAAGCAGAAGGCATGGATAATATTTGGAGATTCTGAATGGCTAGCTCTGCTCTCTGTAAATGTTTCTCCAATGCTGATGATCTGAGTTGAATGATAAAGGTTTGCCAGTTGACTGTAATATACTTCAAATGATGACATTTGTTATTATGAAATTTTGTATTCTTCTCCTAACCTACATGTAATCTACCAAATAACATATCACAAATCATGAAAAATAGTGCAATTTTAAGAACCTCTTTACACCTCTTTATAATTCCCTTCTTTACTATAAGTTTTGTGGCCATTGACCCAAATCAATTTGTATGAATGGTATCCATTTATCATAATGCCTATATGCATTGACAGATAAAATGTTTGCAAGTACTTTGTTTATAAATGTATAAATTTATGCATGATATAAATCATATCATAGTTGGCAGCCAATTGGCATGTACAAAGATGTAGGAAAAAAAATGGTATAAAACAAATGATGAAGACATACAAACCACTTGCAAGATAAATGACCATTCCTCAAATGATCTTCTTTTGTTACTTCCAGTCTAGGGCCCATATTCTGTAGTCAAGTACAAACTTTGTACCAGAACTCTGAAGCAAGAGTCTATTGTCACAGACTCTCCTTAGAGAATGCGTGCTAACCAAAGTACAAAGTTTGTACGAAACTTCTTGTACAAACTTTGTACAAGCCCAAAAAATACAAGCTAAGGAGTTTGCATTCACAAACCTGTTATCTCCAACCTCCACCATCTGAGCCTGCTCCTCAAATCCAGCTCGGATCCTGTCAAAGTTTCTCCTGAGCTTGAGGTTCTCGTCGTCAAGGTGACGTATCTCTCCCCGCATCTTCTCTATCTCGTTGTTCCCTCGTTCCACCTGGCGACGAAGAGACTTGGTGGATGATCTCGCCTCTGCTGATTCAATCTAAGACAGAGAAATTTGGTTGAGGAATAATAACTTTTTATCTTTTGCAATCAAAGTTGCATTGGTATTTCCCTTGCAAACCATTTTATTATTTTTTTTTTCCTTTTTAAGTATTGAAGTACTCAGGAACATTACATCACAGAGGGAGCAAATAAAGACATGGAATCAAAATAAAGACATGGAGAGAGAGAAAGTGAGAGAGGAATACGATAGAAGAGAAAGGGAGGGAGACAGAGAGAGGGAGAGATAGATGCAGTAAGAGAAGTAAAATATAGAAACACAAATACAGATGCATTATAGGTAGATTTTAAATGAAAAAATAAAACAATTTGTAGATAAACTAGATGTTAGGGCTATTCATATGAATTCTCATTTTTATTATTTGGTACCATTGTAGAATTGGGCTTTAAAATAAAAGAAAGGAAAGACAGTAGACTCACTTTTAATGCCTGGATCTCTGCTTCAGACTCAGCTTTCTCACACTTCAGTCTTCGCATCAAATCTTGAATGACCTTTCCTTCATTGACCTATAAACCATAAATATGTACATTCACATGTTACAATCGACCCTTTTTCATGCAAAAACAAAGAATTTATGTTTTTTTTTTTAATTCTATAGAATTTAAAATACATGTACTTCACTCTAAAAGGGCTGGGATTGGCTGGGAGAGATTCCCTTTACGTTTAGCCAGACATACATTCAAGAAGAGTCTTTCCCTTTTTTTTATACTAAATTCATAAATATTGCTGATCTGTATGCCATTGCAAACATCCCCCTCTTTTTTTTACAAAGTGCATGTATGACATAAAAATTATAAAAATATAATGTCACGCACAATGAAAGCTTTATTCACCTTAGCTGTTTCCATTTCATTGTTTAGTTTCTCTGTTAGAGCGACATTGAAATCCTGGACCTAGGATGGTGAGAAAGAAGAAAAATCATGTTATAAAACTCATTCAAATTCTTAAATTTACTTTACTCCTATCCAAGCTCCACCTGTGAATGGATAACCCACATGAAGAGATGCAAACAATGCAACATTGTAATTATTATCATTATCACTACATGCTTGCATTTACATATCATGACACACTACACTACACAAAAGTGGCAAACAAACTACTCGCAGGTGCTTACATCAGTGATCCATGTACTCAAACTCAATGCAAAGCATGCCCAACAAAGCAACCATGCTGGGCAGACATCGTTTTGTAGCTGTACACTCCCAAATGCTAAAATACTGCACCCAAATTATTTTAGATGAGGGATGGCACTTACTGAATAAATGCACCTACAACTATTCTTTCTACCAAGAGCACTGCATATCAAGTCAGTTTTGGAAAACTACCCCATATGGCGTACCTGCATCTCTCCTAGGAATTTTCAATCAAATCAAAATCTGTTGTTGTTATTTTTAATTTTTACGCCGTTGTTGTTCATAATATGAATATTTACGCCATCTATTCAAATGAAATAGTTTATTGAAATACAATCCTCACTCTAATGATTAAAAATGAGACAGATCAATTCAAAAGACATTTATTGTACATGTACACACTCCACTCCAAAAAAACAAAAAGGTGCCAATGTTTTGAATCAATGAATAATCCTCCTTTTCCATTATCTGTTTCATATTCATTTAAGACACTTGAGACTGGGTCCAAAGTAATGATAAATCAACAAACTGTCCACAAATCTACACTGGTGCTGCTGTATCTCTTCAACTGTGAATAACTTACATGTATTCTGAAAATGAAAATTAATGCCAACAAGAATCCAATGCCATTCTGAATATGATGTTGCTTATAAAAATTGGAAAAAGTAAACAATGTTGTTGTGAAAATGATAAAAAGTTGAACACAAGGTACACAGTTTGAAAGAAGCCAAAACCAAACATGATTTCTCAAATATGTAGCTCATCCAGAGCCACACTTCATTTTGGATTGTATACTATCGTAAGATTTGTTTGAAAATATTTCACTCTCTAACAACATAAAAGGAATTTGATAAAGAAGGATATCCACAAAAAAAGTTTAAGAAACAGATGACAGCATCACTTGCATTATCAACCAGGCCAATGGATTCAAGAATAGTTCTCCATCTACGAGTCAGAATTTCACCTAGGCTGTCATATTTTGGAGGACACTCTTCGTTGCCAGTAGATTAGGTCACGACTTTTCTTAATACAGTGAAAATCCTTCTTCTTACTGAACCTTGATGAAATTTGAAATATCTGCAACATTTTGCTTTGGAATGCATGCTCAACTTGTTTAGGCTAAAGGCTGATTTAAATTACAATATAAGTCATGTATTTACAAAAATAATAACAATTATTTTATTTTTTATGGACAATCACATCGGAGGTATGCCAGTCTTTATAAAGCACAAAGACATACCATCGGCTGATGAAACATTGCTAATGAATCAAGAGATAAATAAGTGCCTACATGGCAGCATACAAGATAGAGAACTAAAGGGTGTCAAAAAAAAAATTATTGGTCAAGGAAGACTTTATAGAAAGTCAAGAATGCCGGCATAGATTTGCTTATCCATCACAATGTTGTTCATGGTTTAAGTTCGCTTAAATATATTTCTTACTTCTTGAAACTTTTTATCCAGTTTCTTGAGATCTTGCTTGACATTCTGTTTTTCCTCCTCATCTACAGCCAGCTGTCTTTCTGTCTCTCTCTTCTGGGCGCTCAGCTCAGACAGTTGAGCGGTCAGATCAGCATTCTGTTTGGTGATGTCATGTAGCTCTTTCTATGAATGAAAAGTACATTTTTACAAATTAGAAAACAACCTTGTTGTTCAATTGATTTCCATGATTTACATCTAATTGTACTGGACAAATCCCAAAATACACACTCATCAATTGTATATGGACTATATCTTGTCAGAAATGTCTTTACCTGATAATGATGACCAACATCTTCCTTCCAGTTTGAATTTTATATTGCTTTTAAGAACATACAAAGAAATCTTGAGATCAAATGTAATGTGATTCAAAATAAACTCCATAAATTCTTACATCTACATATATACAAGACAAATTAATATAGGAAAGTAATAACCAAATATAAAAAAGTACAACTTTTGATGAAAAGAGGGCACAAAGGGAATATTAAATTTGGGGAAACATTCAAATTTGCCATATTCATGGGATGTGAAAACAAATATTGATGTATACAGCGTAAGTGTTAAAAACCTAAAATAGCCGCTGGTTTTTTTTTTTTTCATTTTAAAAGAACCATTTTTGGATTGTCCATGGTAAAATTTGCAATTATTGCAGTCACTCTGTGTTTTATTGTTTGTCACCACAGTTAAATAACTTTTATACTGTATTTTTTGTTATTTTCGTGCAATTAATTTTTCGGCCTGAGGGGCCTCAAACATTATTCCCCGGTTCTAAAATTAGCACTGCATTTACATAAGAACGCAACTGAAACCATTCAAAACATGCATAAGAAAGCATACTCATATATTAGCATGTTTTCAAATTCGTGCCTGCCGATCTTTGAATGAAATCCAGGAAAATTCAAGTACCGCAAATATTTCCACAAGTGGCAGTGCTTGTTCCTTGACCAATCTGCTATACCATACCTGTGTTCTCTGATTCTGTCCTCGAGTATCATGGAGTGTAGCCTTCGTTGAATCTAACTGCTGTTCTACCTTCAGTTTCTCATTACTCAGTATCATGAATCTGGATTGCTCTCCTCGTAACTCTCCTTCCAACTAGAAAGGGAAACGGGATTGATATCAGGTCATTAACTTTTTATTACATCATGGATCATGTGTTAGCCACTACTTGTCTTTGTTATACCACCACATCCATGACACAATATGGTGATCATTCTTTTTCCTTTTTTATCAAAGTGCTGTGGGATGATTTCCCTCTACATAGGTATCCAGAGGCATCTATATTAGACTCTATCAAGTAACATCACAAAATTCATTTATTCAGGCAATCTTTTACTTTTTGTTTCATCTATATTGTGTTCTTATTGTACTTAGATTATCATCATTATTTTCATAAACAAAGAGTTGCAATTGATCAATTGAACCTTGAGATAATGAAGGTAAAATGTAACCAAGTATGTTCTCTATAAGATATTGTAAAAATTATTTTATTTTGTGTCCACCATTTATACAAACATATATTTGGCCATGACTTGGCACAGAGCACTATTTTTTGCAGCCATCAGTTTATCCTGGTTGCCTTGAAAAGATTGTCACAGGCAAGAATGTGAATAGCCTAGATCTATAACAACTCTACTTTAAATGTTAATGGTAAGCATGTTTCCGTGTGTGATTCATTTGTCCTATACTAGTATATCCTTTTTTAGAGAGTGATTGAAGGGCAGTCTATCATTCAAGACACATACCATTACATGAATTACCATGTTGAATTGTTATGACAATTACCTGGAAATTATAGAATACATACATTACAATTTGGGCTTTTGTTCAGTCTGTAGAAACTGTGGAGTATTGACTAACCTTGTCTGTTAGGTTTCTGTTCTCCCTAAGTTCTTGATCCAATTTCAGACAAGAAGACTTCATTTCATTCACCTCAATGTCTTTCACTCTCAGCTGTTCATCTTGTCGTGCAAGCTTTTTCTGCAAGAAACCAATGTTATCACAAATAATTTTAGATTAACATTACAAGATAGATACTAATAAGTGATCTTACTCATTTAAATCAATATATATCATTGAAATTTAATCAAATGGCAACAAAACATTTAACATACTTCTCATGATAATGATAAGTATCATTTACACATGAATTTCCAACAAAAGAAAAATAAACAGATTGTTCTGGCCATGCGTTTTGAGTTGGGCCCTTAAAAAGGTGGAGTTGTGACATCTGCTCCTCAAATATGATTTTGTTTATTGATTTACTTAAAAACTATTCAAGCTATATAGCTGAATTTGGTCTTAAATTAAAGCTCTCATGTAGGGCAACAAAATACATGTTTTAAAAATTGTTAAAATTTCATCATTGTCTTGTTAATTAACTGTTAATTAACGAGAGTCAGGGGTGGAGGAGGAGCCGCGCAGGAGGAGCCGCGCAGCAAATGTGGTACATGTGCTGTAAAACAAAGTTAAATCATGTTCAGAGATGGATTTTTTTAAAAATTAAAATGCTTTAACCCTTCTGAAACACTTGCAACATGTAATTTAGCTTGTTTATGATCCATAAAAGTATAGTTATAAACAGTTCAGTGTTGTACACTATTGTGACTGTACTATATGAATGACAATTTCTTTACAGCTAAGGGCTCTTAGATAGGACATTATGGTTAATAATGTTTACCAAGATAAAGGGACTTTCACATGTATGTACTACTTTGCTACTTCTATCTGCCTTACCAACTTATATAGGATTCTTCATTACATGTCTAGTATCTTAAACAGTGAGTTACAATACTTAGAACATGGCAACAAGGTTCATTTTCTTAAAAAATTGAAATTTTCGAAGTCATCTTTCCAGCCTGGAGCAAAATGCGGTAAACTCTCTCAGGGTATAGAAAGTTATACATGTTTGGAAAGCTCTAAATGTGACCAGTTCAAATCTGCAGTAAATAATGTTGTAGGGTAAGTAATATTTTTTTTGCAATTTTTTTTCCAAAGCCATCTTTTTTCATGAATTTTGAGGCTTTAAGATTCATAACCTTTCAAGGGCGCCACCTATTTTAATTTTAAGCGCATTTCTGAACTCCTCAGACATTCAGCTTCCAGAAAATGTATACTTTTGAGGGGTCAATATAAATTTTTGTAAAGTTACAGCCACTTTCATGGAAATGCGCGCGATTAGTACAAATTTTGAGTGTGTCACACAACATGGGCCCAACTTAAAACGCATGGCCTTCTATATTATTCTTTTATTACCTTAAAATCCTAATTTTCTTATTTAATAGAAGCTAAAGGGATTTTATTCTTCAGAATTTACAATATTTGAATTGTAAAAATAATATGATCACATTTTCAAATGATGCACAACTAAAAGATTGTAGAGTCTTCTCAACATAAAGCATCACATATCGGTAATTTCTACCAAGTGCGCAATATTTTTCCATGTACAATCTAAGGGGGCCGTCACACTGAGGTCGTTCTATAACGTTCTATAACGTTCTTGCCCGTTCTTTAAAAAATTGCTGAACGGGCTTTGGTCGGGTTGGAACTTATAACTTTGAAAAATAATTTCTTGAATACGATACTAGGCAGTTCATAAATAGTTCTCGTTACGTCAATTCCGTCTTTATCGCGTCCGCAATACGTTGTTATCCAGTTCAGACCGAGTAAACGGCTCGTTCACTCTATACCGTTCGTAGCACGTCCAAACCGTCACTAAAAGTGCCTATGCGCAGCATGATAAAAGTTAGATACCATGTTCGTAGTACGTCCTTCTTGTTCAGAGTAAGTCCTACCCATTTAAGGAACGTTGTCACTACGTTTAATTTTAGAACTTGAATAATTAATATACAATGCTCGTTTGTATGACGTCCTAGCACATCTTTAGAACGATTTAAGTACGGCAATTTCGTTTGTAGTACGTCCATCTCGTTCAGGTACGTTGCCACCCCGTTAAATTTTAGGACGAGATGGGCGCCCGATTTTTTTGAACACTTTTTGGAAATCCGACCGAGCTAGTCCATGAATTTCGTAAACAGATCGTAAGAAGTATTTACTACGTCCACTCAGTTTACACACAGACTATGCCCGTTCGGCAAAATTTGCAAGGACGTAGTAGGAACGAGCTCAGTGTGACGGGGGTATAAACAATCTCAAAAATACCACAGTTGTGAAATCAAAGCACATAACATACATTGAACTGTTCTACAAAGTTTCTATCCTACATATAAATTTGAGAAGTCTTTGTAAGAATTATGAACATATCGTAGTCTTCTTATCGTGTATAAATCACAATTTTTCTGTTATTGGGATTTCAGAAACCTGGTTCAAGCAAACAACAGGTACACGTATGTTTGACATTCCTGGATATTCTCTTTTACAAATTTGTAGATCCAATAAACGAGGTGGTGGGGTATTATTATACATCAGAGATGGTATCGATTACCAATTGCGTAATGACTTATCAGGTGAATATGCTGGTTTTGAAAGTATTTTTGTAGAAGTCGTCATTGATAATGTCAAATCCATTGTTGGGTGTGTATATAGAGCACCTGATAACAGTATCCCTTCCTTCATTCAATCATTCAATCATCATTTGCAAATTATTGGACCAGAAAGGAAAGATGTCTATCTTACGGGTGATTTTAATATCAATTTGATAAACTTTGATTCTGATGGCAGAGTAAAAGACTTTGTTGATTTATTAACATCTTTCGGATTATTTGCTTTGATAACAAAACCGACTCGTATACTCTTCTTCAACTTCAACATTGATAGATAATATTTTCACAAATTGTATTCAAGATTCAATTCAATTCAATTCAATTCAAAATGGTTTATTCATAAAAACATGTGTCGCAGCCAAAAGCTGAATAAACATGTGTACAATAACAGTTGACATAACAATAGTACATTATAACATAAATTACTACTAATAGGCCTATCATAATAATATCAATAGATGGAGTAGACAAATAAGATAATTTTAAACATTAAGAAAACATTATTAACAAATATATGGCAGTATTCAGAGAAGAGATTAAACAAGGTATAGGGCCGGTAGTGTAAAGGTTTAAGTATCAAAAGTAACAGTGTAAAAAGGAGATGGAGATATTAAGAGAAGAAAAAGGGGGAGATGGAATGGAATGAAAGTGAGGAGGGAAAGAAAGGTAAGAGAGAAGAGAGAAAGAGGTGAGCGAAAACGTAGAGAAAAATAAAAGGGGAAACACTTAACATAATCTTTAAATATTGATAGCCAGATACGTAAACATCTGAATATGTGCCAAAATTGAGTTCGAATATAAATGTAAATGTACACTAATATACATATTGATAGAATGCTTAGACAATTTGAGTGAGGTTAGGAAGGATAGAGAAAGAGAAGTAAGAGATGAGGTATGGATATATAAATCCATGATTTTGATTGTGGATATCTTCTGCTCAGATTTTGCTGATCATATGCCCATTTTTAGCATTAATAAGGAGAAGTCTCTTACAAAGGAAATGTGAAAGATAAAGTATATAGACGTGTATTCAAGTGGAAGAGTGAAAAATTTAAGCAAATTTTGTCACTGATTGGTCGTTACTTTATAATATTGATAATGCGGATGATAGTTACAACAAGTTCTTGTAACTTGTATGAATCTCATTTTCCTCTAGTTCAGTTGAGTAGGAAAAGAAATGCAAGAAACCTTGGATCACCCAGGGTCTTCTGAAATCATTAATATAAAAACAAGCTTACTGTACATATATTAGACATAAAAATGAGGTGAATGAAGGAAATACGTAGACTATAAAAACATTGACTAATTTAGTCCGCAATAATAAAAACAATATTATGATGATGTTTTAGAAATACACAGAGGGACATTCAGAAGACTTGTTTCAATATTAGATTTACTTGGTAGAGGGAAACGTGATCCATATCAGATGAATGTACATGGAGAACGCACACTTAAAATCAAACTTAGATAAAGCAGAATATTTTAATATATATTTATAAATTTGCCTGCAAAGAATAAGTAGAGAAATTCCGCATGTGCAGACATCATTCGAAATTATTTGTTGGATCAGGGTAACCATCCTCCTATTTTTTAGACCAACATCTGTACATGAGATTATACTTTGTTTGGCTTTAACCATCTAAGTCTCTGGCTCAGATGATATTTCTCCTAGAATTAAAAAAGATTGTATTCATGTTATTGCAGATCCACTTTGTGACATATTCAATAAATCATTGTTTCAAGGGTAGTTCCCAACATGTTGAAAATAGCAAAAGTGGTTCCAGTACAAAAAGAATGATCAAAAATGCATTGAGAATTATAGACCAATTGCATTGTTACCAATATTCTCAAAGATTCTAGAGAAAATAGTTAACAAAGATGAATGACTTTTTGCATATTAATAATATTTTGATCCCCAGCAATTTGGATTCCGTAAAATTGCTCCACTAGTATGGGCGTTTTAAATTTGGTAAATACAATAGTTACTGCAATTGATAATGGGAAGTATCGCTTGGAATTTTTTTGGACTTGTCAAAAGCATTCGACACAATTGACCACAGTTACTCTTAAGAAACTTGTACATTATGGTGTTCGAGGTATAGCCTTAAATTGGTTACCTAAAAGTTACTAGAAAATCGATTACAATTTGTTGCTTTTAAATGGTGTTAAATCACAATCAAGAAATGTAAAGTCGGTGTACCACAGGATCTGTCCTTGGCCCATTGTTTTTCTGATTTACATTAATGATATCATCAACTCGTCTCAATTATTTACATATTCTCTCTTTGCTGACGACACTTGTTTATTATATTCTCACAAGAATATTCATACTCTAATGCAGCAGTTAATACTGAAATTAGTAACTCTTTGCATGGTTTTGTTGTAACAAACTATTATTAACACCGGTAACACAATATGTATTATTAGGACTAGAGGGAGGTGATCTGATCGATGTTAATTACTTAGTTGTTGGTAATCAACAGATCAACTGCAGTCAACATGTGCAATTTCTTGGTGTTACGGTTGATGAGTATATATCATGGAAAGATCACCTTGATAGTGTATGTACTAAAGTGTCTCGAAGTGTTGGAATAATATCCAAACTTCGGTATTTCCTCCCCCAGCAGACCCTAGTTACTTTATACAATGCTATTGTCATGCCTCATTTGATGTACTCCAATATTGCTTGGGGACACACATTTAGGACCCATATACATAAATTGCAAGTTCTTCAAAAAAAAGTTGTTAGATACATAACATATTCTGATTATAGGTCACCAAGTACTCCTTTATTTTTACAACTGCAAATTTAACCATTTGATGAAATGGTTTCTCTTAATTGTGTTACATTAATGTTTAAATATCGATCAGGCCAATATACATTTTTGAGTGATGTGTTCGTGGAAAATTCTTCAATCCATCATTATCATACTCGTCAAAGAAACCTTATCCATCAACCATTTGCGAGAACCCAAACTGCATTGAAATCATTTAGAATAGTATGTGTTAAAGAGTGGAATAAGTTACCCCATGACATAAAAGATAGCCTGACACTGTCTCGGTTTAAGATATTGTGTAAAAAACACCTTTTCGACAGATTGCATTCAGGTAGTACATGAAGGTATAAATTATGAGGAGTGATGTGTGTGTGTGTGTGTGTGTGTGTGTGTGTGTTTGTACATAAGTTATACTCATTGTAAATATGTTCGTCTTTACTATATACCACTGTGTAAAGGGGCCCCGTCAACAAGCTGTGCTTCACTGGGGTCCCAAACCTATCATTCTAAGTTCTTTGATGTTATGCATTGTATCACTATTGAGTTTGATTTGGTTTGAATAAACTATACTATACTATACTATGTTTGCATCTAAAACCTTTCAACATTGTCTAAATAAGGTTAGATTGTTACATCTTGAAATATCTTACCAAGATATCAGCGATTTCCCGCTGCAGATTTTCCATCCTGTGGGTTAAGTTCATCTTGTGGTTCTTCAACATCTCATTCTCCTTCAGTAATTCCTCATTCCTGTCCAGATGTTGGGATGAACTATGTCTACTGGACTCATGTTCTCTCTCCAGCTTCCTGCATTTTGATTTCAAACTATTCAAAAAAGAAATAATATGATAGATAGATCATTTTAATATCATTACAAACACAATAGATCATTTCTGTAGGCATGTCAAATTGTGGCCATTTTATGACAAATATCACTTGAGACAGGCAAACGATGACTGGTAGAAGACATGCCTGACTGTGGATTTGCTTCCAACGAAGAACTGCCCACAGATGATTGAGATTTCATTCACATGGTCAATATTTAGGAGTTATTCATTGCATGCCAAAATTGTGAGCACACAATTGTGAGTCTTTGACGTTTAGTTCAAGTTCAATTTTTTTTCAAGTTCAAGTTCAATTTATTTAAACCAATCGAACAATCATACAAAGATCATTATAACATCATGATAACACATAAAAATACATGTATAATATTATGAATGAGAGGTTTAGGACTCCTGGAAAGCAAGGCTTGTGATTGGAGCCCTTAGTTATGTTTAACAAGGTGCTTAACTTAAAACAAAAATTATTGGTAAAAAAAATACAAAGATATGGTAACAAATGCAATACAATCAAACTAAGTCTAAGAGGATTATGAATAAATGGAACATAAAAAAGGAAGGGAGGAAGGTCTATATACAAAAAGAAGGGAGGAGAAGCGATTTGAGGATTGTAAGAGAGAAAAAACTTGAGAGTGAAATATAAGAAAAGATAAGAGATAAATTACATATTTTCAGTACACAAGAAGAAAGAGAAGGAAGGGAAAAAAGGTAAGTTGGCAGAAACAATATAGAGTCTATAAAATAGAGGAATGGATTATGGTGAGAAACATATCATGATCAGTTTATGAGTCAACTATATAATTACTCAATAAGTACAGCTTTAGTTTACGTTTGAAGACAGCTATGCTGACAGAATCAATAATGCTTGAGTCGAAAGCATTCCAAAATATTGGCCCAGTGCTGGCTAGAGTATTGAGGGCAAAGCTTGTCCTTACATGGGGTAAGTGAAGTGCAGTAGCACGTCTAGTGGCATAATTATGAATTCGATCATTTCTCTTGAAAGTCTTGGCTAGTGCCAGAGGCAGTACACCTGACTTGAAATCATATATTAAGGAACCCAATTGCATATGATATATATCTTCTACCTTCAATATTCTATGATGGTAAAACAGGGGATTTGCATGAGCACGAAAGTCAGCATAACTATATTATTCTTATTACCCTCTTTTGAACCAATAATACTTTATCTAACAAAGTTTTTAAGACCTGCCAGGCAAGGCACCACCATAATTAATTATAAGGTAGAATTAAGTTGAATACAGTATACGTAATATACTTTATCTCTCTC
>CALNVZ010000174.1:26769847-26792082 GCA_940671915.1 Paracentrotus lividus
GGTCAAACCACATTTGATAAGTTGCAAAATAGACATGGTCGGAGAAGCTAAGGTTCGTCTTCCACAGGAAAGCATGTTAGCAGCTCTTCTTATAGTTAATGATCTAACCTATATTTAGAAACTAAAGGGCGTAATTTGTCCGGCGTTAGAGTTGTCTGTCGCATCCGAAATAGTATAGGTCAATGACGAGAAATGCAACGCTGATTGCAACGCCTGTTCTTGAGCGTTCAGTGAAGTGAGTCACTCGTACGAAGAGTAGATTCAGATGACGTTCATTCGGATAAATTATGTCACACGATTTTAAAGAATCTAACTAGGGTATAGGTGTTTAGATTTTGATCATGGTTTGCGATTTGTATGTCGGAAGAAGCTAATTTATCTTGATTTTTGTACTTGAGTTAAGGTTTGTTAAATCTTGTTGTAATGTTAGGGTGCATTATAGAATGTCACAACGATCTAGAGTTATGTGCATGTTAATACAAAATGACATTTTCGACAACGATTGAAGTTGTTAGTTTGACTGACATATGTAGAGAGGACACTGACGCTAACAACAATAACCAATGGTTGAGCAAGTACTTGTCATTAAACTGAGAAACGGACTTGAACTAGTTTAGAGACTAATTGAAATGGTTGAAATGAATTTTGGATGTTTTTTTGTCCGCAGAGTCTCAAGAGAGCCGTCTCGAGACTATTCCCCGGACAACGCGGCGATTTTCACGCACGAGGGGAGGCAGGGGGGGGGGACAAGAACAACCCCAAAGTGAAAATAAACATCAAATTCGATACCTTCGCACATTATAGCAAACGTAATGAACAATGATTGCGGGAGCGGAAGGCGGCAGCGGAATTTGCCTTATAATACTTAGACATCTATTGAATACATTCTCTTTATTAGCTTCACAAGGCTAATCGCTAAGTAAAAGTTGGTATCTTTTAACGAAAATCCCGTAAGGGAGGGGCACGTCCCTAAATCGCCCCCGGTCGCCGCGCCCCGTCTTCCGGGATGCCGAATGCTCAGCTACAGAAAAAAATATATATATTCGACTAGTCCTGGGTAATCCAAGTCGGGGGACAAAGTGAGATCCTTATGGTGGGAATTAGAACGATGCTTACGAGATGGTGTGTTTTGTTTCTTTATGTCGTGGAGACGGTTTGAGAAACATAAAAAATATCGCCCGACGTCTCCGACGGCGTTTCGAGGTCTCAGAGACATTCTCCGCGACCGTCACGTACTACCCACCCTATACGTCCGATAATTTGCTTCACAGAGGAGAAAAACACCAAATATTCATTTTCAACTGAGATGTAAACTATGTTTCTTTCAAGACTAGCTGAATTAGTAATGGCACTTGACATAAATACGCCCCACTCGATTTCCTTTTTTGGCATTAATTAGGGTTGCTATGTGAGACAAGAAACGTGTTTGTCAGCATAGCAACAAATACGTTATGCAAATTGGATTAAAAATACCTAGAAACGAGTAGTTCATTCAGCAATTGGTTCCCCCTGACCTGAAAACACTTTGTCCGGTTGTCATTGTGCTATGTCAGCCTAACCTGGAAGCCGCTAAGCTTCTCAAGAAAAGAAATCCGTTAAGCATGGATTACCTTTCATCACAAATAAAAGAATTTCCCGCCCATTTCAAATTATAGCGAGCAACATACATACACATGCTACCAAAAATCACACACAATAAGAATGAAACAAATTCCACCATTCTCAAAGGTCGCATATATATTTATAATTATTTGATAGATGTAGGATTTCAGGCCGAGATGGATATTGGTTATAGACATCGCGTTTTATTGTTTATGTGTATGGCTCTGAAATAATTTAATTATTAAATAGTGGGAAATTTATTTTTTACCACTTCCCATTTATTACAAACTTTGCCCCTCCCAAATAAGAAAAAAAAAGAAAGAAAGAAAAAAACAAAAACAAAATTAGTAATAAGAAAAAGATTTGATGCCGCATGCACCTAGACGTGAGACTCTGCGATGCAGTGTAGCTGATTCGAATCAATTCGAACGTTCATTGCTTTGGCCAAAAATGGCAGCTGTCACATATGTAGAAAAAAAAGTTCGTGGAGCTAGTGGAGGAGATAATTCAAGAGAATAAAATCCTTTCCACTCCCTGTTGAACTGTTCCCATCCCAGCCACGGAATTGTTAAAATGAGCGTAGGTATGGCGATATTAGTGGTTTTGATTAAATTTATAACTGGAAAAATGCATGACAAGCGACAATGCACAACACTCGCAGTCAAAGGATAAGCGCTACAAAACAATCATTGTGCGTCATTTATTTCAATGGATTTGATTTTATCTAGTGCATTTCAGTGCACTAGAAACTTCCAGCTGTACGGAAGTTGTACACGTTTAGGAGGTTTTTTTCGTCCTGGGAGTTTTTTATCGTACGGTGCTATATTGTTCGATTCTATTGTCAATTGCCGTACAACTCTAAAACCCGTAACAGAATACGGGCCAAAGAGTTTGGTATCGTTGGAAAGCTTGGAATCTCTAGTTCCAAAAATACCCAACTTCAAATATGAGTTCTGGCAACCGATCAGTAGTTTGAACTATTCCTGACTTCTCAAGGTTTTTTGTTTTGTTTTGTCTCTTTGTACAGTGTATATAAACATGAACTTACTGTTTGACCATGTCAAGCAGTTTTCTCTGTCTCTCTTCGGTCTTTCCTTGATTCTCTGTAAGCAATCTCTCACTCTCCCGAGCCCTCCTGATGCTAGCCTCACTTTCACTGGTCTTCACTCTCAGCCTATCCTCTAGATCACCTAGCTGGGCCAAGGCCTGCTGACGTTGGTGCTCGCTCTCTGCTAGACTATCTGTGGCATCCTTCAGCTGGGCTAGTAGCTTGCCCTGGCTACGGTCCTTCCCATCCAGTTCTTTGTTGAGGGTCTAGAGGACATCCAGATATAGGTAATAAGGTACCACAAGGACACAAGGAAGTTTCATGAAGAGTTACACTTATGCCACTATACTTTTAACAGTCTGCCTAAATTACTATGATTTGATTGGCAAAACAGCTGGTAATGCATTTTTTTTTAAAATCTCAATGATAACTGTGCAATACTATGAAACATCATATGGATCAATTTTCTATAGGAAACTATTGATTTTCCTGATAGATATAAAACCACCTTCAAGGAAATATGAAAGGAAAGTCATTGCAAGGTTCCTGGGTACTCTTGCATAAAGGTTATGATTAAAAGCAAAAAAAAAAAAAATCAAATGCAAGTCCCAAATATGTGATCATGATTGGTTGAAAATTGAATTGTGTTTGATGTTTGGGTTGTGTTAAAATGCATGTTTTTATGCAAGAGAAAAATAAGAGTGAAAGTTTGAAGAAAATCGACCAAAAAATAGTGAAGTTATGAATATTTAAAGTTTTGATTCTGTGACGTCACATGCGAGCAGCTCTCACGGTGTGTTGTGTATGTAAATTCCATAAATTTGTCTTTTTTCATGGTTCTTAATGAAGGAATGGGTTGAATTGATAGAGCAATGTATATGAACATAGGTTTGATGATATATCAACCGAACAGGTGAAATAAATAATATTTTTCTGAAAAAATGACACTTTATGGAATTTACATTACATTAAACATAGGAGAGCAGCTCGCATATGACGTCACAGAATCAAAAGTTTAAATATTCATACCTTAATTATTTTTTGGTCGATTTTCTTCAAACCTTCACTCTCATTTTTCCTTTATTTTTCTACATTTTTTAAAACCAATTTACACCCAGGGTGAACTTTCCCTTTAAAGTAAGTAATTACATATGATATATAGATATACACACTTATGAATTGAAGATAACTCAGGTTTCCATTATGAACACAATATACTTACATCAATGTGTTCAGACAGTTGTTCCTTCTGTCTGCGGCTCCTATCCAGTTCCTTCCTCTGCTCATCATATTCCTTCAGACTACTAGCCTGACTCAGCTGAGCTCTTAGGCTATGAATCTCTCTCTCCAAACGGCTGCTTTCTCTAGGATCAGCGTCATCTGGTATTTATAGAAAGATAGAGGAATCAAGATTTATCTTCTTTTCCTCTTATTTCAATTCAATTCCATTCAAAAAGATTCTATTTTCCAAATCGTTGAAAATACATTACATGTGTAGACATATTGGCCCGAATTCACAAACGTGGTTTAGTTAGTCCATGGTCTAAATCAATTGTTTAAACCACGGATTTAGACCATGGTCAAAATTTGGTATTCACAAACCACTGATTAGACCATGGCACTACACTAACCCACGTGTGAATTCGGGCCAATATGTAAATCTATAATCAAAAGAAATTCATGATAATGAATAAAGGAAACTAGTCAGAAAGCAAAGCTGACACTAGAGTCATGATAGAATCCAGAGATACGTTGCTCAAACATGCCTATACTTGTTGCACATTATCTAAAAAAGTATGCATGCGTGCGTTGGATTTTGCACAAAAAAGTCATATATCCTTTTCTAAAGCGAATATGAAAAATTTCACATTGAGACACTCTGATTCATACAGCCAAACATCTGTCCATCCAGGAATATAGCTGACACGTTTCATGCAGTCTCTAGGGATGCTAAAGGGCCAAAACAAATTGCAAAGATCGCAGCAATCATGGACATTAGTTACCTTCCCGGCTTCTATGTGCATATCCGGCTCCTTGCGTATAGAAATCGATCTTCATGAAAAGAATTCTTCATGTGAGTACAGCTGGCCTCTTGAGATGAGTCTATCTTTTCATCTGACTGTGCTAGATCCTTCCTCAATGATTCCACTAAAGACAGGCAAAATATTCATCAATGCTCAATTTCAATATGCATAACAGGAGATAGCAAGAATGTTTTACCATAACAGGAGAACCATCATATCAACCAGTTATGATTAATTTACTAGAGAGAGATTTTTTGGAGAATCAGTATGATTCTTAGGTCAAAAAATATAGGTACTCTGCGAAAGCAAAGAATCTGCATATTGCCTTTTTCACCATGAGGTTAACCATAATCAGGCCAGGCTTTTTGGACTCTCCTATGGCTGGGGGGGGGGGCGGGTATGATTCAAACCTCCCCTGACATTCTCGCCGGCAGATCACGAAGAATGCCTCATATTTCGCACAGTGGTAGGGGCGTGTAATCTACAAGTTAGTACAGTTAAATTTCCTGAAATTTTATCTATATGTAATTAATTATGGCTAATTTAGCATAACTCAACTTGGTTTGTCTAATACTGAATAAAGCTCTAGAATTGCTAAATTAGATCCAATATCTTGTAGCATTCCTAACATTGTACTGAAAAAAAATTCGGATCAAAATCATTTTCCTTATGATTTATTGTTTATATTTCTTATTATTTTTTATTTCGACCTTTTTTGGTGTGTTTTTTGGTCAAAATTGATGCAGAATCATCTTTTGAAGCATGATTATGCTAAAATAAATTAATTTAGCCAATGAAGAGAAAAAATCAGATCTTTGTTAAATTAGGTGAGAAAACTAAAGATTTGCATTGACTTTGTAGACAAAATCACATTTTAGCGTCTTCAGTCTGACAGATATTTTTGAAAATTGTGCAGTGTCGTAACCGTATGCCCGACTTCGCCAAATGGTTTCAAAAGATGGCAAGACTTGAAAGTCAAAAGTCAATCGTAAAAAAGTCACCTCCGCGCTGGCGTTATGTAGCGGAAATGACAGGGGTCGTGAGATCAACCCCCCCACCCCCCGCATGGATATAGAGCATAAAATCACAAGCAGAAGGATTTTCTTTTATAGATTTATGCAGACCTTTGAGCAAAGAAAACAAATCATTGAAGAATGTTGTAGTTGTACACTTATTCCTCCACTTACAAGGAGATCAATATATAATCAGAAAACAATGACTGTGTGCCTGAGATTTCGGACATGAATGAAATGGAGTTTTATTTTAGAACACAGAAACGACAGTTTCTTTCATAGCTTTTCACACTTTGTTATGTTTTAGCTTTTGTTTCCGTGTTAAAACACCAAAAGTGAATTAAAATGGAAAGAGGGAGATTAAAAAGGAAAGATCAAGATCGAAAAATGTGTGACCAAATCACAAATTTGAAGAGTTTAATTCTGATAAGAACTATTTTAATTCCTCAGCGAGTTTAGTTGTGATCACTCTTGATGACGTTCTTAATTCTTAATACCTTTGGACTGTTTTGACATAAATTTTTCCATACGTTATTATAACATGCAGCAAAAGGAACAAATTTGTCACTTGCGAAGGATGGTAACAAAGACTGATCAAAAAGTCCTCACATGTTGCTGAAGAGTAGATGAGCTTCCTTGTGATTGGTCCAGCTTTCTCCTGGTACTCTCCAACTCCGAGGCCATCTTCTGTTTCTCAGCCTCTACCTGGACTAGTCTCGATCTCAGCTCACGATCCTCCTCGCGACTTACATTTAGCAAGGTCTGCGATAGTCAGGGATAGGAAGGTAAGAAAAATTAAAGATGTAGCGCCTGGCAACATCTTAAAGCGAGAGCGAACTGAGCAACACTCTCATTGACTGTGTGTTATAGCTAGTCTGAAAGTATACCTTTTGAGATAACTATTAACAAAACGGTGTATAAATTAACCTAATATTAAATTTGTATTGGAAAACTAACATGATTTGAAGGGAAAAGTATGCGGTTTGCTACTTGGCAACATAATTACCACGGTGTGAATTCATTGAGAATTGAAAACGTATGTTTTCATTCAAATGAGCCTGAATTATAAGACTACACTATCAGGATGTTGCATTATGGGTTAGGAATCAGGGCAGAATTGACTAGTTGAGGACTTTAGGTGGTGCTATAAGAGGCTGTCAGTTCGTACTGGCTTTAACTTTGATCACTAAGACACCAAAAACATTTCCCTACATTTTTTTGTTGTTTCTCAAGTCCAGAGCATCTTTTTATTTTATAAACAAGAGTGCGGAGTATGTACTTTTCTCAGGTGCCTGAAAATTGGACAATAATGGGGCTCCAGTGCAAAAATGAATACATTGTATTTTTTAAAAACATTCTTCATAAATCAGTTATCATAAAATGCATCAGTTATATGTATATCCACAGATTGTCAATGTAGATGAAAACCTCATATAGTAAAACTCATAAACAAAGGGGGGGGGGGATTCATCGCATGACGAAATAAATAAGTTTTTTATACCTCCCTTATCTCTGTTCTAATAGAATTCCTGTCGTCGTTGCCTTTGAATTTCCTGGAAACCGACTCGCGCTGTATCCGCAGCTCTTCCTGTAAATCCTTCAAACGTTTCTCAACTCTATCTGAGGGCTAACAAAATAAAGAAAAATAAATAAAAATATAACAAAAACCTCAACTAAATCCATGTTCAAAGGTTAACAAAATTGCTTAAAAATATCCATACAAACCTGTAATCAACAGCTTCATAGTCATCATTGCAAGATGAAATCTGTCAGTATTTCTGATTTATTATGCAGGTAAGTAGGGTACTTTAACATAAGCTAACTGCTTGTAATTTTTCAGGTTGCAACCATTATCTGAACTTTCTTTTTCATTATGATAATATTTTTTTTCAAACAATTAAGATACGAAAGGGATATTCAAGTCAACATCTGCTCCATTTCAAAAGGGTTTTTGAAATAAATTGTTCAATTTAATATGATTTGTTGATTGATTTTTAAAAAAAAGCAATCACTTTTGACTATACCTTGCTATCCTGCCACTGCGACTTCTTCACAGAATCTGAGAGATCAAGAAGGATCTTCCTATTGTCTGTCTCAAGCTGGCTACGTTGTCTCCTTTCTTGGTTGAGCTCTTCGGCTAGTCTGGCCTGTTCCCGACCCAGATCTCTCACATCACGATGGATCTCATGAACCTAAGTGAAAAAGCAAGAAATTCAATTCAAATCCCATTCCAATTAACTTTTCTGACCAGAACTATAAAATAAGGAGGGGATAATATCTGATTGTGCATGCAAAAATGTATTAAGTCATGAAAACAATTTTTAGCATTAAAACGATTGTGTTTTATGAATCAAGTTCAATACTTGATTATATTGAATATTTTCTTCTAGAAAATATTGTAATAGTTCTTAAAGTGACTGTTCAAGAAGTCAGAAAAGGCAAGAATTGTTGAAATTAGTAGTCAAATCTCCTTCTGGAGCAATAACTGTAGAAATGCGTTGTATACTCATAGTATGTCTTTGTCAGGCCAATACTACATGAATGTTAGATTTGAATTAAATACAAATCAAATCTGTGCTGCCAGATAGAGTTTGTTAAGACACTGGTGTTATTCTAGCCATACACTTTTGTTGAGTATCTGTTTGAAAAAGCTAGTGTTCAGCTGCAGCCCACCAATTTTTCTTCTTCTTCACACTATGCACTCTTTACCTTGGTTTCTATGACCGTCCATCTATTTTATGTTCATTGTTGTCTTTCAAGAGTGCAAAACGTGATGCTGAAGCCATAGCCGTATCGTTATTCTGTGCAATAGTTCGTTTTTACGCTACTACCCATCTCTTTACAAATTCAACTTGTTAAAGGTACATATTATATCTTACCTGATCAGCATTCTGGCTAAATCTAACAGATGGTCTTGACTTCCTCTGCAAGCAAAGAAATAATGAATTATGTTAACGAATCAACAATTGGGTTGATACCGTTTTATTGGTTGAAAGCCAAAATACACTATTTACATCCTTTCACACAATTTGAGGAACTTGGTTACTTGGTCTACCAGGTATATTAAAGCTTCTTAAAGAGCCATGAGATTCATTACACATTCATTCATATAGAATCATGCATCATTAAAAAAAAAGCTACTTTAATCGTGAAAATATTCGCGGTACATTAATTTTCGCGGATTTCGCGCAAAGATCGGCAGGCGTGAATTTAAAAACGCGCGAATATATGAGCATGCTTTTTTATGCATGTATTGGGTGCATTCAATTCCATGCTTACTAAAATGCAGCGCGAATTCAAGAACCTGTGAACATTCTTTGAGGCCGCTCAGTGCGAAAAATGAATCGCGCGAAAATAACAGCGAATACAGTATTGTATAAGTTTGTAAATTAAATTTACCATTTAAAAATTAAATAAATTTTACTTTCGCTTAATTTTGAATAAACTTTTAACAATAAATGTTACTAATAAAGAAAAAATACACGTAGTTACAGTTACAACTGTTTCTAAACTACTGTAAACCAATACCAAAGCACTTTTAAATGTCAACATTTACCCCCCCCCACTCCTTTTTTAAAAACCCCCTTTCATATTCTTCTGTCCCTCCCTACCTTCTCTAAAGAACTTCTATCTTCTTTTTCTTTGTTTTTTTTTCCATTTCTAATTTCTCCCTTTTTCATTTTCTAGTTTTGGGTCTGTATTTCTTTTTCTTTCCTCCCCCTCTCTTTCATACATGTAGACATACCATGTGTGATGCTGATGTTGAGCTTCTATGCCTTGGACCAGATCTCAATTCACTGGCTGACATCGTGTCTGACTCGTGTCTTGAATATCTCTCATTGCGATCCCTACTGAGTTGAGGATTTGGTTGATTCAGGTTGGACCTCAACTAGATACACAAACGCACATGGGAAAGGAATAAATGAAAGAGCAAAAATATACACTGCCCTCCAAAAGTTTGGGTACACCTGATATCAGCTCTGTTTTGGATCATTTTGAGGCATTTTATGTCCAGTATTTCAGTCCAAATGATGTTTAAGTACAAAAATACATTATGCAACCAATATACTTCACGATTACCACGCCAAGTCTCCTTGAAATTTAGAAATTACTCAAAAATATGCAAAAAGTGCAAAATCGTGATTTTGCACTAATTCATTCTGTCAAAATCAATTATTGAAAAAAAAAGAAGATATCTCAGCTAATAATGGTCCGATCAATGTAAAATTTTGCATGGATGTTGAGGCACATGTAAAATATAAACCCTGTAGTCTTTGTTTTTATTTTGAGACAACACTTTATTAATTATGCAAATTTATGCAAATTAAAGGTCTATTTTTAGAAATTTATCAATACTTTGTTTTAAAAATTGCTATGAAGCCCAATTTTTTGTTAAAAGTTGCTGAGTATAATACTCAGCAAAATTATGATTAAAAAGTTTGACTTTCTCATGAATTCCTCTGTATTCTTTTGTTTTATTACCTTCTATTGTTTTCAATTGTTTGTATTTTTATGCATTTCGCAATGTTTTTGGCTCTTTTATGTTTCTGAAATGTACCTTGATTGATTTCAAGATATCCAAGATGATGCTTAAAGCCTTTTAAATGCAATTAGGAGTGTTGTAGAGCAATTCAGGGGAATGGTGCATTCAGTACACAAATGGGCAATAATGGAATTTTTTGATATTTTAAAATTTTCATAATTACACGTCAAAACAATGGTTCCTTACTTAATAAATTTTTATATAGAGACTGAATTATGACTGTTCTGACTGGGGGAGGGGTCTCGGCCAATTTAACCAACTATAAAACATCCATGGCTGCTGCGCAACCGCTGCCAACCCCAAATATGCCTTTTGGTGACTTTTTCCTTTAAAGCGTAGTGCAACTATTGTTCTAAGAACACTGCCCATTGTGTTGTTAGGTGATGCAACATTGCATTATTGCATGTCAGACCTAAATAGAATGTAAGATAATATTTTGCTTTCATTTCAGAAACAGAAAAGAACCAAAAACATTAAGAAATACATGAAAATAACAATAATCGAAGACAATAGAAAGTGATAAAACAAAAGAATACAAAGGAATTCATGAGAAAATCCAATTTTTTATTAAAAATGTTGTTTTACTATTATACTCAGCAACTTTTAACAAAAAAATAGGCTTCAAACAAAATATTGATAAATTTCTAAAAATAGACCTTTAATTTGCATAAATTTGCATAATGAATAAAGTGTTGTCTCAAAATACAAACAAACAGTACAGGGTTATATTTTACATATGCCCCAACATCCATACAAAATTTTACATTGATCGGACCATTATTAATCGAGATATCTTCTTTTTTCAATAATTGAATGAATTAGTGCAAAATCATGTTTTTGCACTTTTTGCATATTTTTGAGTAATTTCTAAATTCCAAGGAGACTTGGCGTGGTAATCGTGAAGTATATTGGTTGCATAATGTATTTTTGTACTTAAACATCATTTGGACTGAAATACTGGACACAAAATGCCTCAAAATGATCAAAAACAGAGCTGACATCAGGTGTACCCAAACTTTTGGAGGGCAGAGTAATTGAACTTTACATTAACTACTACGTGTATTATAACCACTTTTTTTTCATAAAGAGCATTTCCAAAGTTCTTTCAAATAAAAATTATTAGCTATAGTGTTGAATAAAAGCTCTGGCGAATGAGACCTAACAAAAGGCCTTTTCACAGAATATATGCTACCAGATACATGAGCATCTCATAGCAACTTGAGTGCGCCAACTGAGAATTTGTATTGTAAAGTCAAGTGTTCAAGACCCCTTGACAACAACACATGAAAATGAATTGTGTAGGGCAGACATCCATACTGATAAAAAAAAATAATAATAATAATTTTTTCGTATTTTTACTAAAATACCATACTCTCAAGATAATTTGATTTGCAATAAAAGTTTGACTCTTACAATTAAAATCATATTTTGGTCACAAAAGAATTAACTTGAAATTAACTGGCATGGAACCATAGATATCCAGAGCAAAACACTTGCTTGTGATTTCTCATATTAAGTGATACATGCAACATACATCCAAACAACAAAAACAAAAAGAAATTGTAAGAATACCCTATCAATGGCATCTGTCTGTCTGGTACTAACACTTCTGTATTGGCCCAACAAGTCACCAACTTCTTGTAGGTTTCTATTGGTATCCTGCAAGATCAAGAATAACACGAAATAAGCAGAACATCAGAGTGGTATTTTATTAGTGACAATCGACACAATATTTTCTATTTACTCACAATTTCATTGGAATTGCTCTGAACTAGTATTAAGGCTTTCACAGAAAGGTTGTTATCATTATTTGGTACTATGTATAAAAACAAACAGAAATGGAGTGGATCAAGAACATTCAATCATCTCTAGTGAGGTCAAATAAAGGCCATGGTGCATAAGGGGGATAGTGTAACCTTTCTTGTTTTTATGAATTTACAGATTTTCTCTCTTTTTTTTAACACTAATCCAAAAGGTAAATATCAAGACTTTCTTTTTCTTTGCGCACAAGGTATTTATGGGCCTTTAAAATCATCAACATCCATTTTTTTTCCCAAGATTCAATCTAAGAAAATATAACAAGCCACGAATATAAATCATAAAATTTGAAAATGTCACCAGAAACATACAAGAATTTTCGGGTAGGCCTACTACTAACTGTTTACACTAACAATCAATATCTAGGTTTCTTGCACGTGGAAGCATGTATCACAACATAATTTTCCTGTTTAACTACTCTTACCCTAAGTGAGGATGCAAGAGTGTCCACTCTCTCGGCAACATCAGAATTGGAAGACGGTCTTGAGCGCCCTCTCCTGGGCAGAGGATAACGCCTCGCACTGATAACACTGCCCGTCTCAGAGGCTCCATAGCCATCACTCTCAGTTGACATCATGAGAAGTTTCAGCTTGGAGTAAACAGAGGAAATAGTACAAGCTTATAAGTAATGTGAGAAAGCATTTGAAAAAGCGCAACTTTTGAACAGCATGCACAGAGGGCTAATTATCACTTACATTTGTGCATGGTCAATACAATATTAAACTTTTGTGACTATAAAAGGGTGTGATTATGCCCAAGAAGGAATTTCCAAAAGAATGCGCTACTCCTAAATTGCAAACGTAGTTAGGGTAAACAAGTGGACAAAAGATGTGAAAAATTAAGCGAGCTTCACTTCCGACTGTGACATATTGTCAGGTCATCAGGATTAGTTTTATTGAGCTTTGCAAATTTTTGGAAAGAATTGCTATCTTGTGCTGATCATTTATTTTTTCTGCATTTTACTTCGTTGCCTGATCGCAGAGTTCATAATACTAAAAACTTTTAAATTACAAGGGCAAAAATGTTTTAATTGAAACCCCCACCCCCCTTGAATGAGATGGGATGGAAGTATGATTAGAGAAAATATGAGTGAAAGAAAATGAAGTGAGAAAGGTGATCAAAATAATGTGTGTAAGAGAAAATTTGACTGAATGTAATGAACTTGATGGAAGATTCAACTACATGTAGATCTATTAAAAGAAAGAAAGAAAAAAAAAATCATGGTACATTTTTCTTGAACCGCTTCAGAGTGTTTTCAAGAGCCCAATTTTGAAATAGTTTTTCACTCTTTCTATTTCCCTGAAGATAACAAAAGCTCAAAAAATTTACAAGCTGGGGCATAAAATATATCAGTCTCATGGTCTGCAGGATTTTTTTCTCATCAAAAGGCTTTAATGGAAATTCAAGGTTTTCTTTATGACAATGGACGTTATTTTCTTTAAGTGCTCTGAGTTAGCATTGACCCATTGATTACTCACTTGTCCTACGAAAACTGCGAGAGTTCAGGTTTAGAAAACTATTAAAATCTTTGAGCACTATCATTTATCTTCAATGTGCAGTAATTAGAAAAGGATCGTTCTCTAAATCCAGATTAATTTACATACTATCAAAATCAATTTTAATACAAAGAAATTCAACTTTTAAAAAAGCCTGGATTTTGAGTGACACCCCACAATATGGTGTTGTATGGCTTCCCGAAAGCCTTTTTTAGAGTTTGCCCTCTTTTCAAACACCTGTGATCCAACTGCCAAGGATACCAGACCATATAGGCTCTTACCACATTTTTATGTCGTGATAGAGCTAGTTGACAGTTGACAGTGCACCGTGAAATAAATTTTTAAAAAAAGATCATAAAATCATCAGAAACTTTTAGCCTTAGGCCTATGTAGAGTAAATGCCCGAAATTCGACTTTCGCCAAGATTCGACCGGTTTCAAACAAATTATGAAAATAAAACCCCAAAACACACTTAAACACACTCCAATCAACTCATATCACATGCACACATCGTCACTGAAGACAACCAAAAAAATTGAAAATCACAAAAAAAAATCATACTAAATACCTTAATTTTGCTCCTAAAATCCCAGATTGTGCTCAAAATCTTGAAGCCCCGGCGCGCTTAGCGAAAAGTTAAGAAAAAACGATCGGGAAAAATGTGTTTAAACTCCGAAAAATTTGAGGTTTGACGATGCAGTTTTTTGCCACGTTCAAGCCCCGATCGTAACTATCCTACTGAAAAAAGAAACCCGGAAGTGACTCTACAGTGCTAGAGTTACAACACTGCAATCATGGGACTGGCGAGATTTTTTTCTCTGCCCTAGTTTCGACCGGGCATTCATGCAGCGACGGCCCTGATCTGTCGGCAGAGCGCGATGTGCTACCGGTGCGGCGAGTGAGCCAAGATTTCAGCGGCGCGTGGTGCGTGCTGACTTTTCATGCCTGGTCGAAATTTATGCAACGGCATGTCTAATCTCGGCAAGAAGGTAGGTGTTATAAAACTTCTGATTTTACTATCAAATAGTTTGTGATTTAAAAAAAATTATAACAATTATTCAATTTATTATATGCTTCTAATATCTGTTGAAAATGAATGATGATATATTTTTCATTTTCAAACTAACGTGAGAGCGATAGAGGAGAGCTGCAAAAAGCTTAACAAGTTAAGACAAGTCAAGCGGTCGAATTTCGGGCACATTTCCTACTCTAAGACTCTAAGTTAACATTGACTGTCTAACACTTACACTTATGCATGGTCAATTCATAATTGACCTTGCACTGGGAAGTACCTTACTGCAACAGTTTTCTTCCAATGGAAAGTCAATGCAGACAAGTGTCTTGAGCAGCTTCCTGCTTGGCAGCCAATTCAAGGTGGCATATAAAAAAAAGGGTCTAAAAATTCTACTAAACAAAATTTAAAATATCTGATTGAAGAATTATATTGCAATGATACTATAGATTATCTTAATTTATTTTGAAGTAGGTTTAAAACTGGTTTCTCTAATTATTATTGAGAAGTTTCCTCAGCAACCAAGAGGGCGACAGACAGCCATTTTTCAGTACAGCCTTATGTTGGTTTGCAGCTGTATGTGACTGTCTCACTAACGTTACACAGAGAAAAGTTCCTCCATAATTTAGTAATTTATGCATGACGCTCGAATGATCACGAATTAGCATATGAAATACACTACCATTGTGCCTTCCAATGAGCAATAGTCAAGATAAAATTTAGATTTGTCATTTATTTTTTTGGTAAGTCCTCATTTCTTTATGCGTTTTGAAATATTGGGCGTACGTCCGACAGTGGATTCGTTGAAGTTCCTTTTTTATTTTTCTCTTCTTTATTCTAAAAAATATTGAAAGAGTGGGTCTACGCCCAACCGTTTTTGAAGTCGCGTCTTGCAGTTTTTCTTGCAAAATGGTCTCCGTTTTGGTAATGATTGACAGCTGGAGCACGAAGAGCCGAATCGCTTTCGCGGGTATTCGGTTACTTCCGCGGACTATCAGGTGGGTGGTGGATGGTGCGGCGCTACATCAATGCGCATGCGTAAGTAATGTGCGCATGCGCATCTCACTGTATGGCGCTCTGTGACGATCTATGCGCATGCGTTAAGTTTTGCCACTGTGTGTATGATCTATGACCTAGCGCATGCGCAGCTAGCATGCATGAGCCAAGATGTTTGGGAGTGATCAGTACAAAAGTTTCCCCCTTCGATTATAGGATTCAGTAAACCTAGAATAAACATTCACTACGCACGCCAACACGTGCACCATAAACGATTCTCCAAAACAATGTCTGAACAATAAACTTCCTGCATGCATTCATCACCGCCCGATCTGAGCTAGCTCCCTGGAAATTCTTTCCTAAATCACTTGTTGACGGTTACCAAGTGTTACCACGAGCGTCGAACGCCCACGCACCGAGTTCGGGCTTTCGGGAAATTTGTAAACATTTCTCCGAGAGCTCCGAGCACGTGACGCGAAGGCCCGAGTGTTTGTGATAAGCTACGCCCCCAGTTATTGTTTCCGTCTTCGTTCAATGCACATATGTGTGTTGAATAAACATGAGTGCGTGCGCACATTACACGATTAGCCAATCAGAGCGCCCAACAATTAAAATCCATTGTTCTCTATTTCTGTAAAAGCGGAATGGTGCAATGGTAGACTTTTTTCCGTGCGTTAGGCCTAACGAGTAACGTTAAGTCATCAAAACGTAACTGTTAGTTCACCCTTTTCAGGATATTCTCTAATATTTTGCCAATATTTGCATATGTTGCAAGCATTATGTCCAACCAAATAAAAAAATAAATAAAAAATGCCAGAAATAAACGGCTGAATCCTTCGGTCTAACTTACAATGTAAAAAGTAGCCACCCAGCAAAATAGTGAATAGATGGGACTAGCATTATTTCTGCTTCGCCGATTGGCACCAACCGCTTCTTTGTTATACATATTTACACATTAATTACCATCCAAGATATGAAAAAATGGAATATTCTCACCTTTCCCTCTGTGTGAAATATGATAACTTGAAGATCAGTATCTATCCATGGTCGGAAAATTATATTCTTCATTTTTTAAGGACGTGTTTACGTTAAATCGACCGCTTTCTCGCTGTACACAGATTAATTTTCTGAAGGCCGATTTTGATTGGTTCCTTTCTGGCTGTCTAGCTATAACTAGCCTTGACAAAGGTGCTATAGCTTTTCTTTGATACACCGCTGTAGCTAGCTACTGTGCATGTGTTGAGGATGTTGGCACGCTGATGTTATTGCTCGCAATGAACCGATTCATTGTGAGCAATTTAATGTCATATGTGTAATTCCTGCTGAAACCGATTTCACGTGACGTCACAAGCAGCCATGTTGGTGGGCAAAACGATAAAGGACCGGTGCACCGGACCGTAAAAACAATGAGTGATCACATTTGATGGACATGTTTTATTGTTTAGCCCACATCATGGATGATGATGACGTCACTGGGAACGCTCTATTGCAATCCAACAATCACAGGCTAAAAGATGGGAGGAAGGCTCATACCACAATGAAAGTATTAAAAAAAAAAGAAAAAAAAAAAAAGTAGGGGGGGGGAGTGAATTTGATCGAGGTGAAAGACTGAAAAAAGGAAAAGTATTGAACTTTAATTATAAAGAATCGGCGTTAGTTATGCTTAATATCCAGGCAAAAATTCCACATGCATCGGACCTTTTTCTTTCAAATATATATATATTTTTTTACTTCGATCTCACTGCCCTTTCTTTTCTTCTTCTTTTTCCTCTTATTATTATTATTTTTTTGCTCTTTCCCCCCTTCCCCCTTTTTTTGCATGCCGATGGGGGGGGGCACTTGTCTTCTCACCCCACCCCCCCCCCGTAGTTACGCCTCTGATGCTGGTATACTTTTTCTTTCTTAATTGCACTCAGGAAAAAATAATTTGGTTTCAATTTTCAGTTGGTCGATATAAATTTTATTTAAAAGAAATGCCTCGATCGGTCCTCTGTATTTGTATGTATGGGATTATGACTTATGTATGGAATAACGAAATAAAAATCCGTTATGCTGGTAAAGATTGAATTTCAATGTGCTGTCAATTTTACTTTCTTAATTGCAATCAGGAAAACAAAGTTTAAAGAAATTTTAGATTTGAATCGTCAGTTGTTGGATATTCATTAAAGAAAGGCCTCAATCGGTCCTCTGCATTTGTTTACGTTACGTTAAGAATGATTTACGGAATATTTGAATGGAAACCCGTTATGCTGGTAAAGATTGAATTTCACTGTGCTGTCAATCAGGAAAACAAAGTAAAATTTAGGTTCTAATACACTGTTCGTCATAAAGGTGGAATATTTTTTCTGGCTCAAGCGACATTATGTTGCTCCGTTATCAATTTCTTGAATGTGTTTGTCACCGCTTTCACTTTCTGGGATCCTGGGTATATCTTGGACGTTCCCTTTTCCATTTTCGTCATTTTTCTTATTTTTGGGGCCCTTTTTTGTTCACGCGACCCACCAAGGCCCCCTCAGTCCTACCCCAAGGAAACACGTCTGAGGTGGAAATCTGTTATTGTTCTATAAATTAAATCTAGATGTATGGTTACAGGCTCGACTCTTTTGTCTAGGGGAGGGGTCAAAATTCATTTTGATTGGGGTTCAACATTCATTTTAATCATTTTTAAACCATGGAAATTTCTATCTTCCCTAAATTGTATTGTAAAATCTCAACCAAACATAAATTAAAATAAAATATTATCAATAATGACTATTTACCTTGTCATCAAAGCTAAACAAAATTTAAGGGGAAAATGATGATATTTAAGGGTTAAGGGTTGTTTTTCATTTCTTTTGTTTTCAGCATAAAGATTGAGTAAAATATTCCGAATTTTCACCAATCTCGTTTTTTACTTCAACCCCTCCCCTAGACAAGAGACCTAAGCCTGTCCCGGCAGAAATATAGATTAACTTAAAGAACAATATAAAACAATACACCTCAGTCGCGTTCCTTGGGGTAGGACTGAGGGGGGCTTGATCGGCCGGGAAAAAAAAGGGGCCCCAAAATGAGAAAAAATGACAAAAATGGGCATCATGGGGGTTGACAAAACTTTTTCGGAAAAAGGACCACGTGAAGGGTTGGTAGAACGTCCAAGATATAGCCAGGGTCCCGAAAAGAAAAAAAACAGGGACAAACATATTCAAGAAATTAAAGTCACAGCAAAATCATGTCGCTATGGCGGCAAAAAAATATTCCACCTTTATGACGGACAGTGCAGGTCTAATAATATTTTATGCTTGTCAGGTGAGGATTGAGGGGGGGGGGGGGGGCAGCGGGCCCGCCCCCTTGCAAAAAAAAACAAAAAAAAAAAACCCCTCTGAACCTTAGGCCGACTTGTTGACCTTTATGATTAGCCAAAGGCCAAAGGCCAAAAAAAAAAATAATAAAATAAAATAAAAAAATAAAATAACAACTTAGTCTTATCCTCTTAAACATGTAATAAACATTTGTAAGGATATATTTTAACGTTAATACAACTTCTAGTTTTCTGGCAAGAAAAAGTTTTTAAAAATATGTCATGTAACACACGGGACATGTAACACACAGGAAAATTATTTTCTATAATATTTTTCATTAAACAATTGGTGTAGCTAAGCTGGCGTAGCAACGTCTTGTGTTAAAAAATCTCTCTGATAAAACAAAAGAAACATAATACAAAACACAAATGTAAACAAAAACTTATTTTGTTTCATTTCTAAAGGTGGGAGGGTGAGTAATTAAAATGCATGATTTTACATCGGCTCAATAACTGTTGTGAGACAATTTCTGAGACCTGAATTTTTTAAGTCTTAAAATATGGAAAGCTATTTGCTAGGTTCATCATATTTTCACCAGAGTTAGCCAAGAAAATACAGAAACAGAAAATACATATTTATTGGTTGTAGTCCAATGACAAACCTCTTTAATGCATTTTATTATAGGTTTTCCCGGTCAAGTTTAAACTATCTCCGATCAATTTGACATTTCTTTCGAGCGCTTTCGTCCGGAATGTGATCGCGATTACAAATCTGCAATGAAATCGTTTTATGTGTAGCCAAAATCAAAACACCGTTCAAGTCCATTGCAAATTGCTGCCGACGGATTTGCTTGTTGTGAGGCAGTCGCCAATTCGTCAATGTTGCGGCGCTCAAATTCGTCCATTCCGTAAACATTCCCGTCTTCTGGTGATATCAATTTCGTTTTGGGCATCCACTTTAGGCAAATAACTGTATACAAATTAGGAATGTACTCGGTATCGGGTAGGGAACCTACAAATTTGGTCTCGAGGGGGTCGTGAGTGTTTTTGTCAGAAAAGAGCTGATCATGGGGGAAGGGGAGCCTGAGCTTGGAAAACACACACGCACGACACAACAAACAAAACAAAACAAAACAAACAAAACATAAGCTGATTATAATGTTTGCGTTTTATCAAGAATAATTCAAAACTATATGTCTGCTCGAAAACGAAAATGTTTACAAAAAAAATACATAAAAACAAAAACTAATGTATATAAAATAGATTGTAGGGGCTACAGCCCCCATCCTCACTCTATCATTAGAAATTGCATAACATGAGGGGTGGGGGTGTTCAAATTTCTCGGCCTTCGGCATCAACAAGGTCATCACGTAACGGACCATGGTAGGAGGGGTAGATTGGTCAGTCGGGTCGGCAATCTATTTTCTTCTACCATTTTCCTCTTTTTCTTTTTTTTTTTTTTTTTTTTTTTTGCTTGCGTGGGGCTTTCCTGCTGCCCTGGAATCCACACCTGAAAATGGCAATAGACCAAGTGACAATTAGATCAAGTATGTATTACATAAAATTCAGATTAGACCAATTCCCGTCTTCTGGTGAATTCAATTTCGTTTTGGGGCATCCACTTATAGAATAACTGTATACAAATTAGGAATGTTAGGTTCGGGTAAGGGAACTAAAATTTGGAGGGGTCGTGAAGTGTTTTTGTCAGAAAAGAGGCTGATCATGGGGAAGGGGAGCCTGAAGCTTGGAAACACCACACGCACTCACACACAAACAAAACAAAACAAAAACAAAAACAAAATTAACAAACTGATTATAATGTTTGCGTTTTTTTATCAGAATGAATTCAAAACTATATGTCTGCTCGAAAACGAAATGTTTACAAAAAAAATACAATAAAACAAAAAACTAATGTATATAAAATAGATAGGGGCCTAACAGCCCCCATCCTCACTCTATTCATTAGAAATTGCATAAACATGAGGGGGTGGGGTTGTTCAAATTTCTCGGCCTTCGGCATCAACACAAGTCATCACGTAACGCGCCATGGTAGGCAGTAGATTGTCAGATCGGTGTCCGGCAATCTCTATTTTCTTCTTAAACCATTTCCTCTTTTTTTTTTTTTCTTTTTTTTTTTTTTTTTTGCTGGGGTGGGGCTTTTCCCTGCTGGCCCCTGATCCACACCGAAAATGTGTCATAATGCCAATGGACAATGTAAATCAATATTTATACATAAAATCAGATAGCCCAATTAGCGTAGACAAGGCGCGGCACCCGCACACACAAGGAAAAAAAAAAATGAGGATAAAAAGATGCAAAGATCACAATTAAATTACCAAAAACCGACACATACCTGTTACGCGCTACCTTAACAAATATGGACGTCTGGGTGACCGAATGCCGCAAAAAAACAAAACCAAATGTCCGCTTTTTCGGTACAAAAGTGCCTTTTTTCTTGGCTACAAGGACACTGTCATATTAAAAAAAAAAAAACCTTTAACTTCTTGAAAGCACACGGACCAATTTTTTGAAAAAAAAGATCACTCCTTGTTTACTAAAAAAGAACCTTTCCCTCCACAGTTTCTTTTTTTTTTTAATCCTAAATTTTTTTTTTTTTCTTTATTTCCGCTCGTTCCGCTAAAAAAAAAAAGGGAATACCAAGCAAAATTAACGCCCAATCAATGCAGAACCCAATATAAACCCACTGCGTGCCAAAGAGGCAACTATTGTTAAAAGAGTGTTGTTCAACAAGCACAATAGCCTATTTTACAATTAAATCCCTCTACAACGTTAATTTAATGCCCTTTTCAGTCAACTCTGTGTTTTTAAAAAAAAATCATTTAAAACATGTAAATCTATTTGCAATTGGTATTTAACATTATCATGGGGGCAATAATTTTACACTTTGCTTATTAGTGTGTAATAAAACTGTAATGTTTGCTTAAACTTTAAATGGTGCTTAAAGTCCAAAATGTACATGAAGAGTGTAGTGGAAGAAGTACTTAAGTCACATTTTTTCAAAAATGAGTTTTTTGCATAAATGATATTCACATACCATCAAGAATCATGTGCAAGTGTCAGTTTTGCAAAAAAATTATCGGAAAGTGCCCCAACCAACAACCCCCATTTTTCGAAATTGAGGTTTTGTAGTGGAAGAAGTACTTAAGTCCATCATTGTAGTGGAAGAAGTACTTAAGTCCATGATTGTAGTGGAAGAAGTACCTAAGCCCACCAAGCTGTGAGTTTAAGTTTTCCCTATGGGACGAGGAATAAGGCAGCCCTCCTATTTTTTGGTATTGGCAGACCCCAAAATGTATACTAAGATTTGTCTGACGTTAATATGAACGTGTTTGTGTGTGTGTGGGTGTGTGCGTGCGTGGGGGGGGGGTCAAAATAAAATTATTTG
>CALNVZ010000174.1:26794315-26820113 GCA_940671915.1 Paracentrotus lividus
AAAAAAAAAAAAAAAAAAAATTGTCCCTTTTCGTTACTAAAAGTGCCCTTTTTTATGGCTTCAAAGGACACTTTTCATACACTGTCCGTCATAAAGGTGGAATATTTTTTTGCCGCTATAGCGACATAATTTTGCTCTGACTTTAATTTCGTGAATATGTTTGTCCCTGCTTTTACTTTTTGGGACCCTGGCTATATCTTTGACATTCTCCCAACCCTCAACGTGGACCTTTTTCCAAAAAAAGTTTTGTCAACCCCCGTGATGCCCATTTTTTTTCAATTTTTCTCATTTTGGGGCCCCTTTTTATTTTCCCGGCCGATCAAGCCCCCCTCAGTCCTACCCCCAGGAAACGCGACTGAGGTGTACTGTTTTATACTGTTCTTTAAGTTAAATCAATATTTCTGGGGACAGGCTTAGGTCTCTTGTCTAGGGGAAGGGTTGAAGTAAAACACGAGATTGGTGAAAATTCGGAATATTTTATTCCATCTTTATGCTGAAAACAAAAAAAATGAAAAACCACCTTTAACCCTTAAATATCCTCATTTTCCCCTTAAATTTTGTCTAGCCTTGAGACAGGCGTAAATATGTCATCTATGTATTAATATATTTAGATAATCTTGCATCTTATGTTTGCATTGAGATTTACAATAAGCAAGTTTAGGGGAGATAGATTCATGGTGTAAAACATGAATAAAATTATGTTGAACCCCAATCAAATAATTTTGCCCTTCCCCTAGACAAGAGAGTCGATGCCTTATAACCATAAATCTGAATTTCTTTTTAAAGACAATAAACAAATCTCCATCACTCAGACTGATCCTTGTGGTCAGGACTGAGGGGGGGCCTTGGTAAGGGTCGCTGTGAACAACAGAAAAGGGCCCCAGAAGAATCAGAACAATGACGAACAATGGACCATCGTTCTGGGTGAGCAATTTTTGAAGAGAAAATCCCGTGGAAGTTGGGACCTCCGAAATTAACCCAACGCTCCAAAAATGAAGCTTGGCTGACAAACACATCCAAAATTAATACGTGAGCAACGATTGTCGCTTGAGCCAGAAAAAATATATCCACCTTATGCGACAGAACGGGTGTATATAAAACAATAAATTCTTTAGACTCTTGAAGCCCTACGGACAACTTTTTGTAAAATAAGGCCTCTGTGTACTAAAGAACCCTTTTCCTCCACGTTCCTTTTTCTATAACCAAATAGAATCAAAGAACAAGAATACGCATGAGAACAATTACTCTAGCTGCCGAGGCACTATGTCAAAGAGAGTGGTCTAAACTAGTGTTATCAGAAGCACACGACTCTATTGACATGCCCTTCATCTACGTATTTTAATGTCCCTTCTTCTAGCATGTTGTTTGAAAAAATTCATTTAAAACTGTATCTATGTTGCAATTTGATATAACATATCATAGGGGGCAATAATTACGACTTGCTTTAGTGTTATAAACTGTAAGTGTCTTAAACTTATGTGCTAAACTCCAAAGACAAATTTTTCTTTTAAAGGGGCATTCTTACACTCTCAAAAATCATAATTGGACAGCATGATAATGTAAATATATCTTTAATCACACCTAGCCCCTCCCATCCCATAAATTTGCTTCTATTAGATGGCCATGAGCTGTAAGGCCCCATTTTAGAAAAAAGTCCCCCCCGCACTTCAAATTCGTTCCCGTACCTTGAATACAATTTTTGCTATAACTTTTGGTGTTAATGGGCGCCACCGGTACCCCTCCTGCTTTCGTTGTTCACACGGATAGCCTAACCGTTTTTAAATTGCACTGCCTAAAAACGAATTTGACCATGCCTGGACGAGCTCATCCACTTCCTTTTACAGCGGAATTTTTTTAAATTGATCGCATCATTGATCTCAATGCACTATTAACGTATAAGTTCGACTGCACAAAACACTTTTGATCGGCACATAAGTACGAAGTACGGAAGGATCATAAACGATTATGAAAGAACAAAACACAATCGATTGCTCTAGAAACGTTTAACTTACTACCGATAGCCGCGGCTCCGGGAACGTATCGTTTAAATGACTAACATTACACGAACTTCGATTGAAAGAGTCGTATTAACAAACTTCGCACCGGAAACCTTATTATTTTTTAAATATAATGAGCCTTTTGTGATACTGATAGACTTCAAATGAGCTTTTTGACCCGTGCATTGTTATATGTACTTCTCATTTATGGTGATATATGACCATCTTATGTATACCTTTACAAACCCACTGCACACATTGACACAAAAATGGCTCACAAGTTCGAAAAAATCACCACCTGGGACAAATACGTGCTGGCCCTAATGCCCAAACAGCTTCTCTAAATCGGGCGATCTATTGAACAAGTGAACCTTTTTGGAAACCAAATAAGATTGTCCTTTTGTATTTTTAGCGCACGTATCATTTAGATCAGACGCATCTGAAGTTCTGAATGCATTTTTATTTAATTTTACAAATTTTCTATGCTCATGTTTGCATAAATAATAACTGCAAAAATTTGAAGAAAATGTGCGTAAATATTCATTTTGTTTGACCTGACTGATTGTATAGCGGTATCCTTACTTTGAATTATTGTCCACTTATACGCTTTCTTAACTTGCAATCCTTTAATTTAATGAAAAATAATCGGGTGATTGATATTGATGTTAAGTAATCATGACTAAAAATTAACTGCCATCAAATGTCCACACAGTGACGCAAACACGAAAAGTTAACGCCCCCGAAAACCATGATCTCATTAGTATTCACTTTTTTTCCCAAGCTAGATGAATCGTGTCCTTGGCACTCTCAGCCCAAATTGAACGCATGATACTTTTAATTTAGTTATTAATTATAATGCTTTGAATATGGTCACACACGTGACCAGTCCGTGTAGGACCAACTATGGTCAGTGCCTTATAAAAGGGACCACAATCGCATTCTTAAAAGTGGACACTCTTTTGGGGACAAATAGAAATTTTGCTTTTGATTTTAATAGCTGGCATATCAAATAAGCAATGTCTGAATCGTTTTAAGTTTCGTGAACTGTATGTTTTTTCGTGATGATTTTGCCAAATTGTCCGATGATCATAGCATAAATTAACATAAATGATAATTAAATGGAAAAACGGTAAATAAAATATCATTTTTTTAACCCTGACTGGAAGGTGCCAGGTAAAAATGGCAGAGGTAAAAATGACAGAGGCAAAAATGGCAGAGGTAAAAATGGCAGAGGCAAAAATGGCAGAGGTAAAAATGGCAGAGGTAAAAATGGCAGAGGCAAAAATGGCAGAGGTAAAAATGGCAGAGGTAAAAATGGCAGAGGTAAAAATGGCAGAGGCAAAAATGGCAGAGGTAAAAATGGCAGAGGAAAAAATGGCAGAGGTAAAAATGGCAGAGGCAAAAATGGCAGAGGTAAAAATGACAGAAGTAAAATGGAATGTCTTACGCAGTCCAATCCAATTGTCATAGCAAAGCACATACATATAATTATGGCAAATTCCCTAAGGAAAGGGGTAAAACATTAAAAAAGAAAACTAATGAGAAGGGATTTTCAAGAATCATTGCTGGACTGCCTGAAGGCCGGTCCTTATCTTTAGGATTGACTGACTTCCATTTGTACTATCCGCTATGAGATGTTGTTATATACCGAAGTGAACGAGTGTAATATTAATTTTACATTATTGCCTTTTAACTGTGCATGTTATAACAAATTATATTTTGGGTAATTTTATCCTTTATAATAAATATGATGTAAAAGTAAAGAAGAATTACTTTCGTTAAATATGTTTTGTTGTTCATCTGCATTTATCCATGACCATGCACACCAAGTTAGAAATTACATTTCCCACATGCACTGACACGTAACTTGTTATGAATATACTAGTGCAAGTGGAAGTATAATTATGTTCCCAAAGTTGTCAATAATGATGGGTTGATGTGATTATGGCGTTTATTAACGTTTGGGCTTTCAATTATTCTCTTCCTGCGTATAAACTAATTTCATATCATGTCCATCAAGTAATGTAAAATCAAACCAATGTAAATTGATGTTTTGGAGGTCAGATTCCAAATAAAGTATCATGGTAACAAGAAAAAAATAGACGAGCGCGAAGCGTGAGCGAAATTTATACTCGAAATATAGAGACCAGAAGGCGTAGACGTTCAAGATCAATTTTGCCCCTATTATCAGATTATTGAAAGACCAATTAAGCGACCCCTTAGTTTTAGGTTCATTTTGTGCTCTTACCCCTTTCTACCCCTTTTCTCCTCTTTTCGGCGCCCCTTTGTTTCAGGTCCATCTGGCGCCCCTACCCTTTTCTACCTTTTTCTTCTCTTTTCGGCGGCCCCTGTGCACGTAACTGGGGGGGGGGGCGGGCGGGCGCCGTGCCCTCACAATACGCGCATGATTAACCAATATTATGACCCTATTGAAGTATTTTTTTTTTACAAATTTTACCTGGTATCAACTAATACAATATAGGCCTGTAATGAAAATGAAATACACAAATTATATAGGCCTATAATCAGCTCATTTAATGTGTTTTACTAATATACAAGGTATAAAAGGTCAATTTTTATGCTGATATCGACTAGAAAGGTGCAGTCTTTTTCGATTGTCGTATCATGAATTGGATTTATATTCGTGAGATAAATATCGACTTCTAAAAGTTAAATCAAAGTTTAAATTCATTAAGAGATTATACTCAGTTTCAATCCTGGAAACGGTTCTGAAAGTGAGGTGGTAATTTTCACGTTTTGGTACGCCGCGGCCCCTGTCAGATCATTAAACCGCAAATGCAACCTCTGCCATTTTTACCTCTGCCATTTTTACCCTTCTGCCATTTTTACCCTCTGCATTTTTACTCTGCCAATTTTTACCTCCGCCTATATTTTACCTCCGCCATTTTTTACATTCCGCAATTTTACCTCCGCCAATTTGTTACCTCGCCATTTTTACCTCGCATTTTTACTCTTCATGCGCATTTTCTCACTTTAGCTCTGCCATCTTAACCTCTTGCCCAATTTTTACCTCTGGGCCATTTTACCTCCGCCATTGTTTACCTCCCGCATTTTTACCTCCGCCAATTGTTCCTCTGCCATTTTTACAAACCGAACCGACTGGAATGATATGCTGACTTCCTTACTTGGATACTGTCATTATAATTATTATTTACCTCTATTCCTTTTAATCTAACCCCAACAAAATAATGTTCTGTTAAATTGAATATATTAAGATAATCAACCCTTGGAAATAATTGCCCTCAAAATGCCAAAACAACAAGTAACCAGAAAACACAAAAGTTTATGCACCCGTCTTAACAATGCTCTGGTATTATTATAATTATTTCTTCAAAGCTAGATTTAATGTACCTTGCATTCTCACTAAAAATGAATCCATGACAAGTTTTAATTTGATTATAATTAGCAAACAATTGGTCACACAAGACGTGACCCGCTGAGGTGGGGGCGGTCATAAATTCTGATTATTTTCACTTTCATTGCTGAATATTAATTTATTTTAGCATTATTATGCCTCAGAATGGTTCTGCAATAGTTTTGCAAAAAAGCAACAAAAAAACAAAACAAAACAAAAAAGAACAACAAACAAACAAAAGGTCGAAAAAAACAAGGAACATAACATAAGAATTCATAAAACAATGAAATACACAAGGAATTTAGTTTGATATCAATTTTTTCGCAAGTACAAAATGGTTAGGAATCCTATAAAGATTATGCAAACACAAATATAGCGTTCCAGAAGTTGTAGTTTTTCAATTAGAACAAATTATGATTTCATGCAATGCGTAAATTAGCATAATTAATTCATATAACATAAATTATATTATTATGGGAAATTAACAGTGCTTTCTTGTAGTTACATCACACTACCATCGTGCAAATTTTCGGCGCGCTCGCGCGATCAACAGCCAAGATCTTCAATAGGGGTCGATGGGTGCCCCCCTCCTACCCGCCCCTCCCCAGTCTGACAGCTATCAAAACACCCCCATTGACTGACTAGGTTGAGTTCATAATTTTTTTTACCACAGCGATATAGTAATTGCTCAAATGTACATTTATTGCATAATACATAATATATTCATTTTTCTGTACAATTTGCCATAGGCACACACGTGACCCACTAAAATGTCACACACGTGACCCGACATCACGACAATAAAATAATAGATTAAAAAGAAATTTCAGAATAACTCCTATCCAGTGGTATATTTGGTTAACAGGACATAATGCTATCTCAAGCAATAAGAAACATTTCATCATTTTAAACATCACAGGAATTTCAAAATGAAATTGAACTTTCAAATCATGCCGTTCTGTGAAGTCACACACGTGACCCACTTCTTTTGACCTCTGACCTTGAACATGCATATGTAAATATCAAAAATATTTACAAATGATAGCCAACAAAAATATATTAGCATGATATAAATATTAAATCAGTATATTTTTAAAAATTGTTAGAGTTATAGCCAATTAAAGTCAAGATTTTGCATAATTTCGGTCACACACGTGACCAAGAATGGTCCTAATCTATAATACGAGAACAAATTTAATGAAGATTTTACATAAGGTACACTGCCCTCCAAAAGTTTGGGTACACCTGATGTCAGCTCTGTTTTTGATTATTTTGAGGCATTTCATGTCCAGTATTTCCGTTCAAATGATGTTTAAGTACAAAAAATTCATTATGCAACAAATATACTTCACGATTACCACGCCAAGTCTTCTTGGAATTTAGAAATTACTCAAAAATATGCAAAAAGTCAAAAACGTGATTTTGCACTAATTTATTGAAATATTGAAAAAAGAAGATATCTCGGCTAATAATGGTCCGATCAATGTAAAATAGTGTATGGATGTTGAGGCATATGTAAAATATAACCCTGTACTGTTTGTTTCTATTTTGAGACAATACTTTATTAATTAAGCAAATTTATGCAAATTAAAGGTCTATTTTTAGAAATATATCAATATTTTGTTTTAAAAATAGCTATGAAGCCCAAATTTTAGTTAAAAGTTGCTGAGTATAATACTTAATAAAATTATGATTAAAAATTTGGACTTTCTCATGAATTCCTTTGTATTCTTTTGTTTTATTACTTTCTATTGTTTTCGATTGTTTTTATTTTTATGTATTTCGCAATGTTTTTGGCTCTTTTATGTTTCTGAACTGTACCTTTATTGATTTCAAGATACAAGATGCTAAAAGCCTTTTAGATGCAAATAAGAGTGTTGTAGAGCAATTCAGGTAAATGGTGCATTCAGTAAACAAATGGGCAATAATTGAATTTTTCGATATTTTAAAACTTTCCTAATTACACGTCAAACTTTTAGGTCTTTCAATGTTTTTTTTAAAAGAGTTATTCCACAGAAACATTATTTTTTCTCTGATCCTAGATGCTACTGACAGATCTTGCAAATTTGCTGTCTCTGCTCATTAACTCAAACTTTTGGAAATGCGGAAATTAAGACCATAACACAATTTATAGAAGCCTATACTAGGGATTACAAAGTAATGTGAAATGTGAAACAACCGTAAAACTCGACCCTTTATAAATCATTTCTTGGCTAAATATTTCTACATTGGGCGTTTTTCAATTACTGAATTTACGATAATCGCGCTTCGTCTGACTGCCCGAAAGAAACTAATCTCAAATGATTTAGAAGGCTGTCACGGTTCGGGTAAAATATATATATCTAACTGCAGACGACATCGTTTTCAAAGACTTATAAATCTAGAACATGATCATCAAAGTGATTAATCATAATTGTAATCAAATATATCTTATAGATCTTGAGGAATTATGATCCTTACGTTAATTTGTGTCTTAACAGTTTGTAATTAGTTTTAATTTGATTGAATTTATTTCAGGTTTTCACGGATGTGCGATTTACTGGCTGCCATGACCCTGAAATGATCCCATCCAATTAGACAGATAACCGGGGTAAACATTGTGTAGCTCTATAAGATAAAACTGTTTCATATATTATTAGGCTTAATATATGATAAATATATAACAAAACACTATACACATACAATACAATAAAACGGGGTCCTCCCACGAGGTCGAGGGTTCACGAGGCCGAGGATTTTTCCCACGAGGCCGAGTATTTTTTCCCACGAGGCCGGTGGTACACGAGGCCGAGGGTTCAGGAGGCAGATTTTTTCTCATATCGTATTTTCTTTCATTATGATGCTTGTCTGCGTCAATGGAAAAGTTTTCGCATAGCATATTCTCTAATGATGGAGATGGATTTAGGACTACTTTGAGACGGGTTTGAGAGGGTGTTTAAAATTGTCACTGAGACCTCTCGGAGACGTCTCAGGGACGTCTTAGAGACGTTTTATGAGTCTACGCCACGTCTCATGACTTGTGGAAAAACAAATCGAATATATGCTTGAATCTGAGAAGTCTCCGCGACGGAAAAAAATATTGGAGAAGTCTCTGAGTGTCCGAGTCGCAGGGACGTCTCGGCGAAGTGAGATACCACCATAAGCAACGGGCAAGGACGTTTTGAGAACTACCTCAATGTGACAAAAGGGCACGGCACTTCTCTTTGCAGTTGCCATGGTTACAGGATTCGTTACGTATTGCGGATATGATTATCATCTTTTCATATTTGATAAACGTCGAAAAAAAAAAATTCTGAGAATTTCTCGGGTCTTTTCATTTTTCATATACTAAACTAATTCACCTTTCAATACCAATAATGATGAACGAGTTCGCAGCTCAAGGGTATATAGGATGTTGAGATTGAGAAAGTGTTTCAGTTTCTTGGGAATAAAGCATTCATCAACTTCAAGCTTCCACTTGGTTTCTAAGAGAAGAATAATCAGCGAACATAAAACTAAAACAACAACGAGATGAAATTCCGTTTTAACGATCGGATGAGGAGTGATGAATGTTAGTTATACCTGCACATACTAATTATTCCTCTCGCTACATTTTGATTTATCGAAGGCACTGAGAATAATGGCGGGGTTGTTAGAAACATCTGCCTAGATTGATGAAAGGAAATAAATTTCAGGTGTAATTTGTGTAGCCGGAGGATTTATATAGCTCAAAGGTTTATTCGAGGATGTATTTTGTTATCGCGAAACCATAAAACATTGTAAGAGTGAAATTTTAGAACACCTGGATGAAAGTAAAACTTGGCGTGTAGATATTGGGGGAAAGATGAAAGTGTGTGTGTGTGTGTGTGTAAGAGAGAGAGAGAGAGAGAGAGAGAGAGAGAGAAGGGGGAAGCTTCAAGGAACGATATAATTTTGTGAAAGAATGACGTAACAGTGAGCGGAGGGGGTAAGATGGAGAGAGAAAGAGAAAGAGAAAGAGAAAGAGAGAGAGAGAGAGAGAGAGAGAGAGAAAGAGAGAGAGAGATGGAAAATTCAAGATAATAGAAAAGAATGAAGGGTGATGCATAATGATGTCACAATGCCTTTAATCTGCAGTAGATGTGAACTTTAGTAACTATATAGCTAGTATAGGTTTACATTTCATGAATATAGCTACCTAACTGTAGCCTCACTAGTTATACGACCCAACAGACTTGTACCCTCACTTGTTGCCACTTGTTGCCACTTGTTGCCATTAATTTAGTATTGTAGAGTAGCTGAAATACGTAAAAATGTCCCAATGAAAAAAAATAGCATTTCAGAGTTTTCAGGACCCGGTTGACATTGATAATTAAAATCACAAGATACATACATGTAGATATTATAACGGAAATACCAAATTATTTTTAAACTGTTCCACTAACAATTCGTTACAAAAAAATGGCAAAGTATAATATTTTAATTTGAATTATGCAATTGAATATTTGTAATGCTTACCGTCTCCAACCGATTGCCCTCTTACAAGACCGATTATGAAGACCACAAGAACCCAAGACACAGCCGTCAGATTATTCATCATGTCTGCCGATTATGTCACAGTTACAGGAGAGAGGTGAATCAGTTTGGTTAAAAGTAAAACGAAATGAAATGAATGCCAGGTGAGTTTTGAATTTATACATAGGGGAGACCTGGGACAATTGTAACATGGGGCAATTGTAACAGAGGCTCCCACCCAGAGCAGAAACACGCTACAAACCTAACCTGTGTACAGAGCATGTGCATTTCATCACTCCACATGCTGTTTGAGTATAAGCAGATTTAACGGTTCGGTTAACTTTCTACAACCAAAAAATCGTTTAGAAATTATATTCTTAGGCCTGTATTTTGCCTAGGTTTCAACGATGAATACCTAAGCTAAGATAGAAAAAAATCTCTCCAAATATGGTCGCCCACCAATGCCCACCCCGGGGCAATAGTAACAGTGTTGTCATTAAATATATTTTTGTATTATTGTCAATGTGATATTATATTTTGGGATTTTTGTTTTGTTTTGTTTTGTTTTGCTGTGTTTTGTATTTGTTTTTGTTTTTCGTTTTTTGCTTGTTTGTTTGTTGTCGTTGTTGTTTTTTTTTTCTTGCGGGGGGGGGGGGGGGGAAGGGTCTATCGTTCGTAGACCTAACGAACGCTTTTTGGGATACATACATACATTTAAATCATAACAATTGGAAACAATTAGAGGCAAACCATGTATTTCTTCTCATGTTTTTAAAACTTTTAAAGTTTTATTGATTTATCATAACAAAATTAAGTGATTCATTGTAATTAAAAAAGAAACAACATTATAAGGTTACATGTTTCAAAGTTTGATAAATCAGTTTTATAAGTAATCTGCATGACATTTATATAACAATAGCAATATAATTAAGATGTACTCGGTGAATATTTCAATACTTGTGCCTTTTATACATAGTACAATTGCAGCTACTCCATTTGATGACAAGACAATACTACAAAGAAAACAAAACAAAGAACAAGGAGTCTAGTATACATCATCTTAAATTAAATTATGACAAAATATTTAATGATATTGAATTCCAGTTATTCTGTAATGTCAAATTTCGCCTACCATTGATTTTTATGATTTTATGCTGGACAATTAAATTATGTTACATTACATCACACAAAAAGTATACGGAATATAATTAAGTATGTAACTATTTTGTTAATATCAAGGCTATAGGTTGTTAAGAGAGTTATGCTTCATTTGGATAATTATGTAATTGTGTGTTTCTTCATCAAAAGGTGGATAATATATTTTAATTACTATACATGATCAATATTTCAAGTGAAATTTAACTCGTGTTAACAATCGAAACTTAATTCATTGAATACTAAATATTATGTTATACATGGGTTATTCTTTAAGACACAAAATTAATCCATTCCATGAAAAAAAAAAAAAAAAAAAGTAATGAAGAGTCTAATATAAATACAGTATTCTTTTCTTAAATGAAATTCTAAACGGTAGCTCTTTTGTCTACATCATTCGCGTAAACAAGAGGCAACATTGAATAGATGAGAAACGTATTTTGAAAACACTGTCCGCGGGGAAATAAAATGGATGAAAGAATATGGCTGACCTACATGAGGAAAAACAATAAAATCTTATTTTTGGGTACCTTTATTGAACTAGGTATATCCCACTATTTATTTTGCTTGGACTTTGAGTATGAGAGAAATTCCAGCATTAAATAAAGAGGATATAAAAATAAACCTACGCTACAAAATACTCATGATCGTATCACTGTGCATCCAAATTTTATGTTTGATTCTATCCAGCTTTCTTGGTTTGCATGTTTTTTTTCCTCGCTGCTTTCAAAATCCAGATTGAATGAAACAAATAGATTCAAACTGAGGGGATTGAGAAAATTTCGTTATTGAAATGATTCTGAATACCGAGGCATTGGGTTTTTTCCATCAATCTAGTAAAGGTTTTCTTCTAGCTCTCTGTATGTATGATTGTATTATTTAGTTTCCATGTGAACATGTGACGTCACCGCCCATACTTCATATCCAGAAATATCATATCAAAATGTGCGCCCGATATCAGCTCTTTAAGAGCTAAGAGATTGCATATCTGGGGCTGATTTTTTTTTTTTTTTTTTTAATATAATCATTATCATTTTTTTGGGGATCTACTCCCTATTTTTTATCACCAAAATGAGATTTTCAGCAAAAGGAATAATACACGAATGGCGACCATATCAGCAATATAACATTGCTTTGTTAAATGACCTAAAGAGTGTTAATTATAATGAGAGTCATTGAGTTTCATGACCTCTTTTCAATTCAATTGAACTCAATTCAATTTTTATCTATGTAATTGATGGTATTTTGCCGCTTTGTGACATACGTAGATGAGGATCGATGCTACAACATATCCATCAGATGAAAGATGAAGGAAAACAATAATGAATACATGATTGTAGCTGAATAATAACACATTCCGCAAGATATTTAAAGAAAATTAATGTCTAAAAATAGATCGAGATAATAAAACAATAAATAAACAAATTTCAGATCCAAGGATATTGCAATGTCTAGTGAATGGAAAGTATCCAACGCGATCAAATTTGATTTAGGATGAGAAACTAATGCATTTGTTTTAAATCCTATACCCCTTTCCTCAAACCCTTGCTGGATACGCAGAGTCTCAAACCCCTTATTTCGAATGCAGTCCGGTCTGGTTGAATGAAATATTCGTCTCCGAGAATTTTCTGCAACGTTGTTTCGTGACCGATGCGACGGTCCTGTCGCGGGAGTCGGAGACGTCTTCTCTGATGAGCTACCACCTTTAATAAACTGAAACATCGTCCTTTGTAGATATGTCATCGTTTCGTGTGGTCATGAAGTTTGGCTATTGGTGTCAGTACATGGTAGGTCGTTATCGTAGTCTTATTCGTTGTCGTAGTGCGAGACTTCAAGTAGGCCTACAAAGTAAATGATGTTCTAATAGGTAACCGTGTATTGATCATTGCGTGAGCTTGTCACGATGCTTATTTTACATAACCAAATTATACAGTTTTTAACGGCTGTCAAATCTATAACGGAAAGGGGTTTGATTGGAACTTTTCATTCCGGTCTGATGCAGTTTGTGTACTTGTCCATGTCAAATCTTATTTGAGTTGTCTTTTGATTTGTCCTTTTGTCAACATTTTATGTTTCATCTGGTCTTATTTCAAGATGCTTATGTATGCTTGCCCAAAGCTGTCAGATGCATTTCTATCGGGCTTGTTCAAGACTTCATATCGTCTCATTGGTCAAGTGGTAAGTTGTAATCTGGTTTAAAAAAAAAAATCAAATTCGGAGTTCCAGTTGAACTGCATCGGTCAACGACACCGTAGCATCAGTCATTGCAGTCTAACTTTCTACAAATATGCTAAAAGAATACTTCGTCAATGCTACGTCAAGAGTTTAAAAAATCAGAGTCATTGAATGTACTTATTCAATACTGAAAGTTAGAAAATACACTGATTAAAATTGGAAAGATCATTAGGGGTCATTCGTTTATTCGGGTCAGTTAGTGCCATGCAGGAGTCTAATTGATCAGATGTCTCAGCAGCGAGTTGAGTAAATCTTCCATCACAGTCACGTTACCAGTCCAAAGCGGTCCCATGCCGGTAAAAAACAACCTTTAGGACTAAAATTGTCCATATGATAGCATAAAGAAATGTGAAATTCGTTTTGATCAAATGAAAGTCAGTTATTGTTGGAAGATTTGTGTATTATTTGGTCCTTCGTAAAATTCATTTTAAATCTCCGTTGGCCTGTGGTCTTTATCAATTCTTTAACTTTAGAATATTAACTCATTAAGGAGTCACAATGTGTGAGGCTTATCATACGGGATTTTACGGTAAAATAAAAGTCATTGGTCATATAGTGTTTAATCTATACATGCATGTATTTTATACCGTATATGACATGTCAGAAGAGATAGGAGGGTCGAAAGTATTGTTTAACGTCATAGTTCAGAGAGTCATAGAGTTGTCCAAGTTGTCTTAGTCAAGTTCGCCTTAGTCAAGTTGATCATCGCTATTTTTGAAGATTGTCGAAATAGTCCATTATATATTTTTTCTGATTTTACTTCATGTCATTCATATTTTTACCAGTGATTGACATCAGAGTCTAGTGTCTTTTTTCGTAAATAGTTAGCATAAGTCGAGTTATCGGTTTAACAAGTCCACTTTTGCTGTCAGAGCCTAATGGCTTGTTCAACAGAATATCATGGTGGTAGGTGTGCAAATAGTATCCAATTTCAATGTGTGGTAATATCGTTAATTCTTAAATCGATTTGTTGGAATGAATGCACAATGTGTAAGTACGTAGCTAATTTGGAATATTCTTTAATTGTCATTTGGACTTCTGTCAAAGGGAAATAAGATTTCAGATTAAAAGGTAGTACAGCGTCTTGTACATGTTATGCATTTAGTAAACATCAAACAAATTTGTACGATTCTTATGAGTCACAGGTTGTATAATATATTAACATATTATGTGCATATAGTCCAGTCAATGAAAGTAGGATCTAATGTTGATCGGCCGTATAAAGCTTAGCTCATTCTCCAGCAATTAGGTCGAAGAACCGTCGAGGCTCTGTCATAATTTCTTCTTCGTACCATTCAGTAATCATTGTCCTTCAGTTGAATACCTTACTTAAACGTATATTTGGTTCATATTCGGTCAATTTTTCGTCACCATGCTTGTCTTGGTCAAGTTTTCTTTTTTTTTTTGTGGTTACCACGCTTGTCTTGATCTAGTTTTCAATCAAATTGTCTTCATCACACTGATCTGAAAGTTTTTTAGGCCAAAATTTCCAACTGATTAGTTAACAATTACGCTTACAATCGCTTTATTATTATCAATATTATAATCTCCTGCATGTTCTGGAACATGTTGGGCCATGTTTGTTGTAAGTTATGGTAAATATTCGGTCAGGTTTTCGTCAGCATGCTCTTCTGTACGTTCTAAAACATTATCGGTAAAAGTTTTCCTGTGAGGTAATCACAATCGTTTGGCAGTTTGTAGACCTAAAGCTATATTAAATTTTCCTCACCTTGCACTCTTCTGTACGTCCTTCTTGTCTTTATTCCGTCAGGTTTTCGTCATCATGTATGCCCTTCTATATGTCCTGGTTCGGTCAAATTATCGTCAACATGCATGTTCTTCTATATGCCCCAGTACGGTCAAGTTTTCGTCACCATGCACGCTCCTCTTTATGTCCTGGTACGGTCAAGTTTTCGTCACCAAGCATGTTGTTCTACATGTCCTGGTATGGTCAAGTTTTCGTCACCATGCATGCTCTTCTATAAGTCCTGTTATGGCCAAGCATTCGTCACCATGTATGCTCTTCTATATGTCCTGTTACGGCCAAATTTTCGTCACCATGCATGTTCTTTTATATGATCCTGGTACGGTCAAGTTTTTGTCACCATGCATGCTCTTTTTATATGTTCTCGTACGGTCAAGTTTCGTCACCAAGCATGCTAATCATATGTCCTGGTACGAAGTTTTCGTCACCAAGCATGCTCAATTTATTATGTCCTAGTACGAAGTTTTCGTCACCATGCATGCTCTTTTATATGTCTGTTACGGTGAAGTTTTTGTCACCATGCATGCTCTTTTATATGTCCTGTTACGGTAAAATTTTCGTCACAAGCATGCTGTTCTATAATGCCCTGGTACGGCCAAGTTTTCGTCACCAATGCATGCTGTTCTGTATGTTCTGGTACGGCCAAGTTTTCGTCACCATGCATGCTCTTTCTATAAGTCCCGGTACCGTAGAGTTTTCTTCACCACGTATTCTTGTCTGTATTGTCACCATGTTCGTCTTTAAGTTATGATGGGTCTCCGTCAAGTTTTTGGTCTTCGTTGTCGTATGTAAGGTTGGGTGGGAGTTCTGTCAAACTTTCGTCATCATGCAAGGCTTTGTAGCTCCGCCAAGGTTTCGCCGTCATCTCACCTTGTTGATAACTCCCTTTTACGTTTTCGTCATCAATACCTGTATGTCAGTCTGCTTAGTTTTGGTAATCTCGCTCGCATAATATATAGTCTATCAATTGCATTTAGGGTCAAATTTTGGGGATCATACTCATTTGCAATTTATAAAAATACGCCTCGTAATGTGTTTGTTTTGTAAAGTTTTGAAAGGTTTACAGGTTTTATTAGATATCTGACATATAGTATAGGCGTTTGTAAGATCTGTCATAGTAGGGCCTATCCTCAAATGTTTGTCATTGCCACTTTCTGTATTTTCTGTTATTCTATAGGATCCGTCAATGGTTATTCGTTAGTGCTTTGGGGCATCCGTTTGGCTTTTGCTCTCACTCTGAAGTATTAAAGGTCTGTTCGTCAAGTGTTCATCTGTAATGTTTTTAAAATGAAAAGATATTCAGTTGTCCGTATTTAGTAGGCCAATGTATATATGAATATCTTTAAAACGAAAATGAGCCTACTGTGCAACAACATGGATTTTCACCTTTAAGTTCTGATATAGGTGTGTGCCTATGTTGTGCCTATGTGTTAGGCCTACTGTTAAGTCATGTCATCATTGTCATTTATAACTAATAGGCCTTTATCTAGTTTTGACTACCCACAATAACGTCTATCATGGTAACCTTTGGACGAGGTGTCGTCTTGTTACAGTCATCATGGTGGTATGTCAGTTGTCACATAGAACTTGTCTATATTTTGTCCTTGTTTGAAACTCCTCATAAAAGTTTCGTCAAGGTTTTGTCAAAGTACTCGTATAGAAGTTGTGATAGTTGTTTTGTTTTCATAATCAGTCCCAAACCGGAAGGTGCAATGCAATTGCAGTCATAGTTTCAAATAAGATACTCTGGTGTACGCCTATCTTTTATGTTCTGATACTATAGACAGTCTGTCAATGTTCGTCACCATGCTTGTATGTAAGTTCACACAGTTCATTTATAACCTTTTTGTCCTTATTTGTCACCAATATTTACAGTACTATAGATAGATAGGTTTGTAAACGAGTTTACAGGTCAAAGTCATAGAACTAGTTTAATTAATTTCATAGTTTTTGATATAAATAGCAACTGTAGATGTAAAAAGTACTTTTTTATATTCTATAAAAAACATCTGTACCATTTTGTTCCTATTTAACTCTTTTGGTCTTTTGAGTTTTGGATAAAAGTCCAGTCAATTTCAGAGTCACATCATTGAGTGATATGTGTGTGTGTGTGTGTGTGTGGTGGGGGGATGTATGGGTGTGTGAGGGGATGTGGGTGTGTGTTTCGCTGAATGTTTTTTTTTTGCCATTTTTTATTTAGAACCGGACATGATAATAATTCTATTCGGTAGTATTAATTAATTGAAATGTCTTCTTTCCAGTCATGTTCCCGTCCAACTACCGCCGTCATTTCGAGGTTTTGGATATAAACCAAGGTTTAATGTATAAGTCACTATCGTGTTTGTCTTGTCTTTCCGTTAATGCCCATAATCAGAGTACTGATTACTATGGCATTTTAAAAGTTGAAGACCGGATTATATACTAGTATTATTATTGTTACTACCACTAATAATAGTATTTAGTCCTATAATTTAATGGTGGTTCTGTTAAAACAATAACAAAGTCATAGATCCAAGACCTGCCTTACTAGTCATACTTGGAATATATTATAAATCACGTGCTTTTGATGTCCCTTAGCCACTGACACCGGTGCTCCTCCAATGGCTAATATAACGTTCGTCACGTAAATGTTGTCTTGATTCGTCGTCAAAGTTAAATGCTAATGCATATGTATCTAGAATTTTAGGTCAATAAGTCGGGAGAAGACAAAGTCCGAGTTAACAAGTTCAATGTCTTCCCATGTCTTCTAAATCATGTCGCTGTCAAGTCGGCTCTGGGTATCTTTCTTTTGATCACCATTCACATATCCCTGGGAGTAAGGCCGCTGTTTGAGAAACCAATATCTCACAATTTTGATCTACGTCTTGGTAATTGAACTTGAGATGCAAATGGAACGCAAGATTTAGCTTTCTCATAACATTCATTATGATTTGACCTTTTAATCATTTCGGGAATAAAAATGGGAAAAAGAGGTCATACTAAATATCATACCGGGGCAATAATAATGCCGATTGCGATACCAGTTGTAACCAGTTGTAATGGGCCGAGTCGCAAACTATGACTTGTCTGCAGCCAAGTCCTTTAAGCGACTATTTCTTTATTGTGAAACTGAAGGAGTAAACATGGCGACGATGTGTGTCAAAAATAAGAAAAGGATCTGAACATAACACTTCCCACGTTGCTATGACAGAATGTTAATTGAATACCAACTCTCCTCTTGGAGGGTTGAAATGGTAGCTGACACTTCGGGAAGCCTCGCAAAGTGCTTGTTCGCCCTCTCAAGTTTGCTTACCCCCCAGCTGGCCGCTGTGTCATGTCCAATTTGCGCCCAGTCGCCGATTATCCAGTGGATAGGAATGTAGCGTGACTGTTATACGCAAAAATTAATAGCTTCATCACAGATGCTCCCAAGTATAGCTTGCATATTTTCTATTATCGAATCAAACGACCGGGACTGGATTGGAAATTGGTTCGGAATACATGAAAAAAAACAGACTTACTCGATTTGTTAATAAATACTCCATTGCTTGAAATATACCAAAATATTAAAACATATGTATTATCAAGGCGATTTAAATAAATCATGGGATAAAATAAAAATGATGATGAGGATGTTGATTCACACAATTTATATTGCGCCAAATTTCTGTGAAAACGTTCATAGGCGCGAAATGCATACATCTAACAATCAAATTACATTTGTATACTCCATGTGTTAGAAAATGTTACACATTTTAAATTGTGACTAAATCAAACGTGATCTTTCAAATATTAAAACATGACATATGATTAGTTTGACATCCATCGTCAACCTCATTCGCAAACCAATAAACTATTTGTGCGAGATTTACTGACGATAATAATACTAAATATGGCAAGATAAATTGCTTTTAGTCATGCACATCTCTACGTGTAATAAAACATGTCAACGTGATTGAATCATATACCTCAGGCTTTAATCGCATTAAAGTGGGCAAGCAAACGACAGAAATTTGCATGTCAAATTTTCCTGACTCATGTCTTATAGACGACTTATCAATTAAGATTTAACTACTATATTAATTCAGATGAGAGAAACCTTTTCAAGTGATATACTGTCTAAGATTTTAAAACATTTATGAAGAACTATATAATGTTGGTGCAACGTGACAATTTCGTGGTTCTGCTAAGCTTCTTATTTGCAAAAAATTCGATTAATTTTTTAAGGTCAAGTGCGAGAATTTCACTACCATATCACCCAACCGATATAGTATATTTGTAATTATTATATTTGCACACATTTCTCACGACTTTTTAAATGACTACTTTAAGACCTATCTTTTGTTACACATTATCTTTAACAACCGAGATTCACATCATTAATTCTCATCACACATTATTAGTATTGCAATAGAAATCGAAAATTATAAGTATGATATTGACATAACCAAAAGGGACTGTTTTGGAGAAATCTTGTACAACTTTGATGAAGATGAAGATAAATTATTATGTTTACGATTACATAGCATAAATAGAATCACAATTTCATATAATTTATAATAAATAATGGTCTGTATGCTGAAAATAAAACAATACTCATCAAAATCCAAGCACAACCTTGCTATAAAGTGTTCAAAAATGCAATTGTGAGTGATTTATTAATAAAAGTGCACAAAATGAAGGAAGACTGCGCCTGCCTTTTATATTACGGTTTGTTTCTCACGGTGCAACCAATGATCACAGGTTGGTTGCCTTGTGGTTCACAACCCTTCTGTATACGTGTCGATACAACACAAGAAGGACTTCGACCTAGTCGAAATTTCTAGCTGTGCAGAATACATGCGTCATTCGAAATAGGCCTCAAGAATGACTTTAAGTTCTTGTCCATCAATCTCCATTTTACAGATCAACGGTTGTGACGTCATGATTGATGCGCTCTGTCTCAGAGTCATTTTGGCTGCCAGAGTAGGAATAACCGTGACTACATTAAAGTTTAAGGGACGTATCTAAAAAGAGCAGATAGAGAGAAATAAAATAGTTATGCTTTGTATCAAGAAAAACTTGATATGGCTTGTCTGGGGGAAAACATATTCGCGCAAAAGTCTGAAACCTTTGCATCTTTTCAGTCATAACTCAGTTATGAGTGCTAAGTACTGCTTCATTTTAACCGTATACGTGTCTATGTGTTAAATTAATGTCTCATGACAATGTTTGGAAGATGCGGATCATACCCTGAAAGCGAAAATGACTCTGAAATCAGAGGCAGGCCTCGTTTCATCTCTCCCGTCTTTTTGCCTGCTGACGTTGCTTATGCTGTCTTCTGTGGCGCGGTGTCCACTGACATGTAAGAATCCTTTTAAAGGCTCTACGAAAGGTTGCATTACATAATGCATAACAAATTGGATTCAATGTGCTGTTTAAGTAACACAGAAAATAGGCAACTTCAAAACTTTTTTCGACGGCGGCGTTACTGACTCCACTAAATGAAATGAGCACCAATACGCTGTACGGAGTCCATGTAACGATAAAGGCTAGTAAGATAGCACACAGTGTTCTCGCAGCCTTCTTCTCGCGGATCAATTGCGACTTTCGTTTGCGATTGACGTTGGTTTTGGCGCGACTTGCCATTTTGTTCACCATTGAAATGGTACTGATGCTAAGATTTGACTGACTGTTTGCAGGTGCTTTATGGTTACTTGCTACAGAGTTCGATCTTGATTTCTCATTCCCGTTTGTTTCTGGTGGCATGAGGCGAGTCCCTTCTTGATCCTGGATCAAGGACTGTTCTCTGTGCGGCGATTCCTCAACCATGGTGATTCTAGGAAGTTTGTCCTCTTCGCTCGCATTAGGACTTTCATCAGGGAGCTTTATAAGTATGGTATAAAGAGAGGCAGCAAAACTCTTGTTGTTATCATTTGAGTTGCTTTCCGCAGCTGCGATATTACCGTTCATTTGAGGGGCACTTCTAGGAGATTCTTGAATAGTTTGATGTCTCGGGGAGTCCGGTGGTAAGATGTGCTGTGGCCGTGATCCCCGCCGTGACTTGAGGCTTGCAGAGTAAGACATAGTGGACGGTGAGTTATGATGGATTGTCAAATCACTGCTGTCGTCTTCTTCTTCTCCTAAGTCAGCTATCAGACAGCACGGACAGCGTAGACACCTTGAGGATGAGTTTCTCATTCGAACCCCAACTTCTTCATCGGTATCTTCGCTGGACAGAAGTCGACGGGCTGGGGCACTGTGATGACCGCCTTCCTGTAGTCGCTCAAGTTCCAACGACCTTTTTTCCGTTTCGCGCCAGATTTTATAATACAACGTTCCCATGAGTGCAACGGGCAAATAAAATGCGATAAGTATAGTCACAACATTCAGCGAAAGTTCATCATAAAGAAATTGTATATAACAGTCATCTGGAGGCACGTTTCGTCCTTCACTAAAAAAGAATTGCCAACCGATTATAAGTGGTATCCAAACTACAACCGATACCATCCAGGCGAGCGCAATCATAAATTTAGCTTTCCTTGGAGTTCGATTGGCTCTGTATGTGAGCGGTCGAGTCACTGACAGGAATCGATCAAAACAGATGATGCACAAGTTCATAACAGACGCGTTAGATGCAACGTAATCGATCGACAGCCATATGTCGCAGAAGATGTTCCCTAGCCTCCATCCGTCCTGCAGGAGGTACAATGTGTAAATTGGGATAGACATTGCACCGATGATGATGTCAGCCGTAGCCAGACTGAGGATGAAGTAGTTGTTGACGACCTGGAGCTGTTTGTCCATGTAGAAGGACAACCACACCATGACGTTGGCGCTGACTGTGAAGATGGCAAGAGTGGCACCGGTGATGATAATAAGAAGTGCTTCCCATAACTCGTGATCACCGAACGGCAGCAGAGCCGTTTCTGTGTCGTTGGCAAAGGAGTTGTTGTTGTAGTAGTCATAGTCAGATTCAACGACGACGCCAGCCGAGGAGATGGCTGATGTAGGGCTCAGGGTATGCGGCATAGCACTCGTCAGGCGAGCCAAGCCAACCAGTCAGCTACGCACTGCAGAAGGATAGGAAAAATGAAAAGAATCATTAGTTCACAGAAATGAGAGAATCACGTTTGATGATATTGTTTGGAGAGGTAGCTCCGGTCATAGCTCAATAAAGAACCTATTTCTGATTATAATATCGAATGGTTCTGAGTCCTTCACAAAAGTATTTTATTATGAAAGATCTTACAGTATAATTGAAAAGAATATCACATTCGGGGGAATAAGCATTGATAGACACGCTTGTCAAATGCTACTACATCCCGAAAGCCGACATCAAATTCCCTTCCTCCTCCAAACACTGGTCTCTCTGAAAAAGGAATATTATTTAGATCGTCCGTCAACATTTGCAAGTCTGGACTGCCTTCGACCTGTTTATATAAGTATATCATTTAGAGTTGAATATATAAACAAGATGGACAGACATGAAATTGGGGTGGAGGATGAACTTACGACATCGGACATTTTTATAAAGAGCATTTGATGATTCCGAAAACAGATTATTGTTAAGACAATAACAGTGGATTAATGTTCTTTTTTTTTTCGAAAGCATAACAAGAACATGAAAATGAATGCGCATGAGGCGAAAGAATAGAAGAAAAAATTTCAGACATTGTTTAATCACACTCCCAAGAGGAAAGCTGACTAAACGGAGAGCCTTTTATGAAGTCGCGACACACAAGCCGAGTGGGATATTGTCCAACGACAACTCGGGGAAACTGATACCTCGAAGCATTTCCAGGGTGTGGAAAGAAATTTTGTTTGAAGTGTCTGACAGTTGCAGTTGGAGTCATGTTCATGGTGTAAAGACTGAACATGTAGGTAAAGCTAACTAACTTGCTTATTTCAATATACTCGTATGAATGAGTCTACGTTTGTTTTAACGCGCCGTTTGGGTCCAAGGACAAGAGAAAGACGCTTTTTTCGTTTCACCAGGTTAATATGATAGTAGCCCAATACTTTTCATTTTTATTATGTAATTATCTCTTTCTATCTATAAAACATTAAAATTGATTGTTAGAATCAATTGTTCACGGTTTTACGTACAGGTTTAATGAACCGTCCGGTGGGGTAAAAGGATAAGAATTTAAGATTGGTTTTTAACACTTTGTTCTTATCCCGTTTACTGTACATTGAATTCCGATATGATTTCTTAAATCATGTGTTTAAGAAGTTTGGACGAAATTGTAATTATTTATTGTTTCTAGTTGCAAAAACAATACTCGTTCAATGTGCGATATTGCGTTTCTTTTCCTATTTCAGTGGTTCCTTATGGTAGTAATGTTGTCAATATTCATCTGTCCCAAGCCCTTCTCTCTCCCGACTACAAGATGACTTCCTTTGATTCGGCGTGACTATTGACATTTGGAAATGACAACAATTCAATCAAAATTAATAAAGATGGAATAATGATTTTTTTTTCTTAAATTCCATTTGAAAAACAATACTCGTTCAATGTGCGATATTGCGTTTCTTCTCCTAATTTCAGTGTTTTCTTGTGGTACTAATGTTGTCAATGTTGTGTCATCTGTCCCTAGCCTCTCTCTCTCTCTCTCTCTCCCTGCTGTAAGATGGCTTCCTTTGATTCGGCGTGACTATTGACATTGGGAAATGACAACAATTCAGTTAAAACTAATGAAGGTGGAATAATTATTATTTTAATTAGATATAATTTCCAAACCAATATTCATTCAATGTGGATATTTTGCTTCTTTTCCTATTTTCAGTAGTTCCTTGCAGTACTAATGTTGTCAATATTGTATCATCTCTCCTCAGCCTCTCTCTCCCGACTGTAAGATGGCTTCCTTTGATTCGGCGTGACTATTGACATTGGGAAATGACAACAATTCAATCAAAACTAATGGAGCTGGGATGAGATGCCGGTGGCAGACACAAATACCAGGTGAAATCTTCCTTTGCAGTCTCAATCCCCCCTTGAGGGAGGAGTCAGACGCTTGGGATTGGAAAGAGAGTTCGGATGAGGGCATACTCAGATGATGGTCTCGTGCAGGATACAGGTGTAAGTTTTTTTTCCAGGGGTAGTGGTAGTGGGATGTAATGGTAGGATCCTAGAGGAAGACACATTACATTTTTTAAATTATTATAATGGTTTTTCAAAAACATTTTATTGATATACCATTTTATTTTTGTATTTTTATATTTTCTCAAACTACAGACAACGATTTAAATAAATGAAACAAAAAGAACAAGGCCGATGTGTGGAGAAAATGCTAGGCTACAGAGAGGTAGAAACGGTTTAATTCGAAAATAATCAAATGCAAATCAATAGAATTTTAAGTTCAACGAACAACAATAACACACATTGCTACCCTGGTTATTGCTGTGTTCAGATTCTTATAGGCCCACAATTATGTACCTTTTAAAGTAAAGGGCAGGATCTTTTGGTAAGAAACTTTGCAACCGAATAAGTGTTTTGCACCCTTACCCCTTTTTTAAGGGTGCACCAAGTTTGGTGGATTTTTTTCCTGCACCCCTGCTCACGCATTTGAGCAACTTTAAGGGTGCAAACTTGACCCTTTTTGTTTTCCAATGGAAGAATACTGAACCCTAAAGGACGCTCATGTCACGTTTGGGGTGCAAGGTTGTACCCTACGGTGCAAAATACCCTAATTTTTAAAAGTGTACCCGTACTTGCAACATCGTTTAAAATAACATTGTTGCTTTTTCAAATCCAATTCAAATACTGCTCCTCATACATAATGGGACAAAGAATGATACAATATAGTGGCATGCAGGAAGTTTATCATTTTTTGATGACGACTAAAACTTTTATCCACCAAGAAACTGTAGCAGAGTTTGCTTCAGTCTTGTCCTGTATGCTTGACGAATGAGGGGTAGCGTAAGGTAGTCCCACACGCACCAATCTTTAAGCCACAAGAGTGTAGCGGATTCTCCTTGAGGGGTGGGGCAGGGTAGTCCCCACGCAACCCTTGGTAATAACCAGCCTGTTTCTATTTTCATTATATCTGTCGCTACAGCTTGATTGTACATTGTGGAATAGGAGATTCTATGACTACCGTGACGTGCGAGCGCGGGCTAAGGCAAGAAAGTATCATAAATCTGTGACGTCAGCGCTGTAGACTGGTGCTCATTTTGATTGAGAACGTCGGATGTAGTCTTCTATTGACGAGACAGGAAAATAATAGAGTCCAAGCTGACTAAACCATGTTTATTGCAAAACCTTGTTTTGTTTTTTAAGCTATTTTTAAACGTCGATGAAATACAGGGATATTATCCACTTTTAAATAATTGCAAAGATTGTCTTATAATAATAAACAGATAAAACGTTAAATATGGCGTGATCTACTGTACTTAATCTGAAAGAGCTATATTAATTGAAGCGTTTAGGAGACGATATTTGGTTTAGAAGGAGAGTATTAACGAAGATGTCTATACGGCTTTACTTAGTTAAATGAAGGTAATAATACACCAAGTACAAGATATTTGTACAGATGAGTTCATCATCATCATGTAATATTTTATATATTTTTGTATTCTATGCCTTCTGATAACCAATAGCGATAGCGTGTCAACTTGCAATAGTTTACAGATCAACGAAACACACTTTAAGGCGTTTTGGTCTATCATAATCGGTGTTCTTTTATGCTACAGTCAGACAGACACTTACGTTTAGTTACGTTTTTGTTTTTTTATCCTTATTTCATCTTCTATTCTTTTACTTCTAATGTATTTCTTTGTTTTATTGGATGAACAAAACTATCACTATTTCCACTATTGTGATTTTTTTTTTTCTTT
>CALNVZ010000174.1:26822360-26858766 GCA_940671915.1 Paracentrotus lividus
AGGCGATTATAAACCTACATACGACTCTATCTAAGCTAGGCTACAACAACAACTTGCTACCACACTCACAATAACAAGATCGCCAGTTGTTGCAGCAACGATCGCCTCCAGTGGGACAGCCCCTTTAGTTTTCATCACACGATCTTTGTCCGACCACTTTTCCTTTATCCAAGACCCCTTCACACCACCTCCCCATCCGGGGGGGGGGGGGAGGAATCAATTTCCCCTTAATTTTGAGGTCTAACCTTAAGTTTAGTGGCGTTCAATAAACACTCTGAATCGTGTCAAACATCATATCCTATTACAAAATCACTTTTTTTTTAATTCAGTGGTCTCTTTGACATTTTAGGGGCAAATCGCCCAATGAACCTGTATTTCATTTTATTTTACTGCCCTTCATCTCCCCCCTCTCAAACATTTTTTTTTGTATCGGTATAGACATAATTCAAGGAAGATATGCGTTTATGGTTTATGAGTATTCCTTGACAAGACAAATAAAACAGGTTTAACTTTATCATCTACAGTAGATATGGACATGTTGCGGGAAAAACAACACACCTTTGCATGTGGAGGTAATCATTCGTGAACTACCACTTATCAAAGCCTCATGACATCCACAGAGAACTATTTAGACCAACAAAATATATAAAATTCTTATGTGGATAATGATCCTTGGGTTAAACATGACCAGACGGGTCATAGTTGTCCGGGTGAGGGTCACCCGATTAATAATAATAATAATAATAATAATGGTGGCTTCTTATTTCGCGGTCAGGTTCTTCATGCATGACGCTCATGGCGCTTTACAAAGAATTTTTTTTTACACATTATTACCCCGGTCATAGCGATTCCATTCCAGGGACAAATATTGCTCCGTTGCTGATTTCATACACAGATCGAAAGGCTAATTCATAACCCGGACTTAACACTATACCCTAAACCTAAACCTGACACAAAACCCTGTTGCAACCATAACCATAACCCTACATCTTAGACGAAATAGAGCCCGTTGAAATTGTCGTGACACAGGGTCACCTTATTTCATGTTATTTTTCTGCGGCATACAAATAGTTGTCCAGTCATGCCAGTCACGAAGATTGTTGTCCCGGTAGTAATTATCCAAATCATCAATTGCTTAGGACGTTATCGTCGAGGTACCCCAGGTAGTCGTTGTCATTAATTTTATGGTCAGTATTGGCATAGGAATTGCCATAGGAAAAAGGGGCAGCTTCAATTTTACAGTTTAAAGAATGGCAATAAACGATTTTAAGGCATGAATAAATGAAGATTGGATGGATTGCTCCGTTGTTTTTCGATATATCTCTAGGAGTGAGACAGATACATTTGATTTACCGCGCCTTCTACCAAATGACTCGTCGGGGAAAAACTGTTCTATAAGTAAGTAAAGAAAATAGGAAGGTCGTCTTTCTTGAACAACATCGATCAGTTTACTGATAAACACGTTATTTGTTTTCCATCCCGTACGCAAAAAATATTGTCTTCACGAGAATGATTGTAGTGGAGAAGAATATAATAAACGTCATAAACATGATGAAATTACGTTAATGCTGATCACCTGGGGGTAGTGCAGTGCAAACCCATGAAACAAAATGGAGGTCATAGCTGAATACTGTATATAAAATATGAAAGATAATCACTTCATGATACCTGTTTTCCTTCAAGGACAGACTAAGATTCAATAACAGCTTTCTCTTCCTTCCGTTTCGAATACTCTTGACTCTGAAATTCGAATCTAACAACCAAAGAGAATGCTCTCCAGCTGTCCCAGACTTCAAAAGCATATCCAATAGGTCGATCGATATCGATCATACGGTCACAGACATGAAATATACTCCATCGTATCGAACAAAACACGTGACATGATACTGATTTTGGCGCCGTTACGATCTTGACTTTTTTGAGCAGGTGTTTCAGAAAGCTGACTTTACACTTCGTTTTTCCGTCTGCTTGTGTGTGTGTGTGTGTGTGTGTGTGTGTGTGTTTCTGTGTTCTCTTTCACAAAGATAGATTAACGCAATCCTACAATACCGGGAAAACAATCTTTGTACGGTTTAGTGACATCAACACTTGCCTTGCTTGAAGGTCTAGTGTCAATGAGAAACAGGTGCAGAAGATGTAACAACGGAAAACATCACAAAAGCTACTGATGTTTGTGAAATTGATCTTTTTACATAAACAAAGTGTGTCGGATTTGGGTAAGCACTCGCTAGCTTGATTGTGTAAAGAACATAACTTCCAATTATGATGAAACTCTTAATTTTATATCTGTTTGCTAGTGTAATGATAAGGATGTCACTAAGTGTGTGGCTACGCTTCGATGAGCATGATGAGCTAACATATTAATGTTACATAATCATTATTTATTTTAAATCATTTTAACACGGAGCATATCTCCAAATCAAAGAAGCAAACATTGGTAAGTTAAAAGACAAGGTACAGTAAATGCGACGCGAAATTTGGCCTCAATAGTGTAGGTAACACTGTCTCATTCTTGACGATATATGTGTATATATCACGTGCTGATGAGACACGGCTAGAACTCGAGGGGACGAGCACTTCTATGCCACCTTTAGATATATGCTTTTGGTATCATTCTAAATTTATTCCCGTCTCGTTCCAAACGCAAACCCTTGTTCCTGGAGCGAAGAATGTGATACTTGTTTTCAGGAAAACACTTGAGACACGATAATAGTGACTCACATACAGCTTTTGCCAACTTTTCGAGAGGGGATCTTCACGTAATTCCATCTCGTTCAGGTACGTCAATTATTGCTGCGGCGTTCTGAAGTCTCATCTTCAAGGACACCATACCTTGTCTTACCACCTCACCAGTTTACCAACTCTCCGAACGTGACCCGTGATATTTGCCCAACAAATCAACCTGAAGCCCCCCTTCTCACTTATCTTCCAACAAATGCAAAGACGTAACGTGAGATAGTGACTGTAATTTCCAATTTCATTACGCAAACATATAATTTCTTCTATTCCGTTATACTCACAAGACAAGAAGTTGGTAAAGAACTCATTTCGTCTTCTGGTATTGAAGATGATTTGAAAATGATAGGGTTTCACTATCCTCCGGAAAATGTATCCGGTTGGTTCATTTTGAAGACTCCGGTCTTAAGAAATATAGTGAAATTGGATTCCATCGCTACAATGAATGTAGCTTCCAGCTATGTCATGAACTTGAAGATATGATACTTTTCCACATGTTTTGTATTTCCATTCTTATATTACAATATCGTCATGTTTTTGTTTATGTTTTTTTATAACTTTTTGTATTACAATGCGCACATACGATCTCATGTCAGTCGTTAGATTAAAAATATTAATATAAATACTTAAATACAATTGAGAGAAGCTATGGAAGCTGAATTAAGAATTTATATATATATATATATATATATATATTTTTTTTTTAGTAATGGCTACATAGCATTCACTTGAAGAAAACAGATTAATAACCATCCGTATGATAATGTATGATAATAGATATGCAAAGCATGTTGAGAAAATTCACAATAAATTCATGAAATATACAAATCTAAAATCTTGTATGTTGAATATAGATTTCATAATTGGAATTGTTGATGTAAATGTAAGTAAGTAAACTCCTGCTTTGACCCCCTAAAAAATCTTTTCCCCATCCAGTCAGTGATCTAAATGAAGGCTCACAAATACAATCTGCGATTATAAAGTATGTAACATGACAACAGTCTAGAAAGAATGAAGGGAGAATTTCTCTGACCACATGTCATTCACATGGTCTCTGAAAATCGATGGCAATCAATCGGAAGATGAGTGGGGGAGAGAGAATGACGGACTCTCTGTTTACATCTCCTGAAACAACATTGCAACTGAGCAATTCCATTGGTTCTTCAGGTCAGGTGACTTGTAACCTCAGTCACACTGAGCTGACACGTGACCAATGTCACGTGACCTCGGTTGGCAAAGATGCGTCGATTAATATTTCGACCGGAATAAGTTTCAAGGTGTGACTGAATACCAGGCTGCAAGACTCACCGGAGATACATTCTTACAAATTCAGTCTACAAGTCTTAAAGCACTGCATTTGCATGAAAATTACCAACAAACGAGATCATTACTAATCATTGTACAAATTCTTGCTCCACAACAGCATAATTGAGATGTCCCTGTGATTCTAGGTTTAATGTTCCTTTCGTTGTGATGTTAATGCTAGGATAAATCTATGAGCGAACTGTTAACGGTTTAGATTTAATCAATTCTAATAATGCGGCAACAAAAAACAATCAAATGATCTCTTACTTAATTGGGAAGCACTGTTTTTATTTTTAAATTCAAATTTGAGATTACGATGGTATATCATTATCATTATCATCTTTGAAAATTGATAGGGGGTTATATGTACACGATTTGAATTCCCTTTGTGCATCTTTGAATGATTTATAAAATAGCCTCAGAATAAATGTTATTTAGAGTCAGTGGTTTCATATGGGTATTGTTACTGATATCGAATTGAAATTTAATATAGAATGATAGATAGGAATATTATTGTACATTCAAAAGGGACATCTTCGGTGTCCATCTATTATAAAGAAAATGAATCTTATTAATTTGATTGACTTATTCATCATGTTCATGGAAAACGTATTTGGATTGGATTGAATTGAAATGGAAACTGAATGATAGAGTATTGAAATGTATATCTCTGAGGGCTGATGAGATAAAGGACTCTTAAATTTTGCTACTGGAAAAAAGCGCTTCCCCTTTTATTTTCGTTTTTGTTTGTTAAGATGAATAATATTGATTTCAGTTTTTTAAATGACAAGTAATCTCAAGAATTCTATTCGTATAAATCCAGTAAAAAATAGGCTATATCATATCATACTTTAACAATTAATCAATTCATCAATCATTCAATAATCAACTAAGTAATTTTCAAATAATATAGTGACAATGAAGCGATATCATGATATCTCCGGTTCAAACGTGTGGGTAAGCATACATGTATCCCATCTGCTACAGCGTTATGATATCAGTTAAAGTACTACAAATAAAGGTATTTCTTAGACTGTAATACAAACATGATCATATATGGGAGAGACCATGTATTTACGAGTGATACGAGAATATTATCCCTTTTCTTTCTTGAAAAGGACTCTTGCGAAAATACCTCTATGCCATTCTTTCCATTATTATTACCATGGATACCTTGGCATATGGATGACTTCTAACCGTATCCTGCTATTGAATAGCTAACCTTTTCATTTCGAACAATAACATACGAAGCAGGGAGGAGTATTAAATGATTTTTCAAGGAGCAACGCGAATGAGATGGAGAAGTAGAAATGCCAGGGATAAAGAATTGAGAGCATAATAAACAAACATGAAACGAGATTGTAGAATCAAGGAAAGGACGAGAATGATACGGCTTTCATAATGGTTTCATGGTATTCAAATTTTCGGTTTCTGTAAATAAGGTTGCGTCAAATTCACCCCGCATGAAATATAAGCAGAATATTGTTTTGAACTACACAAAAAAAAATTGGAGGTTGATACTATACAATGTACATTCTAGAATAATCGATTCACATAGAATATCATAAATAATCCATTCCACCTATTACCCGTGCAGACCATTAAAATCACAATTTGTATACCTCTACATAAGATAATGTTCATTGTTTATGAATTATTCAAAGGCAATCATTTTATAATAATTCAAAATTGATTTGTGGTTTCTGAAAGTGGGATTGCATTTAAGTTGCAATTTCCAGTTGGGGTCTAGTGTGAAGCACAAGAACTATCGCGGGGCTGTGAAATATTTTCAACATTGTCCACTGAGAATGTTGAAGTAGCATTCACAAAATGTCCATTAAAAATCATGTAAATTGGGTATAAAACCAGTTCTGCCATTTTGTGGCCAGTGTATATCTATACAGGGAAGTGCTATCTTCTTTTTGGACAGTTTAACAGAGGATCACTGTGACAAGTGAGTGAAGGAGAGATGGAATTAGAATAAACCACAACTCACTACGCCCCATATAAAAGCCTCATGTAGGTTTTGGTCAGCAAGAAGGTTGGCCTCTAAACCAAAATTCAATGTCGCCTCCCTTCTCTTGTTAACCGTCTGTCAAACAAAGAGAGCTATCTTACTAAAACCCCATTTTGGGAATTGCATAATATTTATGTCTTGATGAATAGCGCGGGGTAAGATTCTAACTTCACCGAGTAATTTATTTCATTGGTGTATATATTTAAAAAAAAACCTACATTGTAGAATTTTACAATGAATTACCGGCAACTCTGATGTACGGTAAATAATAGCACATTTTACGGTATTTTCCTATAGCTAGTGGGAGTTTACAATTATTTACTGTTAGAACTGTAAAATAAATTTACGGTAAATTATCGTGCCGCAGAGTTGCCGATAATTAGTCATTAAAACAACTACAATTTTTTTTTCTATTTCTTTTTAACAGTGTTACGTCAATCATAAAACGGTCCATCCAGATACGTTGATTCTCTGTACAAGATTTCCGTAAGTCTGCAGGGAGTGGCTGATTATGTGGTATGCTGTATAATTGCAGGGATTTAATCGGTTGCGTTGCAGTAATCATCAGAAGTGCGACCCTCTAGCTTCACCACAATCAAATAATTTGATTAGAAACTAGTCAAGGAAAAGGTACCTGGTTTGTCATGCTCGTGTTAATGTCACGTGCATGATACCTATTTTAGGCACACGCTAAAAAAGACAGTATTCGTTTAAAATTCGTATAGAAAAACTAAATGTTTTCCAGGGGTACTTGTCTGCGAACCATTATGCATAATAACGATTGAAAGCATTTTTGCAAAGTTCTGAGGTATCAAATTGAAACAATTTTCGTTATCAACAAACGTATTAGGACAACTGCCGCCCATAAATAGGGTTAGGGTTAGGTGTAGAGTTAGGGGGTAGATTTTTGGCGGGGGTAAATGTCCGTAGGGTAATTGTCCAGGGGGTAGTTGTCCTAGAACCATCAACAAAACTTTCAGTGGTATGTTTAAGATATAACTATATTGGAAGATTAGTATTTCTCTTTGAATTTAAGTTTTTTTGGGGGGTGTGGATGATGCTTCATGAATATTTGGCTAAAATAAGAAATGTGAGGAAACAAACCAAGCGCAAGAAGGAGAGTGAAAAAAATTTTTTTCTCTCTCGAAATATCAGAAAAATTTCAAATTGATTAGAAAATGACAGTGGATATATATAGAAGCAATATCGACGGATCATTTTCAAGACATCGTGCTTAGAACGAGATATAGTTTCATTTGTCTAAATGTGAAAAGCAACCCTATCGTATCTCTTTGGCGTGGCATGCTGTTTGGTAAAGTAAACTGGTTGGTGCTAGCTAACCTTGCCCTCATAGCTCCTCCAGCCTCCCCTCTCTCTCCCTCTCTCTGACACTACCAGATCTCTCCCATCCATATAACTAATAAAACATTTAGTACCCTACATATTAGATATAATTCAGGAATAATTCAACGATGCACGGGAAAGATTTTCAATAGAATCTGAGAAGCAAGAAAATTGTATTTTAGTGTGATTTTCTATTCATTTCATATATTTCAGCTTCCAAATGGGCTACATGCCGTATTTTATCCTTTTATATCTCTCACTTTGTATGTAATTTCATATGATTTTTAATTATACGGAAAAAACGACAATCAAGTCTGTACTCTAAGGGGAAAATAATTAGAATTGACCTCCCCTTAATCATTTGTTAATTTCAGTTCGTTTGCTTGAGCTAAAGAGGAAATCGTTCTTTAAAGATGACAACCTCCTTAAAAATCTCACAGAGAAGGAAAAGAAACAATAGAAAGTTGCAGACAGACTTCAAAGTTCAGCCACACAACCACACTAAACCCGAACTAATCGATAACTTGCCACTTGTGCTTATGTGTTTTCTATTTTTGTTATCTTGTCAGTCTCGACGGTACACTGCGATGTGACTTGGGTAATGGTTGCAGTAAGGATCGCATAATTGTGTTGTTACATTCTGTTCCGTTCAAGTTTCGGGGCAATGTTTTAACGTTTATGTAATCGAGACGCTAATTCAAGGTAGACTGTTTTATGATGATGCCAACTCGGATCTTGTTATATTTATCCCAATATATTCTCATTGTTTTGATCTTTATTTAGCTTTGTTAGAGGTTGTTTAACGCTTTTTAGAAACTAGTGGTACATTTTTTTTAAAGGAACGACGAATTGATTTAGATTTTAAACCAACACAATTTTATGATGGTAACATGTCTTTGTATAATGTTCACTGGTTTCTTTAGACTTTCTTTACACAAGCTCAGGTCATTTCTAATAATTCAGAAATGCCTGTTATTAAAATATATGATTCTTTTCAGCGAAATTTGACCTCTCCAAGGACATTTCATGCCCTTCTTGAAACAATTACGGGATAATAATAGGATACCTATTTTTTTGTCCAAAACAAAGCAGGCTTTTATTTTAAATTAACGACTTGCCAGCCCAATTTCGATTGCATTCAAATCTAGTCGAGTGCTATCTGAAGGGCGGAAGGGCGCTGAAGCAATCGCCATAAAATGTCAAATGGAAAGCTTTTATATTCCAAGGACTATTTAGAATACGAGAGATCATCGAAATTATCTGCATAACAATGATCCGGAATCCTTTTCAATCAACAAAATGTGTATTCTCTTTTATTTTCATCGAAAGACGACTCGCATAATAATTGGGAGGCATTTGAACTCAGGTTAAGGTGAACTAGAGGGGGTGATTTTTTATAGAACCATTTTTATCTCTATCCCTGTTGTGAAAATCCCGTAAATGTTTTAACACCAATGCATGATGGTGGTATATTATCACTTTACTGACGACTATTTGTGATCGGTATATCTCTTCACATAGTACACTAGAATACCACGTTACTGCTGATGCTTGATAGGAGCAGCTTGGGTTAGAACAGAAATTGCAAGAAATCATGGACCCAATCAATACGGCCTCCCTTTAATACGTTACCATGGTGACCATATTACCATACCCTTGTTGACAATGGTGACTTACAAGCGCTTTATTTTTTCTCCAAAGCCTTTTCATCCTTTAATTCATATTTTCAGAAGAAAAAATGAAGAAAAACCTCCTGCAGAAGACCGTCCACAAAGTAGTTCATATCATTTTGATAATAATATGAGCAATTTCTTATTGTGTATTTAACAAGAAATGTGTTGTTAAATTATATTTTAAGTTATGATTACAATACTTCATGTTTTAGGCTTTATCGTTTCATCACTATCACATTTTAACCAGCGATGTTATTCCTTAGTTTATCTCTCCATTTGAAAATATGGTTTATAATCTCAAGAACAATCAAGACAGACAGACAAGTGCATCTAAAACAGATATAATCATTGTCGTGGAAATCCTGATCGGCACTAAGAAAAAATCACCAAGGTTTTTAATCACATTGTAAATAAAAAAGAATGTATAATTCTAAATTATTGCGCACTCCATCATTACGCATTGTTATACTGACCTGTAGGCATCTGTTTGAACGTGCTTAGCTTGCCGAAAGATCAATTGACCGACATGCTTTACAGAGTAAATGTCAGTCGATTTTGAAAAAAGAACCGTGAAATTCAATTTCATGAATACTCAATACAAAGGAGGTATTTTCCACTTGGATTATTCAGTTTGTTCTTATGATTCAAGGTCTTGAATTAACAAGTGTGCACGTCAATCAGATGGATTTTCTTGACTTTCAAGATGGAAATAGTCCTGAATAAAATCAGATTGCAGACATCGCTTACGACTATTGAGCCTTGCCCAAACAGTCTAGTAAAAAACTATTCACCGAAAATCACATGCTGCTGAAACACCTTCAACAAAGTTTACTCGAAGGAACTGTGTGATTTATTTGCTATACTGAGCTAAACTGAGAAATCATGAATGGTTGAGTTTAAAACTTTCAGATAGACGAAGAAGACGGGTTTCCTTCCGAAAGAATAATTCGAAGACACGGTTAGGAAGTGTTGATAAGACACTGCTTGAATGCCGATTTCGTGTCAAATCTTCGCCGAGCAGTTCGCTCGCTCGTCACCGCATTGAATAATGCGGAAACAACTCGTCTTTTGACACGCGAAATGCCAAATATAATTTTTTTTTTTTCACTGAATGAAAAAGGGGAATGTGTTAATTAATCTATTTTATTTCACTATGCTCACAGTCAAGTATAAAAAAAGATTTACGAAATGTCACGTACTTGATAATCCAATATGACCTGGTTGCAACCTTTCTCTTGAAAGAATCAATTAACTGAAATTGTGTGTTTATCACAATAAACATAACAAAATTCAATCACGTGATATTTGACAAATATTTTTTAAAGTTTATCAAAATAAAACATCCAGATATTTTGGCCCCACCCACGCCCCTAAAACTTCAATCCCTATTTTGAAAACTACATATTGAAAATTTAATAGAAAATTTCCAGCTAGTGCCTTCTCCTTATTTTTGACATGTGCAGGCTGCGCCCCTAATTCTTGATCCACCGCTGACATTGGTTGATAACAGGGTGTTTTCGAACATAGACTTGCCACCTGAAAGAGGTTTAGAGTTAAAAAATGGGAGCTTTGGACAAACAATTATAATAATGGTGGCTTCGTCACACGTGACTCTGAAACCTCTCCCCGCTGCTTGTTGTAGTGGACTGTCGGCTGAGAAGACGCATTTCAAGTTCTCAATACTATAGTACCGGCACCTTAATGCGTTACGAGCTTCACGCGTAAAGAGGAAACCCTGTGTAAATATTTGAAATAAATAAATAAAATAGAAATAAACCATTACATGATTATTAATATAATTATTTAACAAGTTCTTCTATTCTTTACCTTTAAACCTCGTGGAGACGGTACGTCAACACAAATCGAAAACCCTCTATTAACAATGATTAGAGTATGCGTTCCCAGTCTGAGGTAGTTATAGGGCGCAGCGTATACATGCTTCGTTTAAAACTTTTACGACCTTTCACAGAAAAGACTGAGAATTATGTCAGGAACGTGTCAAAAGCCTACGCTCGATTTCCTTCTTAAAAAGGCGTCGATGTCTGGTGACGGCTGACATTGTTTCATGCCTATTCATTGGAGGCTGTGAGTTCTTGTGAACGGGGGTATTAATACAAGGAGAGCATCCTTTTTCACACCTTCTACGGTCTGCGCAAGCCGACCGCAGATGGTAGAGCTTTGTGACTTTAATCGACTTCATCCAGATCAGGGTATATCAATATAAATACAACCAAGTTTCGATAACAATACACAGTATAAGGTGTTATTGGTTCTGAAATAGTAATTGATAAGTACATCACATTTATTTCAAATGCAATGCTAGAGTCACATAGACACTGACTTTTAGTTATATTTTTGTTTTTTAATCCTTATTTCATATTCTGTTCTATAATTTCTAATGTATTTCTTTTTTTTATTGGATGAACGAAATTATCCACTATTTTTACTGCTGACTATGATGGGAAGGCATCCGTGGGGATCCGCAGTAATGCTGCAGTCACACAGACAATTACGTTGAGTTACGTCCCGTTGCGTCCCAAAATTATTTTCTTTTCTGCGGATCCCCACGGATGCCTTCTCGGCATAGTGAGCAGTGGAAATAGTGAGAAATTCGTTCATCTAATAAAACAAAGAAATAAATAAGAAATGATACAATAGAAGATGAAATAAGGATAAAACAACAAAACGTATGCGTGATTATGTGTGGTTCTTTTCAAGTCATATTTTCTCGTAACGGAATGAGAAACCGCGCGTATTATGATGGAGAAAATGAAGAAATCATTCACGGTCCACACAATCCATACAGGGCTTACCGAACGTTGACTTGTGATTTGACAGTAATAAATCTGCATGGAACTAACATTGTATTGAAATATGGAGTTCCTATACTAAAGCCGCACATTATTCACGGTTATAGAACATTTTGTTGCTAGACAGATTTAATTTTACGGCGGTTATGGCAACTACAAACCCGTCATTAATTAATATTCCTTCAACGCGTTCATGAAACTTTATTCTGCGATAAAGCATACAGAGAGAGAGAGAGAGAGATAGAGAGAACGAAAGAGTGGGAGAGAGATAGAGACGATATAATAGGTATATGAATAAATGGGTGGTTGTGTGTAGAGGTGTGAGTATGGGCTATCAACAGACTGCGGGAAATAGAGAGATAGAGAGACGGGGAACATGAATGAGTGAGTGCGTGTGGGAGAGAATGGGATAGTGTGTGTGTGTGTGTGTGCTTTCTTGCTTGTATGTGGTTTTATTTGTATGTGAGTGAGAGAAATGGAGAAAGATAAGTCGAATGATGAATGATGTTTAGGAAAAGGGAAAGAAATGTCCAAAATGAAAGTGTGGGTGGAAGTGTGTACGGTGTGTATGAATTAGAAACTGAAATAGTATGTGTGTGTGTGTGTGTGTGTGAGAGAGAGAGAGAGAGAGAGATTGAAGAGGGCGTTTTATATTTGGGAGATGAGGGACAGAAATGAGTGTGTGGGTGTGGGAGGATGTATAGTTCACTGGTATGTGAGCTTGGGAGCTTATGAAAGGGAGTTAGGTTCCGAATCTGTTTTCCTTCAAGATTTATAAGACAAATAATATCGGCAAGTTACTTGATCTTTTTTATAGTAATAACAACAATAAGTCTTTGTGTGAATTTTAGCAGGTGTTTTACAACAACGCAAAGCTAGAAATCAAAACTCATTAACGTTATTTTGACCTACACTCATACACATTGCCGATAGCACAGGTTAGCTTTCGTTTCGTCATGATTTGCAGAGCGCCACCACGCGGTATAACTATTAACCCCAACCATAATTTGATCTATTTCCCTTTCTACCTTTTGATGTATGACATAATCCCGGGATAATTTTTCCACCAGTATAAAATCCAACACCATACTCAGGTGATAAATAGTAATAATATTAATTGCCATTTTTACCTCCCCATTTCTGTCAAAATTGACGCTTTTGGCGCATGGTTTACTATCGTCACAAGAGATAGTAAGGTTTACCTTTCTATACATAAATTTAGACCATTATTAATTAACACGTTTAAACTTTAAACAGAGTGTCTGTCCTAATGGTACACGAAAACAGTAATTCTTCAGACTGTTTACTTACATCGGGCCAGAAATATAGGTTAAAAGCGGGAATCGTAAGCAAGTAAATTTGCGTTTACACGACACTTATTTCGTTACTCCAACAGGTTAAATTAAACATGTTTAGATGACGAAACTTTCATGATAATCCTGTTTTAATGTGGAGGAGATTTTGTCTAAACAGCATTAACCTCTACATATTATACAAGTTTCCTGAGTTAACCGCTACAAAATGAAATTAAAAACACAAAAATATAGAGAATACTAATATTTATAAATGATGCACTATTTCGTAAGACCATAAACATTCCTTTTCTTCAGGAATTTTTTAGGTGATTATATATTGTCGACTTTTCACATCGCTTATTATTATCGTCACCGAACAAACGCAATGACGTCTAAAATGAATCGAATTGTATTCAATATCTTCGAGTTAAAAGCGGTTTGTGTTTAATCAGACTTAAAAGCATTTAGATATAATGAGACTTAAGTTAAACTTGGTTTGATATGAAGAAAATTTTCTCTATTTTTGTGCTTGGATAGACTAAGGACATATAATATGGAAGCAGCCTTTTTTTTCCTAAGGTGCGATCACTTCCACTTGTTGTTTGAACATACCCTTTTCATTTAAATCATATCGATATCTTGATCAAACAGTGTGCTAAGTGACATGGTAAATAGACTGAGACAGGTCCTGTTTTTCTGCTTCCGCGATCTATATCACTCCCATCTCGGCAGAATTGATTCCTTGGGAAGAAATTTGCTTCAGGACAGAGGCACAGATTCTACAAGAAGGAATTGTGTAGAGGTATGGTCACGTGGGTATGGTTCGGTGTAGACTTAATAATAAAAACCGAAATGGAAGATATTGGTTTTGTTACTTGACTTAAACCGAGCTAAAAAAAACACGATCTTCCGGATTATGTTTTGAGGAGAATAAGGAAAATTATTTAAACGCAACACACATAATCAATCTACCTCCACTAAAGTTATTCAATTCTTTAGCCATTTATATGCAAATGAATCGTATAGTTTTATACTATCTAGAAGTAACTGTATATTTTGACACTTAAACACTTCTGCATGGTAATCTTTTTTTTCTCTTGTAAAACAAATCTACGACCAATTGTGTATTTTTTTCCCCATTCGAATCGATGTTGCCTTTGAATACATTTTCTTTTTCTTCACTTTAGGAAAGTCCATAAAAAGGAATGTAAAATGAGGAATATCCCCACTTCTGGTAGGCACCAGTAGCATTAACTCGTTGCATGAAACGTGTTAGTAATTGTGCATGGAGTAGCCAATGCAATGGAGAGTAAGAGCATGGACTTATAACCTCTGATATATAAGGTTATACGTCCATGGTAAGAGTAAGGGTTAAAACTTGACCACGGCTGGACACAACATCAAATTTTTCTACATCTGTGGGTCATCAACTGACCTGTATACGTTTCACTCGAGTGTCGAGAGTGCATGCAGGTCACGCATATACCCTGAAGAAACGTCAAATTTTAATGAAAAAAAATGACAGTTTCCAGTGATACATATTTCTTTCACTTACCGACTGACCAGTAAGTATATATAGGTACCCTATAGAGTCAAAAGTTCAAATAATATAAATGTAAAGCCAGAAAGAAGACTGAATCGGTTCGATTGAACAAGCGATAAAGAGGATATAAAATGATCGTATTGAATGTATGTTTTTATGGTAGAAGATCGGGAAAAAAAAACAAAACAAAACAAAACAAAACAAAAAGGCAAATATTATTGTTGGGAAAAGATATTTTTTGATTTTCTGAACTCTCCAATGTTTCATGTGTGCTCTGTAATAATAATTTTAAAAAATATATATAAAAAAAAACAAACAATGGATCAAAATGACAAGGGGAAGTACTTTAAAATATTTTTTCCCCTGCCGATATCGTTGACTCTTTGCTGCAAGGCGACTTGTGTCTCGTTTTGATACGAAGAATCACATTTGAACAGTCGCTGGAGAAGAAAGTTAGAAAGACGATTAGTTACAACGAGTACAAACGCACGAACATTAATACTGCATGGACAGATAATAGAGAAAGTCCAAGAGAGCAGATTACTCTGTAATTACTGCATATTTATAATAAGACGCAATGAGTTCGGAAAAGGACATTCACTTGGGCATCATTGTACTGTTGTTCATTTTTTAAAAATATATATCAATAAAAGTCAAAAGACAATTAATACGCATGCAATTAAGATACAAATGACGAAAAATATGGATGGATAACAATGTATAAGTTAAACCGAACATTGCTCGTGGCCATCTTTGAAGGACAAGGCACAGTTTTTAATAAGGCACATATCCGTTGAACTATTCGCGTGGAAAGTGTAATTAACTCATCACTTCATCATTAAATGTATGACCGAGATTCATTAAAGTGAAACGAGACTTCATCTAAGCGAATACGTTAAGCACCAAGACCTTCTTATGTATTTCCCAAAGGAATATATAACACTTGTACTACGATCAGGAGTATCTGTGCCCCATTTGGTTAAATAACACCCGTATTTCCTTTACATATGGAGTAAACAAATTAAATTTCTTTGAGAAATTGAGACGTGATACTTTCATTGGGGAATTTGGCATGGTGTTTAAAATTTGAGATTTTGAGGAAACAAATATAAACATTTTGATATATACATTTGTTTAAATGATGAACAATGGTTTAATTTTACTTTTAACTATTGAAGATACGTTCGTAAGAAGAAAGAAATATGACGTATAAATATGCGATTCGAAATTTGAGCAAGGAGGGATCATGAAGTAATTAATTAAGATTGATGTGATTAAAAGGTTCATCATTTGCCGCTTAATCATCCAATCTGTGATCTCCCTACAATGCAAATTGATTGCGTTGGTCCCACACGTGAAAGTATTTTACTGTGCTAAGGTATGATCCTCTAATAAATATCGCAAACGTTGTCTGGGTAAAATTGTGGTACGTTTAAATAATGAAATAAAAGAAGTTTTACATTTATGATGCTATACAGATGTATATTATTATTATCAATATGATAGCAATATATTTTCATTGTATTATAATAATGACCAATAGTGGTGTCACCATATTTTTGACCATTCATTGATGTTTTCTATTTGTGTAATCATTTTCTTAATGTCACGATAGAGTAGATTATTCCCCAAGAAACACTGACTAAAAATATTGACAAATAGAACTATCACTTATAAGACTTGAAAGTTCTATAAAAGCCTTGTGTTGTCCAAAAGTAAGCAGTTTGACGTATCTGAATTGCAACATTGCCCCCGCGCCTGATAAATTTGTTGTCTTATTTGACTTAAGCAATATACCCATGTACGGTACCGTCGCTACATTGATGTAGAATCTACGAGGAAAAGTTAATTGAGAAATCTAACATCCAAAACATACGAAAAACAATTCATTTCATCCACTTGCCTCTCATTATATTAGTTCTGCAATTCGTTTTATTTACTTACGTGTATTTCGCCATGTAGCAGTGGAACATGCACTTTGTCGTCTGAGTAACCTTTTGCGTTTTTAAGTTCACGGGCAATTGGATATTAAAGGTATAATGAAATGAAACTGTACTTCACCAAGTCACGGTTGTTTTTGTTGGTGATCTGTACTCTGCTTTTATGAGGGACTGGGTTTTTGAAAGCTAAAGAAGATAAATGTATGGGACAGTGTATCATGAACCATGTATTGCTTGGTGAATGGAATTCCAGAGCGCAAGATCGTTGAGTTTAGAGAGTGGGTGGTGTGGGAGATTTGATACTTATTCCTCTTTTATTTTGCTATTCTAAAAGAGGAGGGGTACATGTTGAATCTTAACAAATATGAGATGAAGAATTTATGCTTGTTATTGACACTATGAACACTCGTTAATGACATAGTCATCAATTTGAACAAAGATTTTCTATAAAACACAAATTTATAAATTATGTAATGATGAGGAATTGATGCAAGTTCAGTTAATAAGGCACTTGCGAGTGAATGCATCAGTTTTTTTGTTTTGTTTTTTTTTTTTTTTTTTTTTGGGGGGGGGGATTTAAAAAGAGTACCAAAGAACCTTGACAGGAGGATAACGTGCAACACAAGTGAAGGGATGATAATGACCAATTGATCTGGGCCCATATTCATAAAACCTTCATAGGCCTGGTTATCACTTAACTGTGTATTGCTCCTTATGTAATTAGTTGACAACTAGCTTTAGTAAGGTTTTATGAATATGGGCTTGGTTACTATTGTTGACAATCACAATTTCGTAGTGGAGATACACATTGATTTTTTTCTCAAATCGCATCACTCGAGATCAATAAGAACTTACTCTTTATTACTATCAATTATCTAAGTTACTCGCATTACCTAATTTCAGAAAGCTTTTAAAATTCGTGTAAACAAGGTTTGTGCTAATTCAGTTCATAACTAAGTAGTTCACTTATAGGCCTATTCGCATGTGGGCGGGATAATGCGTATCTCGCGCTGCAGAGCAAAAGACACAGCCGACACATAGCGAAACACCGATGCTTGGGCGTCGTTGTATTCTTTTGATGAAACAAATTGAGTCGAACTTCCGTAAACATCCACGGCTTGACGGGTATCCGCTTCCTATCGATTCCGTGGTCGACCAGGGCCCACGATGAATATTTTCGCGCGGCAAGAACCGGGACTCGGGATGATGATGCCAGGGCTAAATCATTAACCTCGTCACCCCATCCTCAAAACTACGCCAGTGCGTGCGAATCAGTGAATCAATGTAATACACCCTAAAAGTATTTGCGTGAAAATGGGGTTAACAAAAAAAAAAAAGAAAAAAAAAAAGAAAGATAGTAACAAGTGGGTAGGTTCAACAGTTCAAAGGCCACATATTTCTGTAATTTCCATTCTCGATATCCCCAAATTTAAAAGCGTGTTTTCTTTCTACTCCTTCGAGTAAAGGCTGATATGACAATGATATTTGGTTAGACGACAAGGAGGGCAATGAGGAGGGGGGGGGAATGAAGATATCCCCTTCCCTGGGGAAAACGAAACACGAGAAGACCCCACATAGGGCGGTGTATTTTGTCAGTCATAGATACTCGATGAAATCGCGTCACAGGTGTTGAGTTCGCTTCTGGAGCCTATAACAGGAAAGCCCTCCAAACGAAACAGAGTGCAATGTTTCTGTTTCGTATCTCCTACGTACGCCACAGACGTTTGCATATTCAAGACTTGGGCATGTTACGAATGTTATCTTAGCAGAAAAAAAAACTGGTCTTGGAAGGATGCAACAAAGGTATCAGACGCAATGTAAGAGAAGACAACAGCAACACATTCAAACTACAAGCAATCAACTTTTTCAATAACCAAGATTCAAGCAATAAGGAATAACTAGGGACATTGCAAAAGTTATAATGTTACCTTGTCATTTGAACAAGCAAAGTGATCTAAAGTTCTTCCAAACATCAAAATGCATACACCAACCTTCCAAAGAGACGGAATGTTTTATCATTCAAGAATTTCATAATAGCCATATTAATTTTACACATCGTAATATTCTTTGAGACAAAACAATAGTTTTTATTAGCCATTGTTGCTTTTATTTTTAACTACTGCTTCAATTTATCATTATTTTTTAAGCTTACAAACTTATTCACAAGTCAGGCTAAGAGCTCAAGTAGATTCGGCTTGATAATTAATTTTCATTATGCCATGAACGCTTCCCCGTTCTCTTGCACTGCATGCTGTAGAATTAGGAGTGTTTTGCTCGGCAAGTGCAAGTATAGGGTTAATAAATGCAGATACCCTAAACGAGGCCAAGTGGTCATTCGATAGAGTACTCAGATGCACTAATGGTAACATATTCTAACGGTTCTATCGACGGACTTTGCTCTGACGATTTCACAACCCCACTCATGGGTTTGCATCTAATCGATCTCTCATTCCCTAATAAAATAAGGAGACAGTCTACTTATAAAGTAAATGAACCTATCAACTAAAGTTAAAGCACCTTCTCAATATTTTGACACCCATACATGCATGTCTTTTGACAAGGGTCGAAACTTAAAATAGACGAATGAGAGATAAGGACGAGTTGTATAAAAAGGTGTTACATGTCTGTACATTATGATCCGAAATGAGTGATAATCTTTAACAAATATATATTTGTTTCATGAGAAAACTGTAGCAACCCATAGATGGAAAAATTCGGGTAGGTGACGACGAAAAGGCACTTCATTATATTTGGGGCTTGTCCGGGAATCGAACCCGGGACCTCAGGAAAAAAAAAACTTCTAGCAAATACAAGAATCTGTAGTCAACAGCGTCATTAAATGAATTTATTAAATCCATCCCTTAAACCTTTTTGTTGACACAATTATCTTGAGAGATTCAACTATTAAGAAGGGATAAACATTTTAAAACAGCTTTATATTCACCCAGTTTTCATGCTTCGATGAAAAGCAGAAAAAAACAATAACAAAGTTTAGAATGTTCTATTTTTGTAAGATATTGATATGCGGGAATGAAAACATACATCCCTGTCTTGGAAACGATCGATTGCCTCTTCTTTTGTATAAAATACACTTCTATTAACATACATCTGCTCAAAGAAATGAATATTTCTGATATTTAATGTTTTACCATACACTTTATTATCAGCGCTCAATGTTTACATTTTAACTTTGTGATGTTTCTGTTTGTGTCGATGCCGAGACTGCGTGTTCTGTCGAGTTTCAGGTAAATTGATTCGTTTCCAGTAAAAAGCCAATGCATTAGTCTCCATTTCCAACCGAACGTAACATCTGTATATTATTGATTAAATAAACAATCACTTCACTCGCAAAAATGCTCCGGAGAATGACACTACCCGACACCATATATTGCAGTTGTCCATTATCTTCCCATGCAATAGACATTTCATGTTAATCATTAAATGAAGCAGTCAACCGACAGTAAGATCTTTCTTATTTTGGGTTATTGATGAAGAAAAGTTCTCCATTTTAGATGTTCTGTCAGAAATCTAGTAATGAAGGCATCATTCACTATTAACCTTCTAAAATCTATTTCTTTTTAACAGTAACCCTTTTCCAGTGGTGTCAGGTTTATCATATGTATTTTCAAATATGCTTTCAAGGTGTAACGTCACTTAATTAATTAATCAGAACATTAAAGGAGACTTGGATTATTCGTGCCCTAAATTCACGGCATGCACTGTAAAAAAAAAAAAAAAAAAACAAATAAAAAAATAATACAGCAAAGTGATGTCAGCAGAGTCGCCATACAAAAATGTAATTTATAAAACAGTTTTGTTGTAAATTTACCCTCTAAAAATTTATGAAAGAGATGGAAAAAAATCATTAGAGTTCCATATAGCTTACGTATTTGGGTAAAACGGAACAAATGTGTTACTCCTGATGTATATTTTGTATTCTCATGTAATTAAATGCAGGAGAAATTTACAACAAAAAATGTTTTTTTAATTACATTTTTAATGGCGACTCTGCTGACAGCAGATTTGCTGTAAAAATGATTTTGTTGTAAAGCGCTTTACAACAAAATTATGAATATTTGGTTTTCTGTTTAAATAAGGAAAAATGGGAATACAGCAAATACGTTGTTTTGGTAAAATGTCAAGGATAATCTTCGGGAAGAGCAAGAACGGGCACGGCAAACACTGCAACTAAGCATTCATACTGTATTATCCCTTTGTTGATAACTTTGGTAAAGAAGGAAAGAGAATTCCTACAATATTACAATGAGATTGATGGAAGATTGGACTTTTAGACTCCATTGGTATTTGCAAGGACTATCATGTTTCTTTGTCCAAGTCTATTGTATAGATCAGTCAATGCAGCTGATGAGCCGGATAATGTTTCTGACCCTGTTTCTTATTTCATGTCACGTGATCTGTGATTTGTGTGATTATTTTGTCTGTCTGTCTATATTTGGTGTCTCTTTCTTTCTTTCTCTATTGCGTCGCTCTGTCACTCTCTCCCAGTGTGCTCTAGCTCTGGTCTACAGCTCTGCTGAATATGCTGCTCAAGCGTGGTGCAGGAGCACACACACCAAGAAGCTGGACGTGCACTAAATGACACCATGCGTCTGATCACTGGATTGCCTTCGCCCAACACCAAGTGATCTTCTTCCAGTCCTCGCTGGAATTGCGCCACCAAGACTACGTCGCGAGCATCTAACAGACAAGCTGACAACCAAATCTTGGCTGATGATGACCACCTCTTGCACAAAATAACGACAAATTCCAGGAACATAGGTCGACAACGCCTCAATCACGCCGACCTTTCTCCCGATATGCAGCCGCCTCAGCAGATCAGAGTTCAGTCTCATCCAGGAATGGGAAAAGAGCTGGGAAGAGACGATTCGCCCACGGTAGTTTACTACTCCCTTGGCATCAAAGCTCCTGCTGGCTCTAATCTACCTCGGAGGGAGTGGGTAACACTCAACCGGCTACGAACTGGGGTTGGCAGATTCACTGCCAACATGCACTGATGGAAGCTTCGCGATTCACCAGAGTGCATCTGTGGTGCAGATGAGCAGACGGCAGATCACATTATTACAGCTGCCCTGACTCCAACCACCTGATGGGATGACTGACCTAACAAGCCCAAATGATGCACAAATCAATTGGCTTACCCAACTTCGAGAAATAGCCTGACTTACAACACTACTACTTACTACTATAACTCATACGAAAGAAGAAGAAGACTCTCTCCCAGTCTCTTTTATGCAACTATATTTCCATCATATACATTCCTTGCTACTATCTTTTTGATCACAAAAGTAATAAAATAAATAAATTAATTAATAAATACTTGCTCCGTTTTTATCTTCCACGCGTTTCTCTGGCCTCTCGTCCCCTCCATCTCTCCTTTTATCCATTTCTGTCTCTTCACATGCTTCTCTCTTTCCATCCCTACCTCTTTTCAACCCCTCTCGGGTGTTCTAACCCTATCGGGTATCACTCTATTCGTACGGCGCCTCCTCACTCGTCCATTTGGTGCCCTACTATCGTAATACCTTTGATATGCTAGCCTTTTTGGCAAGGTGCATGAGGACGAAAAGGGCAAAGTGAAAGGTTTTAGGAACAAAGCTCGATATCCGTATTGAGCGCTATGGGGCCAAAGATCTACGACAATGCCATGCATAAGAACACTAATGTGTTGATGAAATATGTCAACTCTCTTGTCGACGACAAATCGCGGAGAGCCTGAAGGAATTGTTATAACCACATCACATACCCTTTAGTATGAACAATAACAAATGATTTGACCCCCTTCAAGACGACAACATAGCTTTACTTTGTCGAATTATGATATTCTGGCGATGTCCATTTCCAAGAAAAAAACATATCTACCAAGCGTTATGCCGAGCTGGCCATGCGGATTATCCATAATAATGTAGCTCGGGAGAAAAATCCTGGAACCCCTTAAGTTTAAACTTTCGGGTTACCTCACTTTAATCACGTTCATAAGTAGTTATTAACTTTCTTGCCTATCAATGGACAACAAACACAAACATAATGACATCAGCCTTGAACCATAAGTTCAACATGCCACAATGCAGCGGCCATGTTCGGACAGATACATTACATCGGAGCCTGAAAACCCAACTCCACTTTTAATCACGGGGAGGCAGCGATGCAGGTATACATTCCGATTGAAAGAATGTAACGTTAGACAAGACCATACAGAATTCTGCTTTTTAGATTGATATTACCAGGTTCGTCACATGGTCATTCTCATTCCACATAACTCTCAATCAGAATCGAAGTTAAAGGATGTATATCCTATTTGCAGGCTTCAGAAAAAGACTAGAAAAGTTGGTTACCCCTGGTCAAAAAACCAAAACATGTACTTTCCTTAATATAAAGATCTGATTAATGATTTATATAACTACCCATTTACTTCCTTTAATCAAGGTTTGTGGAAATAAATAGAATGCTTCGAAGCAAAAGTGACCTCATGAAAATAAAATCTTATGCCAGTGCTCTATCGGGAGTGGACTGTAAATGGCTCTTTCAAAAGAGGTTTGCGATCAGCTAAAAATTTGAAAGAACAAAATCTTATTTGTTACTGGACAGTCTTTTAAACAAAAATCGCATGTAAAAATGACCTTAGATATTTTGCAGTTGGTAGTGAACTTACGGAGACCAACATCAAGATCTGCTATTGCATGGTATTTGCCTTTATATCCACACACTATACCAATCACACACTTTATTCTATCAGAGCACGTTGCGCCAAAGGGCATCATAAGGTGCCAAGAGTATGTTTTCAGCGAAAATGATTTACAAGTATCTTTATTATGCTCGTATATCATTAACGAGTCAACAAAATATTGTCTTTCTTTCTCTCTCTCTCTCCTTTTAAAGATAATATGGACTCAGTGGTACTTTAGTCGAATAATAATAGTTCTGAATATGAAAGGAGTAATTGATGTCTAGCTCTCACACTCGGCCTCAAACGTCATTTCTTTACAATTCAATCGATTGTATACAAAAAGTAAGTTTCGTTGTTGCTTTTTAATGAAAGACATTCCTCATTAGGCCTACATCATTTCGCGTAGATAAATCATTTTGACGAGGACGATAAACCTTCGAAAATGGTATCCCTCGTCTTAAAGAAACGACGATAAAAAAACAATGTTTCAAAGGACTGTCAGATTACATCAGAATCAGACGTGCGAGCTTGTAACAAGTGTATCATCAGTTCTCATCTATTAGATGCAACCACAAACTCTAAAGCTAACCCTTCAAACCGGAGGTATTTTTATCTGCAAGAATATGTACAAGTGATGTGCTACGCTTAAATCAGTGCAGACGATGTACCCGATGGATGTTAATAATGAATTATTATCAGATCGTGTGAGGCAATGGGGTGTGAAGCTTTTCACACTCCGGTGCTAATTCATTTCAGAGAAGAAAGACACTTTGGATTGGCTGTTGCTATAAATCAGCGCCAAGGGTCCTTGTCTCTTTCACATGGACCTAATCCAAGAAAGCGATGTCCAAGCCCTTTTCAACAGGTAATATAACATAGCAAGAAAAAAAAAAGTTACACAATAAGACAGAGTGAAAGGAAAAATAATGAACCAAATGAATAAAATAAATAAAAGATTCGTTAGACGGTGGCGGCAGTAATATGCCAGAGCGTAAAGAGCGGAAGATATCTATCAGAGAAATGAGAATGAATGTGCCTGCATAGAAGGAATATTCACCAAAGACAAATGTTAATCAGCGGTTCATCTTATTTAATGATAGCTTAACAGATGTGGCTTAAAATGATGAAAGATGAATGGTAACACGTTAGTGCTTAGATGGTTCACAATTCGAAGCACATCTTCGCATGATATGAACTCATCAACACATTTTTTCATTTCCCCCTATCATACATGAGAAATTTTATACCCATTGAAATGAATTAAATATAGCTCAAATTTGTTAACTCAGGTTCAATTTTCTATTAATCAAAGGAATTATCATACTAGTTGTTGTTAAAAATCGGACACATATAGGAATTACATATCATTTTTCACAATGACACCAAGAAGTGCAACTATTTTAGAAACTTGTATAGGTAATATGGAAAATTCTTGTTCCAAAACACAAAATGCAATCTTACTCATTTATCAAACTAGTGGAAGACATGCTTTCACAGCGCTCGCAGGATTTCGATAAAAGAGCGCACAGCTCGTTCAATTGTTCCCATATTGAATGTCATTATATCTTATGCTTCGCACTGATCAATTGGGCATGGGAGGTTGCAGTAATTTGAACTTTTTATTGTTTATGTATTGATTTCATGAAGACTGACATGTTAAGCAAATGGGCCCTTCCCGGTCGTTATGTAAGAAGAGTATAGGATTTTGTTCAAGGTAGATCTTTCTGGGGTTTAAATAAAAACAGCGAGCTGAGTAGATTTTGAATTAAGTACTTTTATAAAGAGTTTTTAAAATTTATCATGACAGAATGTTAAGCATCTCATATATTTAAGATAATATAAGCTCAGCGCCTTTCTTTGCCAATTGATCATTGCGTCCACAAAGTTAAACATATAGATGCTGATAATCTGAGTTGTTTCCATCTTATCTGAAGTTCAAAAAAAGCAAAAGAGAAAATTGTTGACCTTTCCACGCATGTTTGTATTTACAAATGTAGTCCCTCTGACATTACTTCAATAAATCTAGGCTCATAGTATAATTTTCAGAGCCAAAAGGTGCTTTACACAACATGAGCTTAGGTCCTTCTGGCTCTCTTCATACGCAAACTCAATACAATACAACAGAAAGTGAGCACTTGATACTTTCTTTCACAATATACTCTGCTTTCGTTGATCAGCCATTCGACCCATGTTCCAAAGCACGGCTGTCTCGCCTCCCGCTTGAGCTCGTGCTACAATAAACACCCCGTTCGAGGAGAAAACAACTTGATTTAGCCTCCAGTCCATGCTCCTTCAAATAACTGAGGATAAGATGGAGAGCGGTCTTCCTTTCACCATTCTCGTGTTCATCTCCGGTAGAACGTAAGGGGCACTGCGTGGAGTGTAGTGTTCGGCGCGTGAAGCTTCGAAAAATAATTTGTTATGTACTGCCCCTCATGTGTTACCCCGATGTAACCCTATGCGTAATTTCTATATATCTAGAATTGGAGTTACGCTCTAGAATGCGGTTTTCCGTTCGCTGCCAGGCCAGCTCAACATCCAGTAGAAGGAGATGAGGAGAGGCAAGAAAGAAAACGAGTATAATTTAATCAGTTAAAGAGGATATAGAAGAGCAGATGGGGGACGTGTAAGATGCGAAGAGGAGGAAGAGGAAGAAGAGAGAGCGAGAGAGAAGGGAAGGAGAGAAGAGAGAAGAGAAAGAGAAAGAAGAGAAGAAAAGATAGGAAGAAAAAAAAAAATAAGCAAAGAGAGATAGAGGAGAGATATAAGAGAGAGAGAATAGAAACAGAATAGAAATATAACTGAAGGAAGAGAGAAAGAAGAGAGAATAGTAAAAGCGTGTGAGGACGAAACAGTAAATTCTCAATTTCACACTCTTTTCTTGCACTCCCCAGGTTACGAAATTTGAGAATAGTGGTGATAAACCACGTGATGTGCGGTATGAGGCCACTTACGTACAAAAACAGTATCCTCATTTTAAAGTTTCATCTCCACTTATTCTACTTACTATATCTAGCCATTCTGCATGCATCATCATTTTCTCTTTAATACACGGAACACGCTCTCCGATGATTACAGAGATAAATAGAGTCCACCATTTTGGTTACGCGTTGCATTATCTATTTACTCACCATTGATACAGCTGCCTTTAGCAATTCAGATTAATAACTGTATATAAGTTGATTTGCCATTTTTTCACTTTCAATATTACAAGCGCGGGGAAAGCTGAGAACAATTTAACATTGAATGGAATGGTATCTGAAATTATAAGATAGGCCAAGCATTTGAATCCCAAATTAACGAGTTAGTAGCTGGATGAGAATAAGACAATACATAGCTTTCTCCGTGGTCTAGTTTCTTCTTTATATACAAGGAGAAATGAATATAGAAATTACGCTGCAAATTTCAAGATATGGAATGACCTTCAACTATGTCATGAATATTTGACGACCCGGTATGTATTATGCAAAGGAACCTTGTAGGAAATGGAATTAAAAGCGGAGAAGTAAGATACGTAATATCAATTTACCACATCTTTCCTCGCCCGGACTTCATTCTACAAACCAATCAAAATTTTGATTGAATCTGCGTTTTGTAATTTGTACGGACACAGAGTACACATAGGAAAATAGCCAATCCAATTAAAACAATCTAAAAAGAGAGCAACGTCAATTCTTACATACCAGAAGATAATGACGAATTCGTGTTTAATGTTTCGATAATTAATTGGAAAGTAGAGGAAATCCATGTTCTATTAGTAGCTTATTAGTATTTCATGAACATCAACAGTAGTCTACTTTATTAATGGATTTATTAAAAAATCCCCTGTTTAAATTGTACAAGAGCATGGTAATGAGCGGAAATGGAAATTATATACAACGATATTGATTACAGTGCAAAATGTTATATTATTTTGTGATTATAATTACGTATCGTATAGTGTAATCAGGACTTATTTTGATAAGATTGCGTTTGGAAACATGATTATAATTAACATGACATGAACAATGATAGAACCAATGCTCTTCATCAATTTAATTTTGTGTTAACTATAAAAAAAAAAAAAAATCAAATTAAATATTCAAAATTGCATGAAATAATTATTAAAGTGCTGGCTTCTTCACACGTGAAGCCAAGGCCTACTGATCTCATCAGTGTTGACGTCACCTTACTGGACATCCTCCTGAGACGAGCCTTTTTAAGCAATCTCATTGTCTTCCATTCAGACTGTAGACCTGTGAGCGGCTTTGAGCATCACGCGTGAAGAAGCCGCCATTACTATCCTTATTATTCAACAAAGCCTCCATCCTCTCAACCCCATTCAAGCAGCACATCGAAACTTTCGAAAACTCCCTATTATCCAACTCCAAACACTTTGCCATGAGGAAAGAGGCATATAACCATCGGTTCCTTTACTGATGATTGTCTTTTAAAATCTTGGCATTAATGAACGGCTGGCTGCTGAGATGTTTTACGGGCTATCAACCGTCCGCGAAGGATTAACATCAACTTTGAGTGATGGCGCGTCACATGTGGAAGATTTCATACCATCATTTTATTATCAAGAGCGGATGGGAATCTCTTCATCCATCGATAAAGTTTGTAGTTAGGTTATAAATTGCTGATGAAGAGAGCAAACTGCAGGCGACTCAAGTGTTTTGGTAAAACGGCAGCGTGTGAGACGCAGAAATATTGAAATAAATACCGAGAACCCAACTTTGAAGAACATAAAGATACAAGTCCGTGTTTTATAATTTTGTATCAGTTTTCCGAGAAACGACAATCCGTTAAAATAGGATGTAATCTCTTTGTTCAGAATAATTCGAAATTGTAATAGTCCCAAATTGATCGATCATGTTGATTAATTTTATTTTTTGATTTCGGTATCAATCAAATATTATCGTCAAACTAAAAACAAACAATATATTTTTTATAAAAAGCATGAAAGACATATTGTGATATAGATATATCGTTTGGACATTAAAATGCTCCAATTTAAGATGGCGTCTTATGAAAACGTTTGTTTGGAGAAGACGGAAAGACATGTCATAAGTAGCAAAATTAAACCTTTCTTTTATGGCCACACTCTGGTGTGTCATGTACAGATGTTTCCATCTTCTGCATCTTTACATGCGCACCTATGTTATTCTTTGTTCTCGTTGTTTATTGCTGAACGACTATTCTTAGCAATAACGATCGCTTCATCACCATCTCGCCTCATAACGACAGATAATTTAAGTCTTATCCTTGAAAAAGGATTGGGTGATTTATGAAACGACGCTGAAGAGATATACTCTCAACATAATGTTGCTTGAGAAAACAAGCACGCTTACAACATTGACCGGCGCGGAATGAAATGTCAGGCGATCACATTCCAAACTTGAAGTCCCACTCGTTCGCGCGCCTTCACTTCTCGTTTCCCGCCAAAATGATGGCAAGTAATTTTATTGACGCGTCACGAGGAATCAAAGGCAATAACGACATCCATCGATGGTGATGGCGAGGAAATTGAAGGTAATAATAGAGATAAGAATCATACCGTAGTAAACGCATGCAAGGAGCGGCAATAAAATATGGAAAAGAGGTAGTTGTTGCGAGAAAACTTGTCCTCGATTCACGAGAAGGTTGTTTTGTCGTCCGTACCTCGATCTCAACTATTAAAACTCTATGGTTTTTGATAGTTACACTGCCTGCACATAATGCAATATATCAAAGCCGTCGAGAACATTTTCAATCTGATTTTGCTACTTTGCATGACGGTATAGTGCCCTCTGGGTGTAATTTCCCTTCCCATGGGCTCGTAATAAGCTTAAATTCCCGTATGTAAAGATTCATATCGAAACGCTTGTCTTATTGTATAAGAAAGCTACCCCCTTACTGCATTTATTTCACAATTAACCATACAACCATTGTGGCGCAACACAAGTGATGTGTGAACAGAAGAAACGGTATAGGACTTTAATATACGATGTCCGCAACAATTAGCATCACCGTTGGGGCCTAAAATTCGTATGTGGCGATCTGTCCCGCCTCTAAAGTGCTCTTCTGAAGGGAGCTCTCATTCGAAAAATGCGCGCGATCGAGCGAAATATCGTGGCATTCCGATACACGCTTCTTTATCCAATTTCAATTGAATCGCATACGCTTAGTCAGAGTTTGTATAAAGCTAACCTGTAGCGCCATTCCTTCATAATTATGTTGCTCTTATACCTCTTCTTTTTTCCTTCATCCTTAATCTTCTCTATTTCTTGTCACTTTATCATTTTATTTTTCTTACCCGAGATTCTTTTTGTCTTAACATGAGTCTTATAACTGCTTGGCTGCTAGTCATTATTACATTATCACATTATAGTTAAAGTAGAATAGTTGACGATTATGATTTACGTCCTGGGCTCCGTAACACAAAGGTTTGCAATGAATATAGCAAAATGGTATTGGCTAATCAAGATCAATTTTGTAAGCGCATTTTGTTCTAGTCATTAACCAGTAACTAATAAAAATTGTTCCCTTAAATTTGCAATTAATCGCAAATATTCACATTATCATGTCTATCTACGCGTTACTATTCAACCCCTTCAACGACATATAGGACCTGCTTTCCTAGCTGAAGCCAGACAAGTTATTGATATGTATTCCTTCATGTGATCCGACCCCAGACGATACCAAAGCCACGCTCAAATAGAATTTTTGTTTCTTTCATTTTGATGTCGCCAGTGCAATATGAAGACGCATCCCCCATTAAAGGTCATTTTTTAAAGGCCTTTATATCAATATCTACTGTCTGAGGAACGTTTTCAAGACTAATTGCCAATAACACAGTCTTAAGACTTGACATCTAATTGTGGTATACGACTCTAATTTGACTTCATTAGATGACTAATTTGTTGTTATATTTGTGAGCATCATTAAACAGGCGTTGATAAATCATGTTTTGTCTACTCATTGATACTTGTGCTGAAACTTTCATGTGACCGTTTTATCAATTTACGATCAATTTTGATGAGGTACATTTTATGTGGTCGCGAGTCATTTTGTTTACCATCCATCTTTACCCCGAGTATTTTCCTTCAAATGTTAATCTATAACCAAGGTCAGTGAAAAACAAGAGCAAGAACGTACTCAGAGGGGAATTAAGGCAGTATATCTCCTCTTGTACACGCTTTTCATCATTTTCATTGTTAAGGTCTTATGATCCTAATTGAAAGAAAGTATTATGAAACATAATCTTATTGAAAGCTCCATAGGTCTATCATTCAAGAGCCATAAATCCATTCCCTATAATAAAAAGGGGGAGAAAAAAAAAGAGGAAAAGGAATTAAATATACTGCGGTAAGTTCCTATCTTCCTAAGATATAGCAATGGCGGCTAAAGAAAAACCCGGTTTTGCAATATGGCACAATTTGTGATTACTCCCATTTTAGCGTAAAATCTCATTTGAAACACATCATCAACAGAATGATGATACTTAAGTTTTCTGATTTGGGATTAAATTAAAAATATGATCTCAATATACTCTTCAATGTAACTACCCATATATGTCTAACTATCGACGTCGCTAAGAGAAATCCATATTACATAAACCACTACATTTTGTTAAATAATCGATAACCACTACGTTTTTGGTTTCCATCATAATATAATTTCGATTCCAATAGCAGAAATATCATCTTACTAGATCCACAATTATTTTCATGTCAGAACGAGACATTCGATTCCGTTAAATGTGTGTATTAGGTATTCGAACTTGAGGCAACCTCGAAAATGGCGGCAGCGTTTTACATCGCAGGGGAGCATACAGTATCAATCAATGAAAACATACGTCAACGGTTTGATCTGGTTCAGAAAAGTGGGTCGTCTGCTCTCGTTTTATCTTTCTCCCAATTTCCCGCCCAGATCTTAACACCCGAAAGCAATTCCATATTGAGATTATAAAACTAGAGGTGCAGAATCGGATATAATTACCATCATGTTCATAAAATAAGCGTTTTCAGCTACTAAAATTGATGTGCAGATTGCATTATGTTTCGGCAGCTATTGACACATATTTGGGACACTCAAGGCTACCTTACTCATCATGATTAAACCTTTAATTTACTAATGCACTGGACTTAAAATTTATCAGATATTTGACACAGATATGAGAAAACACTAATCATTCATGCTCTCATGGACTAGTCTTTGGTAATACACTTTTCTTATTATTACTAAATGTAAATGCACTTAGTTGATAATAAAAATGTACAGTTGAACGGTTTGATTTACTTTACTCCTTGTGATCAAAGGTTTAACCTACTAGTGCACAGGAGTTAGAATTTATCAGACATTTTACACCTCAATGAAAATACGTCCATGCTTTCATGGACTAGTCTTTGGTAATACATTTTTATCATTATTACTAAATGTAAGCTAATTTGGCAGATGAAGCTGAACGGTCTGATATCCACTGTAATGACACTGACAAGAATCTCAGTTTCGAATCTAAATAAAAAAAGGTAATTTATAATTGATCCCAATCCTCTATTCTAGGTCGCGTCGCTTCAAGCACGTTTTCACAACCTAACATGTTTCTGTTTTCAACGCTCTTAGTGTTGCCAATGTTAGATATCCCAAAATCAATAACCCTTTTAGCTTTGGGTCATGGGTGGTACGGCGCAAATTGGTTGGAACATTCGTGGTCAGATCTCTATATCTGGTACTAGTATCTATTTTGGTTAGGAAGACCGGGGTGGTTATAATCAGTATAAGCTTTGCGACTGGAACATATTAAAACATTTGGATTTTGGATGTGGACTTAGATTTTATATACTGGCCATATTATGGGTTTTCAGAAAGGCTTATCTTTCTTGGTGTAAAAAAAACCTTTATTTGAATAGTTATTTGATATAAATAATTTTTTTGTATCTTGCCAAGTAACAAAACCTGCCGGAAACACAGAAGTTGAACGCGGTATAGATAATGGAAATGGACTATACAAATGAAAAACTTAGGTTTTAGGTACTACCATGACTACGCCCTTTTGATGAAAATTTAGTTTTTGATATCACAAAATTATTCAGGTTATAAAGGCCTATCTTTTAACAAATTTTTAAACCCAAATTTCGAAAGTGTCTATTAGAAAATGCACTTTATTTGTACTATAACTTTTTCATAATAACTATGACTATATTCCTGTACAAAATATGGTAAATAAATGCGCTTTTCTGTGAAGTATCAACTATGGATGTTGTACCTTAAGCTCTTCAAATATGCTTTATTACATTTCGATGCATTTGGAACACTCATTGTTTAAAAATGGTTTATATTCCAAACCCCAGATGGAAATACAACAAGTATTAGAAAAAAACCGCCACACAGCAATACTTTGTAGCGCATGTACTTGTACATAATTTATATAAGCTATTAAGCTTGTCTTTCCCTCCGAAACAATCAACACTCTTTTATACCTAAAGTATGTATCCCGTGCATTAATTTTTAGCTACACGCATTTTCCTTTGATTTGCAACAATCAATTGTCATAGTTTTAGATATCGATATTATCCTTGCGACATCGTTATATACAAATCATAATGGAATACAGCCATATGGCTTCAGTATTGGTTTTTGAATGAATGAACAATAACTGTTACTATACGGGCATTTTTCTGACACGTCTAAACATGAATGAAACAGTAGTTGGAGTGTCTTTTCCCCATTCTCTCTTTTCTATAAAATACACCCTTATACCAGAGACTACCATAAACGTATATCTACTTCTGATTTTAAAAGGTAATGTGCTTGCAGTTTGAACGGTTTTATTGTTTTTAGCAAAGGACTTAATGCGCTATTTTCGTACAAAATGGTATATAGGCCTAAATCTAAGTATTGCCCAAGTAACAGTAAATATTGCCAGCTCACTATTATTCATAATTTAGCTTTCTCTCCCCTGAGCTTCCCTTTAACATCTACTAAAGATGTGAAGATATTAAGGCCTGAGAAATTGTCCATAATTATATCTCATTCTTAATTTTCATCTTCTTCCCCTTTTCTACTTCTCCTCCTCTGTATCTCTCCTTGCATTCCCATCTGTTTCAGTTTCTTGAATCCTCTTTTTATCATGTTTATTGTAATTTCTCTTTCCCCTTCTCTCTCTCTCTCTCTCTCACTCTCTCCATCTCTTTCACTTATTTCGCTCTCCTTCTAATGAAATCAGTAGTTCTATATTATCTTTCTATATACCTTTCTACTATACTCTCTCCCTCTTTACACATTATATTCACTGGTATTCTATCCTGTGTTGACCCTCGAATTCGCTCTGTGTCATATAATGAGAAACAATCGCTGATGTTAATCTAGATCATTGATATTCAACACGAACTAATGAAGTAACGTCTCATGAATAAATCAACTACCTTATCTTGCAATCTTTCGCTGAAGACTATAAAGGGACTTTCAATTCCGTGTGTAATTCCAAAGGTGTGTCAAGAGCAACATTTACAGAAATCAATTAATTTCTCTAATTATGCTAGGTCTGACAATGGCAAGGTCGTCAACTTGAATCCTGTGACTATAACTGACATGAATCTGCTTCTAAGTAGATTAGGATTTTGCTAATTAAATACATTGCCTATAATGTTGATTGAATTTTGATTGTTTGGTTCTTCGATGAACAGTAGCCTCAATCACATATAGCTTTAAACGTGTAAAGGTACAAATTACATATGACATAAAATACTCTCCAAGCGCATCAATATACAAAATGGTGCTATAGAAGATGTAAGAAAGACGTCAAAGTAGAGAGAGAGAGTTAGAGGGAGATAAACAGAGAAGGAGAGAGAGAGGGAGAGAGAGGGTTCGGATTGTGGCGTGCATTGGTGGTAGTGTTGGAAAATAGGGTAAAGAAGATAAGGGTGCGAGGGGGTTGGTGCGGTCGTGGAGGATGTGGGTGTGTTTCATGCGTAGGGTAGTTGTTCGAGAGATGTCGATTGGAGAAGATGAGAGAGAGAGAGAGAGAATGGATGTGGGGGGGGGGTAGTGGGAGGAAGTCAAAAAATAAAGAAGGGAGCGAAAGGTGCAAATTGCTGTTAAATAGATTCTTGTCTTAATTTCGGGGTGGTGAGGTTGATAGATGTAGCAGTGAATAATCAGGTCAGCCGAATGGTCTTGTGGTGAGCTAGGGAAGGCATCTGTCACGTCCAAGATGAAAATAAGACTTGAGAGTACGCTGGCATGCCGCTCATACATGGAACATTGAAAGCATGGGGGAATTGGGAGGGGGGTGGGGGGGCCTATGTACATATGTTTTGATTAGTGTATATGGAATAAATATCAAATGAAAAATGAGTACATTATGACGTATTACCCTTTTACAAGATGGGAGGGGAACAAAATAATATACTAAAGTGGTAAATACAATGAAATTTAATATTGAAATGAGGGCTGGTGCGCCTCATAACCACATACAATATTTAGAAGGGCATGCAAGTATGACCTACGCCTGTATAACAAAGTAAAGGTGTAATCATTGACACTTTTACTCAGAAAACTTTCATCAGTAGGGGTTAATCAAAATTACTCTTTGGGATCAGTGAACCGATCCTTTCGCAAAGGTGGAAGGTGACGTTTTTTGCATCCCCAGTCCCCGACCCCATCAAACTCTATATCTACCATCCTCCTTAAAGTCCCTGTCGTGGATATTGCACCGCTGAACTCGTTTGCAGGGCTTTTCAAAACAACCCCGATGGGAGAGGCTATTTACACAGTCTCTTGAGCTTCCTTTCTCCAACAAACTCACCCCAAACCTTTCCTCAACATTCATGATATCAAGATGCGCTCCGGTGCTCTTCATTTGGAAAATAATCGCCGCATGTAAAGTCCGCAGCTCATTTACATAATGTCTCTGGAAATGTCAGTAATTTTGTTTCGATTTAAGTCTTGCGCTTCGCTATTATGCAAAGTTGGTTTATACAGAATATGAAAGAAGGTATATCATAAGCTACTCCCCTTTCAAGCTCATCGCGAGCTATGATAATAACTCAATTATTGGTCTTAGCACTATAATTTTACAAAATATGATTTTTTTTTGTGTGGATTCTGTCAGCAAGAATGTTAATTTTTGATATTTACAAGAACTAAGTACTTCGAGTTATATTTTACACTTTTTAAAGATTATAAACAAGGCCTAACTTTACTTATTTCACAATTGAAATATTAGGCTACCAGCTGTGTGTTTATTTTAGACCGATTAGAAAGGCCAAGTCGAGACAATACCAAAGCGTTTACCTCGATTTCAATCTATCTACAACTAATGTATCTCTCTATCATATAAGTAATCAGTTGATCAGATTTCATCCATCTAATAAAGGTCAGCATGTACTCTACCCGATGCATTAAAAGGGAGCTACTTTCCCGCCAAAAATCGGGCCACGCGGAAACGCGGGAAATGGCGGAGTAGATGTCTCGCCTGCCAAGGCCCACGCACGGAGCGGTTTGGAATAACAGAACCGATGACGATCTCAGGGTTAGAAGCTCGTAGGTGACAGAGATTTGTATCAGTATGTTTCATATGAGACGTGAGAAAGGATATAGCGGATGTAAATTTAAGATGTTTTCAAATGGCTTGCTTTATACCTATCTGAATAGCGTATTGCAGATGAGGAGAATATTTCAGTGATAGGCCTATACATGTATAAATTACTTTCACTTTTATGTAAAGGCATATCTAGTTCAGTCACTTTATGCTGCCGTCACACAGACACTTATGTATAGTTAAGCCTACAGTTTTGTTATTTTATCCTTATTTCATCTTCTATTTTATCATTCCTTATGTTTTTCTTTGCTTTACTGAATGAACGAAATCATCACTATTTCCACTGCTGACTATGACGGGAAGGCATCCGTGGGCATCCAGTGGCGGATCCAGGATTTCATTACTCCCCCCGCTTATGCGCAATGAGCCAGGCGTGACGTAGAAAATATTTAGCATGATACCTTTTGCTCTCGCCTCGATTTGACCGTCGGAAAAAAATTCGGGTATTACAAAAGAAATACTGACAAATAACAAAAATCCCCCCCACCCCCCT